>MU863885.1:0-439103 GCA_033296885.1 Triangularia verruculosa
TTGTGCACTGTTTAGCTGCACCGAACCAATTGTCAGAAGTTGCCTTCAACCGAGTATCCCTTTCAGAGGTTCTGTACAGGGGTTCGTCACAATTTAGCTTTAACGTTCCGTATAAACGTAAATTATTTGTTAATAACCTTTAGATTCTTGTACTTGGCCCTTTAATAGTTATATTTACGTGTATAACGCGTTCGGAGCTTTGGCTAGCGTTTAACGAAGTTATGTACCTAGAGCTTACCGATAGGGAGCGCGTTGTATTTACGTAGTAGCTAGTTAGCTATATCCTCTATACTACGTAACCGAGGAGGAAATGCGCGAGTATATAGCTTAACTATATACTGAATTATCGTCTGCTCTTCTAGATCCGTTAGATTACATAAGTTGGCTGGAAGATCGCGTCATATATATTTACTAGCGCGTCGACGGCGTAGTGTAGTCTCTGGAACATTGTATAATTTAGCTGCAGTAAGAACACTGAGCTTTTTGTTGTTTTGGATAGCTTCGAGTGCTAGAAGGACTCTGGCTTCTTTTGAAGGGCTGCCCATGGTTTGTTGTGGTAGAAATCAAGTGTGGAAGAGAGAGAAGATACGTGTTGGTGGAGATTCGCCACTCGCTTATATTCGCCACTCGCTTATAAAGTACGTTAGGATTAGGAAAATATTAATTAATAATCTAGATTAAAGTACTTTAATTATAGTTAATTATAATATTTATTTCAGATATCGCTTTACGGTTATACATTATAATATTCGATTTCAAAGTACTTATAAATATAAAAATCCATTCTCTTTTATTAAACGTTAAGGAATATAAAGAAGTTCTTTATAATTTTACTTTATTTTAGAGAATATTGTCGAATATATAATCTACCTCTTTTAAAGAATATCGACTACGAATAAACTAAGTAATCGACCTTACCTAACTAAGTAAATAGGTAATAGTTAATTAACTACTAGCTATACGCTAATAAAAGTAAATATCGACTTTACTAACCGCACTATTCATAATTATTATTTTAATAAGATATTAGCGTATAGTTCCTGCGGCTACCTTACTTAATATGCTTGCCATCTTCTGCCTTACACTTATCGTTAAGGAACAGGATATAAGAGAGGATATCTCCGTGTCCACGGCACTGACTGCCGCGCGTGTTTTAATAGATGTGTACCTAAACTGCTATAGCGGGAAGCTGTGAAACCAAATGACTGTAATTTCTGTGGCTTCCATAACCGGGCCTAGTTTCCAAAGCTCAGTTCTGTACGCTCCCGCTTTAGTGGGACGAAGATACTTACATCACAATGCGGTAAGAGAGACATCCCTGAGTTCGCCAATATACCAGCATCGCTAATAACATTCTACGGTTATATAATATATAGTAACCGCTATTAAGGCTAGGTTAAAACAAAGAGATAAACGGTACTTAATAGGCAAATAATATATAAAAAGCTGGCAGTTTTTTATTATTATTTTTCCTTCCGAGGTTAACGTTTAAATTAGAGAAACAAGTTCGATTTAATTCATAGTTTATTTTCATTATACCTAAAGTTTTAAGAAGGATTTCCATTATTTTAATTTAAAGTTAATTAAAATAATCTATCGAACTTTATTCTTTACAACTTATCTAAATATACCCTCTCTATTTAATCTTATAATAAATAAAACTTAATATCGAAAAGAGTAAATCCTAAAATAAATAATAAGCATATATACTTAAATATACTTTTAATAAAATTAATATATAGTTTTATTCTCAAATAATAATTATAACCTTTTTCTTTTAGAAATTATAATTTTAATAGAAAATCCTACCGTCTCGTAAAGCCCTATATAATCTTATAATAATATCGTTTATTTAATTTTTCAATATACGTTAATTATATTTCTTCTTTATTATACGAAATAGCTCTCATAATAATTTTACTACGGTAATTAAGCCCGTAATAATAGCGGCTAATATTAAGAAACTAAATAAATACGAAGCTATTAAGTATATAAATATAAAATAAGAGATTACGAGTATAATAGATAAAGTAAACGGCGTTAAATAGATATAGCTTAAAGCTTTTATAATTACCGTCTTCCGATATTTTAGAAACTATAAATTAATTTTAAATCGAATTAAAATGTAATCCCTACGTAGTATAAAAATTATTTTCAATTAAAGCCGAAAATAAGTTTATCAGAATAAGAGGTGGGGTAGGGTGCCGCTCATTAACCACACACCCCACAAGCAAGTCCGAAAACGGAAAAGAATTTCCCTCGACACAACAATACATACTTGCCAACATGAGCACGCGAAGCTGGTACACACCTATTCTCACGCACGCCATGCTTAACAGAATAAAAGTCACGGTTAACTATCAGTGATTAGGTCCACGATGGACTTTCTCCGCATCGCAAAGAGCATTACCGACGGGGTTGGATTGTAAGTAAATTCCTTGATTTTCAACACATTCAGGTCAAGGCCATGGAGTGTAACAAATGTGCATACCTAGTGTTCCCGGTTCCGATGCGTACTTTGAAGACTATTTCGGAAGAGTACGCACAATGATGGAGGAAAACGGTTTTAATGTCGATGCCCAGTTGGTGGTCTGCGATCCTCCGCCTGTCGTCCCTGTGGACCCCTACCTGGGCGCTCCTCTCGAAGCCGCTCCGGGCCCAGCTTACTCGGATATCTCAGCGCCCGCTCACGTGGCTTCCGAGCTCACCGAAGGGCCTGCAAACCCGGCGGAATTCGATTTTGACTCTGCTGTGGCAGTCCCAGCTACCCCGGCTGGCGAGGATGTTCCGGGCGAGGACGCTTCTGGCGAGGATGCTCCTGGCGTTGACTCGCCCAATGCTGGCAATGAACGAATAAAATGCCCCCATTCCGGATGTCCCACGGACTTTAAAACCCAAGCATCGCTGACTACCCACATTACGAAGTAAGTTAAACGCCTTATTCCCATTGTCGCAATATTGGTCTCTCAATTTCAACTTTCTTGAGTCGTTATTGACGTTTTGCTTCACAGTCAGCATGCCGCAAAGGAAGGGAATTCTTGTTATATCTGCGACGGGACGTGGCGCAATAGTTCCACCCTCCGCCGCCACTTGGAGGATCACCACAAGCTTCAGAAAGGCGTACTCGACACTGCGCTCAAGGCTTGCGATGGTTTGAAGTCGGTGGACATAAAGTGGCTCCAGCCGCGGTTCAACGTCCAAAACCTCATATCGTTGCTAGACGTGGAGATTGCTGGGCTGCAAAATACCAAGGACGAAGTTCGGAAGAAATACCGGCAGCTCAATCCACCTGCACAAGCAAAACTTGAACACATACAACGAGAAAGGCTGAGGTCTGAGGATGAGTCTTTCCCTCTCAGGCAACCTGGCATGGATCAGATGGAGCTTATTCATCTTTTGATCAAGGTTCGCAAGGACTTTCGGGCTTGGAACACGGATCTGGAAGAGATCAAGAGGAACATGGAAGAAGGCCAGGTCTAGCCAATGGGGGTCGTGCGTGGCGGACAATAATGGTTAGGTACCTACCCAGGCACCTCCACGCTGAAAAACGACACATTTTTGATGTTTGTCATCTGACGTGCCGATACTTATCAGTGCGAGAGCTACCTGAATTATTCTAAGTCTTGTCCTACAGTAGTAGCACAATATCAAGATGGTTATACTATTCCGTGATCTCACCTTATTAAACAACATGTCAGCGTCTTGTAGGTAGTTCAACGGAGGTGTTGCCACGCAACCACCGCCTTCGGCGTTAAATGGGACCCACACACACACGTAGGTAGTTCAACAATGGTTACATCAAGGCTGGTTCGCTGGGGGAGAGGAAATGGAAACCATCAACTCGAATTGAAGGAGAATAAGTCACCGAAGACGACATAATATTCCCGAATCACCTATAGCAGGCGTATAGGTAAACCGTACTGAGGATCTGATCCATTTTGTATAGCCCGCCAGTGTAGAATGTTTCCAAGTATAACATCCTCCATATCCCTCCCCAAACACCCCACCTAACCTCGATAATACTTCATGCATGTCGTGATCGGATAGGTCCTGTCATTGGTACCAGGTAGATGGTCAGCAGCTGTCAAATAGAGAGCAGATGCAAAGGGATACTCTTACTCAACAAGCCATGTCTCCAAACTGGAAGCCCATAACCCTGCATCTGATTGACGGCCACCACCATCTCTTCTAGCTGAGTCCAATCTTCCAATGAAGGACATTGGATCTCGTACCACATGTACCCGAAGTAAAGGGTGTCTCCCCGCGCACATGCTGCTAAACTGTACAGCCGTGGAGGTCATCTGTTTCCTCCGTTGACGCCACCCCGAACATGCCTTCTGCCTAGTTTGCTTAATCAGAAGCGACAAAATCATCGCCCATTCCACCAACGTACCAGTCTCCAAATTCGTACCCCTGCATTTGATTGATGGCCACCTCGCAACGCCACCACTAAACGGACTCTCTCCTCGTGAATCAGGCAGCTGTACCACTCAAGGACATCAACTGCCACGCCGGGGCTGGGGCACGGGTTGTACAAGTGACCCCGGCAGCCGGTATGACGGAACCCAGAGCACAGTAAGGCCGCCTCGACGAGCCGCTCATAGAGCCGCTCACTCAGGGCATTCTCTTGGCAACGATTGTCGACCGGATGGCGCTCTTTCAAAAGAGCCTCCGCCAAGATCTTGGGCTATGTCGAAGACAGTGTGCATCGTCTCTCCTAGGCAATTGGTGAGTAGGTTAGCATTGATCCTTGATAAGTTTCATGTCGCTGGTGGAGCCGAGAGGAGGGTAGAGCATACCTTTTTGATCATACAACACCCTTCACTTGGTGTGCCGGGTACCAGGACTTTTATTGATTGCGCTGCTTGAAAAAGGCGGTGATCGTGGTTGCTGGGCGAGGTTGGAAGATTCTGAGGATTGGAACGAGGGGAAGGACCTCAAGGCAGGAAGAGAAAGGGTCTTGCCCCACTTCGGCGGGCAACGGTAAGGTACTTTCAATTTGCAAAGCCAGACTGAAAATTCCGGCTGCGGGAGCCGGTTGTGGTGCAATCTCGGCCCCACATAAGGCTTAAGCCGGAGTGGGGCCGAAGGAAAGCCCGAAATAAGGCAGGAATGACCGGGGCATCCAGCTATTCACGCCCGAGCCCCGTGCCGCCCGGAAAGTCTACCTACATTCCATTGAGTCACGCGGAATTAGGAACCATGGAACTTCTCATTCTTTTCACGGTAATCAGCCGCAATGTTTGTTTCTTTATCGCTCGACAGCAGCCCATCGTGGGTATTTGGCCTACCTGAAATTTCACAGCACCTAGAAGGTAATACCCTCACAATATTTCTTCTGCCGCTTTGCGGTTTTCACGGTGGATCTGGCCCATTCCATCAAAAATTATCAGAACTCACGTGGATGGACATGAAACTTCAGGAAATCTCAAGCGTACAGCTCAGTGAGAGTGACTCAACAGTATCAAGCTTTCGCAGGTTGAGAGTGACATTGAGGCAAAGCCCTTTCACAACATGAAGGTTTCAAAGAGGCATGGCTGCCCAGTTCAATAAAGTCATGTACTACTTTACCTACTAGAAAAGCTTTGTCACCGTCTGGCTTTGAGCGCACAGAGCCCCTACCGCCAGCCGAAGCAGGTACAGCCACATCTCCCAGCTCGCTCAAGCTCAAAATACAGTGCTCTTCCACTGGGAGTAGTGTTAGGACTGGTTGAGAGATCCATCAGCTCGTGGAAGACCGAATCGCTATGAAGGTGGTGATACAGTAGGAACTTACCAGCGTGAGGGTTTGTGGTTGTTTTTGAAGTTGTAGGGCTAGATAAACCGAGGTCTCAGACAACTTTGAGTCAACGGTCCTCGGTTCAACAAGTGTGTCCCACATCTTTCTGGGATAAATCCAACCTTCATAGTTCACGTATTCCAACTCGATAACTCATCTGTCTTGTATATCTCCTCCACTGCAGCTCCCCATTGTAATTCGCCTGTGGAAATGTTCTTGTGGGGTATTCGATACCGTCCCCTCAAGCGATGGCGTTCCGCGAAGGATTCACAACAGGGTAGGGCACAAGAGGCCCTTATAGAATGGGACCAGCTCCGCGACGACATATCTGGCATTCATCATTTCAGCACCGCAGACAGCCAAGCCATGGCGACTCTGTCGATTCTACTATGAAGGTGCGACAATAGGACGGTTACAGCTTCACGCGTTATTGCACGGTTACAGGGGAGAATACTGTGGCAAAGGCCTCCTAGCATCACCAAAGTCGGTTGGCAGTGAGGTATATGTCCAGCTGTGCAGGCTCGTCAAGAAAACACGATTGTCCTCAGTCAAGCTGCTGTAGGTAGGTATGTAACTTCTTCCAATCCTTCAAGAGAAAGAGGATGAGCCGTGGCGGGCGTCGGATCTGGTACTTTGAGGGCGCCGCCGAGGAGATGAGAAACGACAACGCTTGCAGAGCCCAGCATCATCGTCACTCTTGAGGGCCATGTCGTATGATGCCACCTGACAAACATGTGTCATGTATGTGAGCATCACTGTATTCATTCTTCCATCATCAAAAGTCGGGCACCTAGTTTCTTGACCAAGTCGGCGCGCGGGAAGATGACGGAGCACATGGCGTCTCCTTCATGCCTCCAAACCACCAGTGTAATAGTATTCCATTCCAGCGCTCTAATCGTCGATGCCGTGCCCTGAACTCTTGAGACCTTGACATGAAACCCAATGGAAGATGGTGGCTGCTTCTTGGTCGCCGAGCTGAGGCTTATCGGCTGTTAACGGTATCACAGCCAACCACGGAATACTGTGCTTCGTGCGTTCATGGTTCGGCCTCGACAGGATGCGCGCCCAAGGATGATCCAGTGATTTTTTAATCAAGAGGCTTCTGTCCCTGTGCCGAATGCTAGTATTTATGCATGGCTTGGATGGTGGGCCAGAAACGTGGGCGATTCGTACGAAAGTGGGTAGTAAAATAGGTAGTCAAGTCGTCTAATAGCTGTCACGGCGACGAAGACAGGAGTCGGTGAAGTATGGATGGAGGTCGGGTTTTAAGCGTAGGTATGTGGCATATTCGAATCGAGTCACTATGGGAATGCAAGGAGTTAGCAAAACTGCAAGTAAATCCGTATAATATACTAACGAAGGATTTCCTAGGACATCCACCCCATAGATAGAGTACCTATTCTATCCTTGCCTCTATTTCTAGAAACTGCTTCTTCTCTTGTGTCAGCGCGGTCCGCCGCGCTGTAGCCGGCAGAAAACTTGAACAAGGCGTGCTGAAGCATCGCTGCTAAAATGGAGTTGGGCGTTGTGCTAGAGGCTAAGCAACAGGCATATCTTTCTTCATCTTTGCAAACAATCGTGCGTTGTAGTTTCGAAATAAAAAACATTTTTGTGTGTCGAGTTCTTTCGAGGTTTGACAACAAATGGCTCTGGTAGGTGGTCAAAAAGAGCCAGTCGACCGACAGCACGTTAGGTGGAAGGAGTCAGGTGTCAGGTGTTGCACGGATGTCAACTCACCGCGTAGCCCCTGAGTCGTGACGGAGATGGCCCCTCAGCTCCTTCAATCTCGTTCTCGGGCTTGCAAATACCTATTTCTGGGGAGAACCTCACAGTGGCTAGAAGCTGATGCTCTTCAGTGTGACACCCAACTCATCCATTATGATCATTAATGGCTCCGGTGCAAGGATACCTATGTCGAGTCTCAGGGTTGAAAGGTTCGCGATTCTCTCCAGATCAAAATTCCCGCTCAAGGGTGATTCCAGGTTCCAACAATTGGCATCTTTTGAGGCCCCTTTAAAGTTCATACAGTTCTTACCCTGTTGACTTTTCGCTCTTGCGCTCCTCGCTTACTAGTGCTTGTTTAGCAGGCAAGTTCTCTCATGCGGATCCTGTTTCACCCCTGATGGTTCCACGTTGGAAAGTGTTGTAACGCCACGTTCCATGGTTCCGCCAATAAGGCATACTCACCGGTCCTTGGTCCAAAGCCAACAAGGCGGCAACAATGGCCAATCCCTGTTGCCTTTCATATCACAGCTTTATAGTTTCCCACAGCATCTGGTCGATCGTGTTCGGCGCCGGTCCATTAGTGAAATACACAACAGATGCAAAATCTGGTGGAAAGAAGCGAGACGCATGATCATGCCTGAGGATGCCCATGAACCATAAGGTATGCCACTTATATTGCTGTGGCAGCCTCGAGTTAGGTCGTGGCTAGTCCCGCAGATTGCCACGCCCCGGACACCAGTAATGTATAGGTATGGCAACAGAATCACATCTGCAAGATGGTATGTGACGCCTTTACACTACCTTTTAAGGTCTCTTGCTATCTCTCAGGGCGTGGTCAATGACTTTTAAGGCATATCGACCATCTTGTCAAGTCCTATTGACCAAGTGTCCTTGTCTGGGACGTGGGAGAGAACCTGGAAGAGATGAATTAGGCGGCGCGATCTGTAGGTAGGTGGGCGGCACAGCGCAGAAAGTCCCGGCACTTTTCAGCAACAGCGGTATTTCCCGCCCGCGATGTGAAGCCACCACTTGCTCTCCAAAAAAAACAACTTCAGGAACAAGCCTCGAGCTCCATCACCACGTCCGTGGACCTGGGTATTTCAACAGTTGCATGCCGTTGGCATCCACCTGACAGTCCCACTGCCAGCGTCGTAGCGAACAGGGGGTGTGGGCCCACCGCGCAACAAATGTCGATGCGAAATGGCCGCAATCGATGCCAAGCATGGATGTGCTCACGCTGTCAGCACCTTGCCCCGGGGCTGTCACGGCTGATCCATGATGCCGGGGAAGGATTCCGTCCCAGGAACCAATCACAAGCGATACCAGAGGAAAATCGGACCATTCATGCCCCAACGCCAAACCACCTTAGGAAAGACCAGCTTCGCACATTGCATGCATCCTCATCCAATCATAACCAAAGTCGGGACCGGTGAAGCAACATCTGATGGAGAAGCAAGGTGCGGACTTTGCGCCGTAGAACCACGTCTTCCCTCCATTTTTGTCTTTTCATCATGACCCTCTTCATCCCCACACACAGTCCGCTTGATCTTTGCTCCCGCCAAACACCGCCGCACTCTGGGCTACTGCCTGGATGAAGGTGTCGCTTGCACCCAACGCCCACCGAGAAGCGCGCAACATGCCGCCAAAATCTTCGCCATGTTCAGCACCGATCTGCCGGACAACACGACGAGCCCGCATAATATCTCCTTGGACGTTATCCTTGCGAGCGTCTTGTCTCCGATCTTCGCCATCGTTTTCGTTGCCCTTCGATTCTACACTTCGCGCTACATATTGGGTGTAATCCACAAGGATGACTGTATGGCTCGCGGGAGAGGGATCGCTATTGCAAGGGAGACATGTCTGACTTGGGTTATACTGTAGGGCTTATTCTGATCGCGGTAGTAATATCCGTCCTCTCTTCCGCCACTCTCATTACCAGTATGTCGACTTCCGTCTTGCACAGACACCAGAGCAAGGAGCCCTAATGATCAGACGATAGTGACCAAATTTGGCCTTGGATATCACCTACGGTACCTTATTGGGTTGGGAACATGGCAGGCCAGGACGCTACTTCTGGTAATCCCGTCCATGGAAGATACCACGTCATGAAACCAGTACCCATGCTAACATTCGATGAAGCTTGTTGGATTCCCCGCCACCATCATGTCCAACTTGTCAGTTCTCTTCATCAAATGTTCGATTCTCGTGTTCTACCTCCGATTCTCGACCACCCGCCTCTTTAACCGTGTCATCTACGTCATGCTGGTTATTGTCGTCATTGCCAACTCTCTAGCCGCGTTTGGGACCTTGTTCATATGTCAGCCAATGGCTGCTTTCTGGGATAAGAATGTCAAAGGCGGCTCGTGCATTGATGGAGACGCTTGGTACGCTTGGCTTATCATACTGAACTGCGTCACCGACTTCATCCTACTCGTTCTGCCGCTTTGGCTGTTGGCCCCATTGAAGATTGGCTTTTCTCAAAAAACCGCCATTGCCGCTATTCTGGGAACCGGTGGATTGTATGTTAGGGTACCTACCCATTGTGATAGATGTTACGTCATTGAAGAGCTAACACCTGGGTTGGTAGTGTCGTAGGGATAAGCGTTTTCCGCGTCGTGGTGGTGTCGCAGGGATGGGACAAGTACGACTTTACGTATCGATTTGCGGTCAATTACATTTGGAGGTAGGTTTTGATTCTCTGCAACGTCTGATTTGATCGAGAAATACTGACGTGGTATGAACAGTACCATCGAGACAAATGTTGCCATTGTGTGTGCGTGTGCCCCAACACTCCGAGCATTGGTTGGCCGTTATGTGCCATCGCTGCTACAGCTCAGCGCACACCGAGATCCCCTGGCGCTATATACGATTCCCGTATCGCATGTTGCGGCTGCCCAGCGACCTCGACGGCGTCCGCCAAGCCAAGACGGAGACCTCGACAGAGTGCCCAATCACGAGAACTACGTAAGCGGTTCATCTGCCCACCTCACGGCGAACTGCGGAAATAAACTGTTTGGCCCCGGCTCTGATCGAGCCTCGAGCCTCGGCCGATCAGATCATACGGCCCTGTGATAGGTCAACACTGCAAGTGTACACAGGTGTGCATGGTTAGGGGCGTCGAGGCGTTGCTTTGGATATATCCTAGATTTAATGACACTTGGCTTGTTCTTTTTTCAGCCGACCGTTTCGAGACTTTGTTAAAAGACTCAGCCTGACCCGGCCCTTTGGGCATCCCCGATCGCTGTCAACAGTGTGGGATAGAAACCATCGGCTATCTTCTGAATTCCTGATGGACTGGCATGAATGCCATCGTAGAGATCCACTTCTGCGTCGAATCCAGTGAACAAATCAACGACCCACATCGGACTGGCTGTGGTGTTCTGGCTGGTAGCCCAAGCAGGGATCGCTCTGTTGAGCTCCTTCACCTGCTCATTCTTCTCGGCACTGAGCCCCAGCGGGATGATCTGCGCCACCTGTTTTCTCGGTTAGCCCTCCAAGCAGTAGGTATGCTCTATCGTCATGGAACTCACAACGATTCTCATATTTGGGTTCCGTCCCCTCATTTGACCCACGAGCGTCGAATAGGCCTCCAGAAGGTCCTCCGTTCTTGGTCTTCCTCGCACAATATCCACCGTCCCTAGGTGCATTGTCACCACATCTGCCGGGTTCTTGGCCAGCCACTCAGACACCCGACCTTCGTTGGCGCTTTGGATGGCAGGGAACCCGGGGTGCCCCTCATGGTCACGGTCAAACTCGGAGTCATTGCAGATTTCGCCGGCGTGCTCGCCGCCCACGAGATCAACGGAGTCGTACAAGTCGGGGTCGTTCTGCAGGCGAAGGTAGATCCATGCTCGCCAGCAGCCGTAGTCGGTGATGGAGTCGCCCAGGGGCATCCATCTCACCACCTTCTGCGCCTGTCTTGGGAGACTCAAGGACAGGACGCATGACAGGAACAAAGCAGCTGGGATCGATGTCCTCATTGTGGCTGGGGTATAGGTTGACAAAGTTGGGTCAACGGGGCCAAAGGGTGGGGGCGCAGCTCAGGGTGATATAGCCACCTTTGATGTCTTTACCCGGCGGAAGTTCTCCAGAATCAACGTGCGTCCATCAGTGCAATCAATATGCAGGGCCGTATAGGTATATCGGAGCACTCTGTCCGGGTGTCACAAGGTCCGGTGATAAGTGAAGAGGACTCCAGATATGTATCCTGTCATTAATTCTTATCTCATTATCGTGTTGAATCGTTTGCTCTACTCTATCCTAGAGCCATCCTTTATTACAGTCTATCCGACCTCCTCCGAGACAGAAAATTACTCATAAAACACCAGACACCGCACCTCAATGCTCTCTCTCCCCGGAGTTCCTTCTGGGGTCTGCGGATCAATGAAAGCCGTATGCGGCGTCAGCCCCGCAACACCCTTCTTCCCACCTGGCAACCGATCGCCCCAGGAGTCGAAGCACTTGATGAACATGGCCTCGTTGGGTGTCATGTCCTTGATGTAGTATAACTTGTGGCCGTCATTCGGCAGGACGCCGTACGTTTCACCCTTGACTTCATACCCTTCGAGGGAGTCCAGCGTTTCTTTGGAGGGCAGCACCTCCTTGCCTCTATCATCGTCGTCTCCGTCGTTGCGTTTGGGGTACAGCAGGTTCACGGCCACCAAGTCCTCAGGCGCAGTGGTGCGGTAGTCAATCACCGCCAGTGGAAAGTCGGTTGCAGGGTGACGGATAGGTCGCCATACGTTGATGAGCTGGTAGCGGTTCTGAAGGAGAGCATCGGCCTCCTCTTTGGGGGTAACGTGCCGCCTCACCCTGGCCTCTGCGGCCTTGGGAGTTTGGTCGACATGGACCTGTTGGACAGGCTGCCGGGCGGCGTTGGGATCGTGCTTGCGGATGGTGTGGTCAAAGATTTCGATGCGCTTGATCTTCTGACCGCTGTTCTCGAGTCTTTCCCTTAGAAGCGCTTCCACCTCGGCATAGTACTTGGTCCGGACAGTCTTGTCGTCCTCAAAGTCTTCTGGTGTGGTGGCGGATGGGGAGCGGTAGACTGCAAAACCGGATACGTCGATGTCGGCACCGAAGGAACCGCGCTTGGAGTGGATGTCAAGGCAGTCGCTGAAGTCGGTGACGTCCTTGGTGACAGTTTTACGGCTGTAAGAGGTGTAGTCAACATCGACCTTGGCCCATGGCGCGACACCAGGGGTGATGGTCGCTGGGTCGAGATAACGGAAAGTGCTGCTCGTCATCTTGCGGGTTGTGAGATGTCTCAGAAGTCTTTGTGATGCAACCACCGAACGAAAAGGGCGCATTAGGGAACCGGAGTCAAGTGTGTGCGGTTATGTCATTGAAGCCGTGGAGATGGCGGGGTGATGCCCTCTTAAATACCAGCGCGGGGTTGCACAGCACAGCTCCACATCCGACAATTATCGTGATTACTAATGTGGGATGGCTGAGATATTCCGGTGGATTACGCAGCTGGTTTACCAAGCAATTCTTAGCAATACGGATAAGTCTTGGGATATCCTCTTTTCCTGGACACTCCCGAGCGCCGAGTTGACTCTGCCACTCAAGAGCCAGATGCAGACTGACCTCTGTTCCAACAGGCACCATTCCCGTGCCCCCTTGCACAAGCAAAATGAATTGACGTCATTTCGTAAGCATGGCAGTTATCAGAGATAAGCTTATGGACGGCGGGTTAGGGTTACCAGGACTGTTCATCACCACCCTTCCTGCCCTCCGAACACTGTTAAAGACTGGATGCAAAAAGTTCTTTGATTTGGAAATGCAAAACCCTGGATATCAAACAAACGCAACCCCAACCGAAAACATGCTCTCCTTTTCAGAACGCCAACCCAAACGCGAGCCCATAATGACAAACTCCTGACGACCTAAATAACAACATCCTCCAGAATCTGAGATCCGACACCATCAATATGCACAAGAAACGCCAAATAACCCAACAGCCGGACTAACTGTCAAAGATAGGGCCGTACGCCAAGATTCCCCTCATCTCCAACCCAAACACCACCTCCTTCGTCACGGCCGGGTTGCTAATCACGCAAACCGCCTCGGCGTCGAACTCCTTTACCAGTCTCAGCACCTGCGGCAGCATCTCCTCCCTCTTCCCCTTTTCGCTCGTGTCGATGATGACTGGCTGTTGGTCCATCCTGCTGACCAGATCCAACGTCCTCTGTCCGTACGTCTTCAACGGACTCCTCGTCTGCCACAGCACTCTCATCTTTGGCCGGTTCTCATCCTCCAAAAAGGACAAACACGGCCCGATGCCGCTGCCCGTGGTGACAACGATGATTCTGCTGAACATTCGGAAAACATACCCGAATCCATAGGTTGGCACGCCCCTCTTCCAGAGCTTTGTCGGTTGAGAGACAATCGTGTCCTTTGTCCAGTCTCCCACCCTCGACACGATGCAGCTGAACTTTGTGTCCTCCAGCGCCGTGTCCTTGACGTTGTCGAAGTGGTCGGGAAAGCAAGCGAACGAGTGCCAGTCCTTGAGCGGGTGCTTGGCAACCTGGATGCCTTGCCCGAACTTGACGGTGGTGTGGTCAAAGTGCAGCCTGATGGCGTGAGGAGAAAGGGGCTCGGGGGTGACGGTTACTTTGCGGAGGAGCAACCAGGGGTGGACTGTTGCGACTGTCAGGATAATTAGGATCCAAAAGGCGGGAAGGTTGAGAAGAAACGTTCCGAGGGACGCTTCTTGGGTGCCGAGGAGGAATAGCAACGCCCAAAACAGGGCGATAATACCCCAGTTGGCGAACCGATGGACGAGCTCGAAGACGTCGTGGTATTTACGGCGGATCGCGGGATGGGCTACCACGATGATGGAGAGCAGGAGAGCGAAGACGGAGTAGATGAGGACTAAAACCGCGATTCTGGTAGGGTTGGCGGTCGCTGGGTTGAACCGGTAGGTGTACATGCCGGCGAAGCCAATATACCAGAGGAAGGAGGCAACACCGGTGCCGCTGTGGACTCCGCCCAGGTGGAAGATGCGGCAGGCGAGACGTTTTACCAGTGTTGGTGCTGATCGTGGGACTGACCCGAAGATGAGGTACAAGAGGTTGAGGACTATTGGCTGTCGACAAAGACCACACACGGCGAGGTTAATGGCCGAGGCATTCACCAGGTCAAGAGGCTCGGCGCCCCTGACGAGGTAGACAATGAGTGGTATGATGTTGCCGATGAAGGCGAGTGTGAAGAGACGGCGGTAAACGTTGAGAACTGTGAACCTGATGAAGCCGAGATGTCTTTGTGTTGGCTCTAGTTCAGGTGTGGCTTGGGCTTCGAGGTCGCCTTTCTCTTTTAGTGGTGAGGGGAGGGAGGAGAGGTCCGAGTCTGTCGGTGATACTGGATAGGAGAGGTCTATCCTTGTCTCGATGATCTCATCCTTCTTCCAGTCCTTCTCCCCATAAACAATTGCTGTCCTGTCTTCCATGGTAGGCGATGATGTATGTGGTCACTGAACGAGCAAGAACAACCAACGACTTGGTGAAGAAAGATGGTTGTATTGGATATCAGAAAGAAGGAGCCACAACAAGCGCTATTTGTACCACGGCCCTCAATATCTATATGGATCCCTTCCATGGCCTCTACCTCCACAGGGCTTCCTGATCTGACTCCCTCCTTCCTATCTGGTATAGCCATCCCTCACCCATATGCCGACATGAGAGTCTGTGACGATGATGATGGCGACGTCAATGGAGTTGACGGAAGTTGCCGGAATCTTGTTACCATACATTGGAGCCTCTGGAATGCACGTCGGAGTTTCTCTTGCTGGCACTGTATTCTCGGCCCAGGCCGGAGATGGTTTCTCCGGAGTCACACGGCAGCCGACCCACATCGTCGGCGACCATTCCGGTGGAATCTTCGGCGCTGTGCTACAACCGCTCAGCTGGGTCTGCCATGTTTGACTGCCAAATGCACAGAGAGGGGTGCGCCGATCGCTCTGGCGGCTCGTGAGTTAGACGGCGATGAGGTGGTGACGACGGGATGCATGATATTCCTCCCAATCGGAGTTGCGCTTCCCTTCATCCATCATCACATATTAATGTCGTCCCTCAATCAAAACAAAATGCCGTTGAATCATCTGTTCGGCCGAGAGTTGCCCGGTATGTGACGTGGAGCTGTTGCCAATACACAAACCTTGATGGCTTGATACTCTCGATCCCTTGACTGACATCGGATGCAGAGCCTCCCTTTGCACACCCCAACTCGTCACGTGTGTATGAAACCACGCAAGCCTCAAAATGACACTGTTCATGTGGAAGCCGCTGCCGTGTCTCACCCAGGTGCTCGGTGATTTGTGTGTGAGCACAGACTCTATCATCTCGTTCCCTCCCTTCCCTTCGATCCCCTCCGAAGTCAGGGTTGCCTGCCAAAGAAATGTGAGAATTTTTATGATGACGAAAAAAAAATGTGACGGTGATGGAAGGGAACCGATTGTTTGATCGATCAAGCGGTCAACCGGTTGGCAGGCGGGTTTGAGTGCCCCTCTCCACGCCACCTTCTTTTTGTTCGGAGTCCGGACAAACTTGCACTGTAACACAACACTTGGCTAAAACACCGCCAACAACAACAGCAGCTGTCCACATCCAAGACACCGCCTGCATCAACATCACGGTCCGGCAATGCAATGCAATGCAATGCAGCTGAGTTGAAGAAAATCTGTCTGCCAAGTGGACCCACAGCCGCCCACTCGGTACCCGCTTCTGATCTCCACCACCAAAAAGTTTTCCTCTCAGGGGACAACCAACACACACACCGCAGGGGCAGTCCTTCCATCAGGAGCCCTGAATTCGCTGCGATGGTCATCAATCCAATCGGAACCATCCTCGTCGGGTATGGTGTAGCGGTAACATCGTTGACTCTCACTTCTCAGAAGTGTCTGTTCTCTCAACAGCCCCGGGTTCGACTCCCGGTATCCGAGTCTCTCTTTTGTATTTTTGCTGTCACACATTCATTCATTTGGATCATGAGACACGGTAGAGAATCATTTCGACTAAATATTACGTCTCATATCGAAGACATCTCTTGTTTTTCTGCTTACTGTTGCCAATGCACCAAGAAAAAGTATTTTCCAGAAAGTCGCCAAATATCCAAAACTCTAATCCGAATAAGAAAAAAAGGACGGCATGAAACGACTGACGGAAAGCTGCAACCAAGGAAATCAGTAGGCATCCACCAAAAAGCTGTCCAGCTTTGGAGTAAAGAACTCAAAGCTCTGCTGGTCAAAGACACACTGCAGTTCCTCTCCATCATCACCCTGCCGCTGCCCTTTGCCCTTGCCCTTGCCCTTTCCATTACCCGAAGAACTTCTACTTCCCCAAACTGGTCTCAAAGGGAAGCCACAAATCCCCTCCTTTTCGCCCTTCTTTGCGCCTCCTTGAACAATCCCCTCCAAACGTTCAAAGTCCTTTCCATCTTCGACCCACTCCATCAGACTCTTCAGCACCTCTTGCGGCCACGCCGCATTGTTTGGTTTGAACACTCCCAACGGATCGACGGTCCCCGGGTCGCAATGCCCACCACCCGGTACCAAAAACAGCTTGTTCCATTTGGACATCTCTGCGTACCCTTGCTGGACCCCCAAGCCGGGGTACATGGTCCTTCTGACCTTGTCCTGATACATGGTTGACGAAACCGCCGGAATCGCAGCGTCGGCCTCTCCATGCCACAGAATCATCTTGCCTCCGTTGGACTTGAACGTGGTCAGATCCGGCCAGAGGGTGAAAATGCCAGACAGGTACTTGCTCATCGAGTCGTTGACCCATTCCCGGATGATGTCAGGGCTGACTTCATCTAGCGGAAGGGTAGGCGAGTAGACTTCCTTGACCAGCAGGTTCACCACGGCAGGCGAGAGAGGGTTAGGAAAGGGTTCGAGCTGGTTTGTTTCCGGGTTCAAGATGGTGACAGAGTCGCCAAATTCCACTGAAGGGGGGAAAAATGGGTGAATGAGCTTGTTGTTGGAGTCGTACATTCCGCGCCAGCTTTCGGCGGCCACGGCGGCGGCTTTGGCGGAGACGGTACCCGCAACCGGGGGCTGGCCGAGCTGGGGCACGGCAGAGCAATTGTAGGGTTTGCCGATCGAGGACGATGCGTTGAAGCGGGCAAAGCAGAGATCGGTGCGGGAGACAACGCCGTCAGTCCTGCCGTCGAGGGGATCGCAAAAGGCAATGGCATCAGCGGTGATGCGGGCGAGCTCGCAAACAGAGGGGTAGTAGTTGTGCTTTCGCTGGGCCAAGGGGCCCTGGTAGTGAAAGATGGGATGGCGGATCGCTGGCGCTCCGACGGAGACACCGTCAAAGGTGGCGCCGTACTTTTGAACCTGTGACATCCCCTCACGTCCTCCCTCGGAGCAGCCATGGAAATACGAGTAGATCTTGATCGAGTTGGACGCGCCGTAGAACTTGCGAGTAAGTTCCTTGCCAAGGACTGTCATCTCGTGCATCGCTTTGTACGAGTACGCAATGAGGGCATCGTAGTTCATTGCGCCATTGCCGTAGAGGATGACACGGCTCAGGTCGGAGTCGAAGCCCCCGAAGCCAGCATCGGTTGTGATAGAGGCAGCGCCATAAGGTAGGCCGGTGGCCAAACCTCTTGCACCGAGTGTAACGGCCAGACCTCCCCCCCCTGTTGCAATGAAGCGATTCTTGAATTGTGCCGGGCTTGGAAGGTAAAGCCAAAGATTGACTCGATCGTTGGGACGTCCGACATGGCGAAAGGCAAAGGTGACGTTGCAAAAGTCGCGGCTGGAGATACCGGGATGCCAGCTGTCTGGGGCAGCAGTGAAATTGGCCACTGGTTGGGCCGTGACAGAGCCAGCGATCAGCTCCAGGCCTGGGACAAAGTTGGGCGCTGGAAGGGACGATTCGACAAATGACGTTGTGCAAAGACCGGAAACGGTGGAATCGCACGTGGATGCAGCCACAAGACTGGCGATTACCAAACCCTTGAAAAGGCCCATTTTGTGATCGATACTCCTGAACGCTCTAAAGATATGTAGAGAATGGCGGGACAGCAACTGATGAGGTGCGCGCAGCTGGATATTTGTAGACAATCATTCTGCTCACCTCTGGATAACCCCTGAATAGAAACAGAATACTACCAGACCTGCCATTCCGAGTGAGCATGGATCAGCTGAGCGAAACAGCACAGAAAACGTCACCGATCAATGTAAACAAACCAGGTTCAAATGAGAAGCGCGGTTTGATGGCACAGTACAGAGACATTTGTCTCCGCTCCCTTGCTCTAACGCGAAGTACGAATGATACGAGATACGAAGTGACCAGGGGTGAGACCCACTCTGAAGCTGCCTCCACGCGGCAGGGCACCACGCAGCGGATAACCAATATCGTGGGATTGTACAACAACAGGGAACACAAGACTAGGGACTGGTATATCCACCTTGGAAGGATTTGGTGGAATGGGGCTGTGTATCAAGGAGTAATTCAACTCGGTCTAGAACACATCTGTCTTCCAAGTTATGAGGGCGAATATTGAAGGTCTGAGGCAAGGGCTTGTGCTCATACATACGATTCAGATTGACATGGTGCTTGTGAGTTGTGTATCCACGAGAAGCGGCATCAAGCATCAAGCTGGATGCTCGGACGAACGGCATATGCAAGAGATTGGACCAAGCGTCAGATTTGGCACGAGAAAAATGCAATAGCAGTGACGTAGCCAGACAGTGAGATAGGGGTCCTGTAGGTCAGTTTTCTTTTATCAAAGTGGCTGCAGGACAATGGCAGACAGATAAATCGTCGAGTGCAGCCTGAGGTCCCCGGGAGCCAGTAGATGCAGGTACTTGAGTATAGATTGGGCACCAGCCAAACTGTTTGTGCCTGACCTGTCATTTCAAGTAGGTAGCTTGAACAACCAATCCCCAACTTCAAGCTGCCTAAACGTCTTCAATTCATTCGTTTGTTCAAGTGATACAGCATGCTGCCCAAGACATGCAGCCATCCACAGGCTACCTAGAATGCGGGCGATAGGCCTCACTGCACCTACCCAGCAGAGACTCGGTATAACCCCGCATCTTCCCTGGATCTCTTCTCACTCAAAAGATCTTGAACCTTTCTTCTGCTGCCTGACAGGCTGAGAAAAGCCCTCTGATGCCAAAATGAACCGACAGAAGACTCAACTCCCTTTGCGCCCAGCTGTTTCACGAGCAGCCAAACAGCCGTGTGTTTTTTTTGCCCGAGGACACTGTCGGAATGGGAGCTCATGTTCATTTTCTCATGATTCGACCTCGGGTTCCGCTACCGCGAATCCCTCGACCACCGATACAAATAGCCGATCGGTCACGAAAGATGCAACAAGCACGGCGCCAAAGGCCATCTGCCATTTCTATCTGAAAGGTGCTTGCTTGAAGGGAGCCGGCTGCACCTTTGCCCACCCTACATGCGGCGCCAATCCAACCCCGACTGTGGGAAGTGAAGCGGCCCCTTTCGGGGACGACCTTGTTTCGGGAAATGTAAGCTAAGGTACTATCTTGTCAAGTCAAAACATTACGGCTAACCCTGCCCAGGATGGGTCCGAAGACAAGCACGATGACTGGACCCGTCAGCTTGGCGGAGGTGTGATACAGTTTGGAGATGGCGCAGTGGTGCTAAAGGCCTCTCTACAGTCGGACTTCTCGGCTGTTCGCATCAGTCAGCTGCCGGCAAACAGCACTCCTGATACCATCTCTCAGCTTCTTGGCGGTCTCGGGTTCACCATCGCTGTCGACAAGATACGCCTTGCACCGAACCTGGATCCAGCTCACCGTGTGGCTGATGTTCGCGTGGAGGATCCTACGTTCGCCAAGCGCTTCATTGGCGTTGTCGATTCCCAGAAAGGAGTCTCAGAGAACAACATCAGAGTGATTCCTATCAGTGCACCAATGCCAGGAGGTTCTGGAATGCACAGGGTTGAATGTAAAAAGGTTCTCTGCTCTTGGTACCGACCATTCATGACGGCATGGCTCAACTTTACATCATCTGGCCTGGCTGAGGAGATCCACAAGAGGTATACGAGTGGTAGGTACAAAGTTCTCAACATGCAGGTCACAAGTCATCCGCCCAAGAGAAGCAAAGCGTGGACAACAGTCATGCTCACCGAAGTACCTGCCGAGGCGACCGAAAGCGATATTACGAAACCGATCCCACAAAACATGTCGCCCAGAAACGTCGAAACTGGGACACCAAGCTTCCAATACAACGCCGTGGTTGCCAATGCTCTTGTCAAGTCGAAGCTGATGGAAGTAGGACCGCTGGAGTGGTGGGAAGATGCCGTCTTTGGAGGCAAGCGTGCCAAGGCAAAGGCTCGGTTTCAGGACGACGGAGATGCCGCCAAAGCTGCTTCATTGCTCAACAATTGGGATCTGCCATTTCACAAGAAAGGCAAGCTCACCGTTCAGGCCATTTATTCTGCACGGTTCAAGGTTCAAGAACGAATTTACCAAGCGATCAGGCCAATTATCAACGAGCACAGCACGACGTGGCAGGCAAAGAAGGTGTACCTGGCCGCCTATGAGCCTCCTCGTTACTCTCTCTTGCGAGTGCTGAGGTTTGAAGGGGAAGATAACAAGGCGGTGGCGGAAGCAAAGCGCATTTTGGAGCAGATCTTGGACGGACACCTTGCCACCGACAAAGGAAAACCTATCTGGTCACCTGCTTTCACTGTCAATGGGGAAGTCTTCCAGAAGATTAAGGAGATCGAGCAGCTCTTTGGGATTGTGGTCATCCGGAACAGGAAACTGTCACGGGTGTTTTTGTTCGGGTCGAAAGATAAATGCGAAGAAGCTGAGACAAGACTTGCGATGATTGCCCAGCAAGATGCATCCACCAGGAACGTTATCAAGCTTGATCCTGTTCAGTTCGCGTGGGCTTGCCGAGGTGGCTTCAAGTCAATCACTGAGATTCTCGGCAGAAAGGCCACTTTTGACATCGTCTCAGATCCTAGACAGATCGTGGTGACAGGGTCGGAAGCTGACGTCAAGCTCGCCAATGATATGGTCAAAGCCCAGAAGGAGCCTTCTGAGAGCCCGGATGCAAAACAGCAGGATTGCTCTATCTGCTGGATGGAGCCGGAGAACCCCATTACCACTGATTGCGGCCACACCTACTGCTCCGACTGCTTTGAACAGCTTTGCGCCTCGGCAGCCTCCTCTGGTAAAACAGATTTCAAACTCCAATGCGAAGGCGACTCGTCCAAGTGCAAAGAGGCGTTCTGTCTCGACTTCTTGCAGGACCATTTGTCATCTCAGCTTTTTGAAGACACTCTTGAAGCCTCATTCAATTCTTACGTCTCCCACCGTCCCGACAGCTTACATTACTGTCCGACCCCTGATTGTGGACAGATCTATCGTGCTGCTACCGGGACCTTTACTTGCCCCAACTGCCTGGCGCCGGTTTGCACCACCTGCTACGCATCACACCAGGGAATGACCTGTGCCGATCACAAGTTTGTTTCATCCGGTGGGGACATAGCTCTGAAGGAGGTCAAGGAGCGTCTGGGCATCAAGGACTGTCCCAAATGCAAGACTGCAATGGAGAAGACAGAGGGGTGTGACCATATGACCTGCGGTGGGTGCGGGGCTCACCTTTGTTGGAAGTGCTTGAAGACATTTGGGACCAGCAATGAGTGTTATGCTCATATGAATCGAGCTCATGGCGGCATCGGGTTTCATGTGCCAGATGAGGCCCGATGGTAAGGTGCCGACGGGAACCTGGAACCACTCAACAAGGAGCTAGTATGAGAAGGCCAGGGCCGTGCTAAGACTTCCTAGGTATACGGGAGCTCACTAGCTAGGTTGTTTGCCCCGTTAGGTGATTATAGGATACCATTATCTGGTTAGCTACCTTACTTACCTAGGTACCTATATTAGAAGATACCAAGACACTCCCCGGTGGATATTTATATCTAATCACTTGGAAGCTCATAAACGCCAAACTCCTTAGGTACCTACCTAGCCTAAGGTAACCTATCCTCTGCATCATTCGACAATTACCTAGGTATGATGTTACAAAAGCTCAACGCCTGTCCCTGACCACCTTCCTCTCCTTTGCCAACAGTTTGGGCTCGTAGTCCTTCAACAGTTCGGTGCGGGCCCTCGCTGCCGTGCTCCTCTTCTTCAGGTCTTCACGGAGAACATCTTCGACCGATGGACGCAGCAATTCACAATGGCTGAGAGACTGCACCCGGCCGTGTCTGGCCTCAAAACCACTCAAGAATGGATTTCGCAGTGGAGTTCTATCCTGGTATTTTCGGCACCTCTCTCTCAGCGATTCGTGTCTGATATTGGTCTCGAGTTTCTTTCTCCACTCGGCGGCATTCATAAACCGCACATCCCCCTCCCTAGGGCAGTATCTTCCGAGCACTTCAAGTAGCACGAGGCCAAAGGCGTACACGTCGGTGGCTCTTGTCATGATGCCATCTCTTGTAGCCTCTGGCCCCAAGTAAACCAACGTGCCTCCTACATCCTTGATGTTTTTCACTGAAGTGGCAAGACCAAAGTCCGAGATGACAAACGTGGGCGGTGATCCGTTTGTTGCTGATCTCTTGAAGAGAATGTTGTCAGGCTTCAAGTCGCGATGCATGATTCCCTTATCGTGCATGAAGGCCAAGCCCGATAGAACTTGATCTATGAACTGGCCCAGCCACGCTGGTCTTCTGGTAGGGAATTTGCCGCCACACTTGTGTCCTGGAAGGAGCTTTGTCAAACTACCGTCATATAGGGGCAGAAAGATCTGGACAGTCATTCCTTCAATCCAACCCTGATGGTGCTCAAGCTTGACAATATTGGGCTAGAGGGATCACACATGTGTCAGCATCCCATGGAACTAGGAAGAAAAACCGGGTTCGCAGGGTTGGATATGGCAGGAATGGGATATAAGCTTACATGGCGAAGTCTTGCAAGCTGCTCCACTTCGATTTTAAAATCTGCCTTCTTCGTTCTCTGTTTGCATTCCTTTACGGCGAACAGCCTCGCCGAATGTAGGTCCACTGCCAACGACACTCTTCCAAAAGCACCCTCCCCAAGAACTTTGTAGGTGTGAGTTTGCCGAAGAGGTTTCTTGTCGAGATCCATAGGGACGACGGGTGCGTTTGGGCTTTTCGGCTCGAATTGTACCTGGGCAGGGTTGAGAGATCGCTGGGTCTCGAATACAGCTCCTCCTGATCTTTCGTGTATCGCGGCGATGCCGGCCAAAGACTTCCTGGCGGTGTCGACGTTCTGCATAAAGCTATCTCCCCACACAAATCTGAAGGATATCTTTGAGTTGAGCCAGATGACGAATGGCAGGCTGTGGTCCATTGGTATGACTCGGCGACGGGGGTCGCCTTGCAAGCGGTACTTATCGATGACGTTACCCCGTGGATCCACGCATCTGATGCTGGTGTGGTGCCCGGTGGTCGCATCTGCCAGCACTAGCTCTCCTGCCGGGAAGATCTGAAAAGAGCACTGGTGCTCAGGCATGCCGTGGAGGTAGAGCACGATGTCGCTCATTTGCTTCGATCTGCCGATTGTCAAGACGCGGCCAGGATATTTGGACTTATTACCGGCTGTAACGCGTAGGCTAGGCACGCCCTTGAAAAGACTGTGGTACGAAGGGTTTTCTTTGACTATTCTATCAGATTCGGCGTCTCGAGGGACGAGATAGAAGAGGGCCTCTTTGGCCATGTCCAAGGAGGGAGAGACCATGTTCTTAGACTGACTGTTCTTTTTCTTATGTGGAATAAGCTGAAATCAGTGGAACGGTTGTGGAATTAGGGTGCGTGTATGAGTGGAATCGTCCTGCGCTTCCTAGGCGGTGATGTAGTTGCAGGATAACCCCATCGTTGCGGCGACAGCAGCCTTTTAACCCCCAGCCGTCGGTAGGTTAGGTAGTCTTCCATTATTTTATGGTCTTGGTATCGAGTCAGAGCATGGCCAGCCAGCGCCATGCTAAACAACCATGAGAAGGGGTCTGCTACAAGACAACCCACAAGACAACCTACACACGGGAGGCAGAATTGATCAAAGGGTCATCACAAGACTGGTTGTGACGCTCGTAATTTTACTGTGCGCCGCATCGGTCGGCCATGAGGTGAGCGGCATCAGAACCTGCAGATGCTGGTTGAAGTGTTTCTGGACCAGTTGCAGTGTTTCGTGTGCTATTTTCGAGGGAAAGTTGGCGCGTAGCTACATTTAGCACAGTGCACGCTTCCAAGGCACACTGTCGTTATGCATGTTGGGAGCATGGCCCGCGGGGGTCCCGCAATGTCCATCCCAGACAGGTCGATGAAGCCTTCCCCAACGAACTGTTGTCCTAGCGCCGCATTGTGTTTTGCTTGCGTCGCCGAGCAGCGTCTTCTCAAGCACCGTACTAGAGGTTCACACTTCATCATGGTCGACACGGATCTCGAGAGACGCCCAGTTGTCCCGTTCGACGCTGCGCCAGCTGCCCGACTCACAGAGGATGCCCTTCGTCAGCATACGCTTGAATATATGCGGCAGGACGGCATCCCACCAGAGGAGCTTTCAGAAAAACCACGTTCACTCAGAGAGTCTGCTCTTGAGCGAGCAGAAGCTGAGCGAAAGGCCAATGGCAGGCTGGAACTAGATGAACTGCAACCTCCAACGACTACAACTGGGCGCATCCGTCGGCTTCAGTCCGAATCACACCAACAGAGTCAAGAGGAAGGGGAGGAAAAAATAAAAGAGGTTCTCGAAAAGGACTTTACACCATTTGAGCGTGCGCCGACTCCAGCGACTACCATATACACCGGCAACTGGAAGCGCGAAACGGAATATGAGGATCTACAAAACGAATTTCGAGAAGCCACGAAGCGCAACCTCGACATTCACCCATACAAGAACAAACCTTTGTCAGACTCACAGGACTTCCTCAGTGAACCTGCCAGTGTCCGAAACGAGCTGGTATGGGACGGCACTGAACCGTCAGGCAAATCGAAGACCAGTCATTCGGAATTTCTGTCGGATCTCCCTCCTCACGAGGTGGTCGACAACTTCAGCGAGCTTGGGATGTATATGTCCCAGGCAAGCTATGTGATATCGCTCGGCGGTGCTGCTTTGCCAGATCTAAAATATGGTATCATCATTGTCCCTGCCGGTGACGAATCCCTCCTGTTCAAGGGTTATGGTGATCACGCAGATATGCCAGTCGACTTCAGAGCCGAAATATACGCCAAGAGCAGGGAGGTCAGGAAACAGGTGTTTGCCGAAGAGTTGGAATTGTGTGGTCGTCACATTCCTCGTCCGGGTCGGGGTGCCGAGGATTTCAGATTGCCCCCTATGGAAGAGCCGGAGAAGCTATTCTACGCTCAAAGAGTGAAAGCGAGGCGGGCGAAACATATAGAGCTCTATGGGACGAAACGATCGAGCGACTTCGAACCGGAAGCAGACGGCGTACCCGAGGTTGAATCGCTGTCTGATCAATACTCAATGCCGGTATCTCGGTCGTTCAGCTCAGCAAACTATGTCCGCTCCGATTATGCGGCACTACCTCCGAGCTCAGAGGTCTTGGATGACTTGCGACGGCTGTTTGCACAAGGGGGGCAAGAACCGCGCGATCAGGGGGAGCAGGAACTGTATCACCCTGATAGATTGTTTGAACTTGCCCGGTATCTCGGGAAACTGGCCGAAGGCAGAGTTCGGGAGAACCCGGGACTAGATGAAGAAGTATGGAATAAGATAAACGAACTGCGGCCTGAAGGGCAGGATACCTTGGCAGAAGCGACCAATGAGGCGAGGACAAGTTCTTCTGAGAAGACATGAAGAAAATGGCAGCAGATTTTGTGCTTGAAGATTTAGATAGAGCCATGCTTCAGTCTCTTCTTTCCCCCCGTCTAATCCCCATTCTCTGCTACGATGCTATCTGACTTGCGTTGTCATGGTTCTTGGCAGAGTGTGTACGATTGACTGCCGGATATACGACGAAGAAAGCCCAAGCAGCGTAGATATAAAGTAATCGTGGAGAAGTGGCCATCGTTGTTAACATGTATGAAATACCTACGTAATAACTTAACAAAGAAGTAAACAGTCAGGAGGCCAGTGTTGCACCTTTGTCAGACCCAACCTTAAAACAAGCAGACAAGGATATCAGCACCACACCTATTCCCAATAAAAAGACAGCATCCATTCAATCATCACTCAACACCACCTCCCCTTTCTCACCCAACCCCCAGCCAGTCTCATACATGCACCTGCCCGCGTCGCAATCAGCGTGAAAAACCATGCCCTCCCCATCGCCCTGCACCGCACTCGCACCACCCGGCGCCATAAACCCGTAATCTTGCGTCTTTCGTCCAATCAGCTC
Organism: Triangularia verruculosa; assembly: GCA_033296885.1. Classification (NCBI taxonomy): domain Eukaryota; kingdom Fungi; phylum Ascomycota; class Sordariomycetes; order Sordariales; family Podosporaceae; genus Triangularia; species Triangularia verruculosa. Next base: position 26,818 of record MU863885.1, read on the forward strand.
CCCCTTTCTCACCCACGGCCCCTTGATATCATCCGCCACCGCATACCTGACATCATAGTCGAGCGTGTTGTAGCAGTGCGAGCTGTAAAACAAGACATACTTCCCACCCTTCGTCTTGACCAAGCTCGGCGCCTCAATCAGCGGGCCATCGATTTCCGGTATCCTGTCCAAGATTGTCGTCGCAGGCCCAACAGGCGTAAACCCGTCGGCGATGTCAACCTCCTGAAGCTTGAACGGCGTTGGAAAACCAGGCTTGTCCCCGTTGCCGCACGGGCCGCCCTTTCCTTTGGCGCTGCCGTCGACCTTGTAAACGACATATCTTTTGTTGGTCTCGGCGTCGAAGAAGCCGGACGAGTCAATCGCCCCGCCGTCAGGATCTGGACAGGCGAATGGGGTTGGGTGGGCTTGGTAGGGACCGAGAATGGAAGTGCGTGAGACTGCCACGCCGATGCAGTGGAAGGGTGAGCCAGAGAGAAGGCCGGAGTAGTACATCACGTACGTCTTGCTCGGCTCGATGTAGTGGATGTCGGGTGCCCAGATGAGCGGGAGGGTGTCGTTCACCCAGTCGCCTGGAGTCGGCAGGAGGTCGAGCTTGGAGAGCAAGGACCATCTGGCGTCGGCAGAGGTAAATGACGGAAAAGAAGGAGACGAAGCGACTTGGACGTTGTTGGTGTTCCCAGAAGTGGCGAACGCGTACCACTTGGAGGTGGCCGGATCAAAGGTAACAGAAGGGTCTGGGAAGTCGAGATTTCCGAGGGTGGAACGGGGTGAGGAGAGAACCCTCGGAAGGAAATATAGTAAAAAGATCAGAAAACGCATGGTACTCGCGGACGTTGTGAATGTTGGGTGTGTGGCCGATAGATGATGCATATGATTTTGGAGAAGGACAACCGTCTAGCTTTTATATCAACCACAGCCTGACGATGTCATGACTTTTGTCGACGGCCGAAACAGGAAAGAAATGACCATGGCGTATTACCACTCCTATTGTCCTGCGCAACCCATCAGATCAAACTCCAACAAGTCATGAAGGACAAGACGTCAGCAGGGTCCTGTCTGGGGCGAAACCTAGTCGTGCTGGATCAGGGTCTAGCGGTAATGTCACACTGAGCCCGAGGAATTGGTAGCGCGGGGAGGTCTTGTGATCTGGGGTTGTGTTGCCGGGACGTAGTAGTAGCAAGAACAACGCAGAGATGGCTTGTGATGTGTCAGAGTCCGTTCGGTGCTGGCCACGCGAGGCTGCGGTAATGGGGATTTCCATAGAACGGAGGGACAAGGCTCGACAGGTGGTAAAGGACGTCTTGGTCTCTACACTCGGTTGTCTCAGTCACAGACCTCGAGAGTGATAAAGCCGGATGAGCGTGATCAAGACATGAAATTCTTTGTACCTCTTCTGATCCTAACCGATGTCCATCCAACTCCACGATGCTCGGTACCTAACTGCCTCATCAGAATCCTCGATTCACTCCGTCCCAGTCTGGGTCTTCTCTCCTTGCCCGCACCAGATCACCCGGCCAGCTTCCACCAGGAGCCTTCTGGCGGTTTTGAATGCCCTGTTCGCATACCGCATCACCCAATTCCTTCTCGATTTCCAACCTCGGCAACTGCCACCGTATTACTTCCGCCCACGTCTCGATAAGCTTGTCTGACGGTGGCGGCGGGTAACTGTTAAAGTCCGCCCTGACACCCAGCCTGAGAGCTCTCACGGTCCCCCCCAGTCGTTCGGCGATGCCTGGAGAGGTATGTAATGACATGGCCAGCCATGCGTCTCTGACCTCCTTCTCGGGGACGCCGTGCGATCGCAGGAGCCGAGCGGCGACATCGGCCGAGACAACCTCAAATCGTTCAGGTATGTTGTCATAGGTTGAGGCAGTCCCAATGTCGTGGAGTATGCAGGCCACAAACAAGACATGGGGTGGGGCGCGGGCAATGCACCCGGGCGTGGGGTTGTCATCCTCACTGATTAGACTTGAACAAATCGAAGGGGCGTAATGGGCGTCGGATGGGAGGGTGTCTTCAAAGAGACGCATAAAGGCCGCAGCGTAGAAATACACCCTGAGACTGTGGTACAAAATAGAGGCTGGCAGTGTGGACTTTGCGATCGCGAGAGCTTCGATACAGACTGGATGGGCGGGAATAAGGGCCCGAACAGCAGCGGTGATGGTGCCCGTCACCACGCCATGCCCAAGTCTCGGGGAGCTGCAACTGGAAGAACTGGAATGGTGTTTTGAAGGGTTGCACATCCTGTTTTATTCTTGACTCGGGTGCTGCTGGCCAGTGTCTTGGATTGATGTCGATGCCGAGAGTGTCTCGGCGGTTGAAGAGGGAGGAGTCTTGATAAAGTAAAGTCAGGGGCGTTTGGGCGTTGGCTGCTGCTGTTTGTTTGGAGGCGTTTCCTGGGCAAAGGCGCTATTTGTAGAGGAGACACACCAGTGCCAGTAGTGAAACTTTGTTGGCGCGCTTTGAGTCATCGCTGTTGTGCTATACCCTAACCCTCCTTACCACTCCTGCATCTACAACTACCTATCGACCTCGATTTCCAATATGCCCGAAGTCTTCAAACCTCTACTGAGCCAGTTCGGCTCCATGCTCAGACCAGTGTGATCGTATTCAACGTCAGTCTTTCAAAAGCGCCCCCCAGCTCTCTGTCCACTTCACTGTCAAGGCAATACAACCGTTCAACCTCCTCGACAGAGCCAAGATCAGTCTGAACTCCGTAGTTTTCGTTTGGATCATCAGATGTAACATCATCCCCAGACTCCTCTTCTTTGTCCCGGATAAGCTTCTCCCAGCTCTGGTGAGTCGGGCCCAGTTGCTTCAGCAGGCGATCCCAGCCCTGTTGGTCGTTCCCCATATCCCGAACCATCCTGTACTTGAACCGCTGGCAGTGGGGACCGTGGATGCTCAAGAGCCCGATACGCCTGTATGTAGAGCCCTCTCTGTTAATATCACCGCCTTTCTTATCGTGAACAGATTCGACAAGCAGGCCCCTAAGACACAGAGCCTCATCCTTGGTAGGCGTGCTCATCGTCAGTGGCACAAATTCGCCGGCCACAGACACCGGGCCCGACTGGGAGTTCTCATCCCACTCGACATCGAACGAAAATTCGAAGGCATCTGAATGGAAATTATCAACACAGAAACATTCTGTGCCGTCCTCATCTTTGATCACCAGCTTGTGGGCTTTCCCACCACCCATAGCCAACATATACCAGGGCTTCTTCTCATAATCTGGGCGAATCTCGACCGACCGCATGAAGCACTGCATTGTGATAGAGGCATCGTTCAGCGAGGCAGTGGGCTGCGATTGCAACACTGGTGTCGTTGTAGCGTCGACGATATTGACGAGAGAGAATGTGCCGCTGCCGTGGTGGGGTGGAAAATGTGAGATGGGCCCGTCGATGGACAGCCAAGACCAGCTTGGTGCGAGGTAATGCTCCGTCTTCTGGACAGGACCTGAGCTGCCTGATGACTGCCACAGTAGCGACTGTGGAAGAGTAGAGCGCCATATGCCGGCCAAGTACGTGTCGCCTGGCAGCGCGACCTCGAATTCTTGGGCAAGGCCGGACAACGCCACTGCTTTGTCGTGGACATGGCTGAAGATCTTACCCGAATATTCCTTGCATATGGCGGCCCAGGCCGTATACCACTCGGGTGAGCCGTTCTCTAGAGCATCAAAGTCGGTCTTTGTCTGAAACTTGGGCTTTCCATTGAAGGCCGACTTGAATGGTGGTCCTCCTGGGAAAGTCTCGCTTGCGAAATAAGGAGATTTAGCGCAACATTCCCAAACAAGCTCATGCGACGTGAAGTGCAACACCCTGCGAGATAGCTGGCGTTCCTGAAAGACCCATCCCCTTTTCGCTAATGATGACTTGGTGATACTCTCGAACACGGCATTGGTGTCCGGGGTAAGCCAGTATCGCAAGTCCTTTTGGTCAGCAGAAAACCGAATGCTCATAGGCCGGACAGAAAGGGGGTCTCTGTCTCTGAAGCAGCCCCACTGGGCATCGGGAGAGTCATCCGCTGAAATGTTCAGAAGGGCGTTCTTGTAGACATCGTACATCATGACTGACTCTTGTCGCCAGTCATCCTGACTGTTTTGTAAGATGCACAACGAGTCGATCCAGAGCCATCGGACTGTCAATTAAATGGTCAGCTTGCCATGGCTTGCACTTTCTAGGAGCTAGAGTTTGCCTTGACCCACCATTGAACCAGTGGGCAATTTGGACAGCATCTGCAAACGTCTTTGGCAGCAGCGACATGTGAATGCCGTCCTGCAATCTCTCTGGCATGTTTTCCAAGGTTAACACAGGTAGCTGACTGGCTCCCCACTTGCCCCAGCAATGACTGAGGGTGATGTATCGACGGTCGGACGTGAAAGCTTCTGCACTGTCTGAAGGCATGACCAATTTCAATGTTGACCCATGAATCGCTGATGCCACGTCCAAAAGTCGCGTTGGTAGCCAATCGGTGGAAATGGGATTGCACTGGTTGTGTATTCCATCTTGGTTTGCCTGGCATCGTTTGAGCCACTGCATGGCATTGTCCCGAGTTGATACTGATGCCGTGCTTGGGTGTCGTTCCATTCCTTCTGAATTGTCCGACATGCTGAACAACGCCTTGTCAAACTCGGAAGCCGGCCATATCTGAAGTTTGAAGAAGTTCCAGTAGTTTTTCGCGGACCTTGGGTGTCCCCGGTGGGTCAAAGCAAAATGTAACCGTGTAGGAGTTGGTTTGTCTGACTGCCAGCACATCTCAATATTTGACTGGTCAACAGACTCCATGTCTAGGCTTTTAACTCGCAGGTTTGCCATGAGAAGGACGCAAAGATGGCAACTCTCATATTCGCCGACTTGAAGCGTCTTTGCACCGGTGTGAAGCAAGCATGCTGCTGGGAGATCCTCCGCCGCTTCTTTGCCTTTCGATCTCAGGACGTCAAAATAATAACCGAAGTAGTTCAGGCCCTTCTGGCAGGCGTCGCAGAGTCTGGTCAGAGAGTTGATGCTGTTGATGTTGTCGAGGCGCGGGACCGGGGGCGCCTTGACGACGAAAATATCTACATCTTCGTGGTCGACCCGATCAGGGCTGATAAGCACAAACGAGGTAAGCTTGTTGTTATGCTGAAGAATCTCATCTGAATCTAGGAGATTCATTGTGGCCGGTTGAACGATGAGAAGAAGCTCAACCTGGAGATTGACGATGGAAGTTGGTGCCCAAAGGATTCTCAAGCTCCACCGGGGCAGATCTCAACTCTCAGGCAACAGCCCACTGCGCTGGCAAGTCTTGGCACTCGGACTTAGCATTCCACGCTTTCAACCTTCCATGATTAATCCCTTCTTTGCATCTTGCCTTTCTGGTCCATATAGCCCGCTATAAAAATAGCTTCTCTTCTATGCCATCCACCTCCTGAACCACCCCACAGCCTGCCCCTCGCTTCCCTCTCCCCTCTCCTTCTGCTTTGGATCGCCAATATCACCCCTGACCGCAAAGCCATGCTTGGCCCCTTCATACACCACTACCTCGTGCTTCTCTCTGTTCTTCAACAACTTGACCACCGTCTCCATCTTTACGCGGCCTAAATATTCATCATCATCACCATTAGCGACGCTGAGTGGGGTGTCATCCTTCACCTTCTCAATATCCGCCGGCACGGAGACCAGTGAGGGGTGTGCAGTGAATGCGCAGTTCACCAAGGGCGGGGACAGGTGTGTCAGGCGTATGGTGTAAAGCCCGCCCCAGCAAAAGCCAGCAACGCCGATTTTCCCGGGTGGGCCAAGCTCTTGTCGAAGGGACTGAAAAAAGGCAGTAACTCGGGGCGATGCAACAGCATAGCGGTTGTAGAGGAGAAATTTGAGTAGGGCGGGGACCAGTCGGGCGTATGTCCAGATTTTGGTGAAGATGTTGGCTGTTGGGAGGGCATCTGTCAGGGTGAGAAAATGTTCGGGGAGTGAGGTTCCTGGGGTCGTCAGTCAGCAAGCCTGGTTGGTCCCAGGAGGCCAGGCATGGTGGAGAGATGTTGAGAATATCTAGGTACCCTTGTGAAAATCAGGAACAAGAACCCTACACGGCACGCGCCGCGCATATGCGTCCGCCAACACACGGGTGTTGCGCAGGTTCCAGCCCAGGGCGTCGGAGATTATTACCACTGTGCCGAGGGACTGAACACCATCTGGTGGATGAGAGATATAGGAAGGGACGTTGTGGAGAGTCTCTTCTGTGCCGGTTGGGATGATGTCGCCACGGAGAGTGCCGGTGAAGCAGTCTTTGCAGAAGGGGGCCTGCATGTTGCTAGCATGGACCTCGCGCGTCGGTGATGATGTGTTGGTGATGGCCTGGATGCGATGAACTGCCTTTGAGATAAAGAGGGTCAATGAAGGGGTGTCAAAAGCGGGGTAGCCCATGCTGTGGGAAAGCTCGCTGCCAGCTCAGGTGCTCAGCCCTCCCACAGGCTGCCCGTTTAATTCATCTTGGCGCTTTGGGTTCTTGCGGCTTTCCCAGGTGTCAGCTGCTAGGTATCTCAGCATCGCACCACAGGCTAGGTACCTACCTCTGATTGCTGTGGCGTTTTCACTTCAGTAGAAACGCGAGATTGACCCCACGGCCATCTCGCCATGCTTCACAATAGCCTAACTGGAACACTTTCTTCGTCGCATCAGCCGCCCACACACGTCTACAAGTACAGCCCACTGACACAGAAATGCCAACCGGACCGCTACACAATCAGGCTTCTTCACCTCCTCCCGGCCGACGATGACAACGCCCCGCTCCGCTGCAGGCTGGTCGAGAAAGGCTACAATGATCACTGGAGCCACCAGGTCCACCCCGAATACCATGCTTTATCGTATACATGGGGAGAGCCGATTTTTCCGGAGGTTCTCGATGTCCTTTCGAACAATGTCGGAACCCTCAGCAGGTCCGTCGGTGTCATTTACATTACGAAGAACCTTCAGTCAGCCTTGAAACACCTGAGACAGAAAGATGGCCCCATGCTTCTGTGGGTGGATGCAATATGCATCAACCAGGCTGATGTCACAGAGCGGAACAGCCAAGTGTCCAACATGCCCAAGATATACAAGAAGGCATCCTCAACAATTGTGTGGCTTGGGGACGAATCCGACCATCGTGATGCTCGATTATGCATGAACTTCTTCAAAGACCTCCATGAACTCGCAGCCAGTGCCGGAGAAGATCGACCTTCTGCTTCTTGGAGAAACCGCTTTGAGATAAACAGGCTTGTGGCGGACTTCTTGGGGGAAAACAGGTCCAAAATGGTTTACTTCCTTGAGAGGCCCTGGTTTCGCCGGCGTTGGATTGTGCAAGAGGTCGTTTTGGCCAAAAGTGTGGCCATGCACTGTGGCGCGTGGAAGATCGACTGGGATACTTTCCACCTCGCCATGTTTGAACTGTTCGAAAGCGGCCAAGAGATATTCACACTGGACCATCGGACAACTATGCGAACTATGACCGGAGTTCGTAGCGGCAGTCGCACCATCACGGCAGTGCGTAATCTTGGGGTGGCGGTGAAGAAACAACTGCCACTCGACACGCTCGTCGAATTTTCATCGTTTCAATGCATCGACCCTCGTGACAGACTTTATGCCCTATATGGTGTCATCAAGCTCTGGTCCCCACGGCAAATCACCATGCAGCTCAGTGAGCTCAATAATATCGACTACTCCCTCCCAACCGAGAGGGTCTTCACCAACTTTGCAACTGAATTGTTGCAAATAGATGCCCGTGACCTCGGGCCCATGGCATCCAAGTACTGTCTTGTCACCCATGCACTGCAGCTTGCCGGAGCATTTAGACATGGTAATGGTAAAGAAGACCGTTTGAGCGGCAAGATTCCTTCATGGGTCATCGACTGGACCGCTACTTTGTGCTTTGAGCCTCTGCAGCATTCACCAAAAGCCGGCACTGCATTCAAAGCTCACGCGAACAATGATGCTGTTCAGTTTATTCCTGCAAGAGACAATCCATCTCTTCTCGTCATGGTTGGATTACCCTTTGACATCGTCACGAGAACGATACCACTCGACATCAGCCCGATGTTGCTCACGGACACGGTACACAAGGCCAAAGCCTCTCTGAGCAAGTTCCTGTCCCAGGTTGCTGGCTGTGTCGAGGGTGATTGGTATGGACCGACTGCTGAACATCTCATTGAGGCCTTGGCGACTTCACTTGTTGCCAACTGGGACCACACTCCTGGCAATTCTTATTTCGGGCAGGACCCGCGCTTTATCCGAGACTTCCTGGAACAACTGCGGCATCAGCAATATCACCTGCCCGAAATGCTGCACAAATGGCCGGCATATGTTGAATTAATGGCCATCACCATGCGAGGACGGTCTCTCATCCTCACTGCGAAGGGGTACATGGGCATCGCCGCGAGAGATGTTGAGGCCGGGGACATTGTATCTCTTCTCCATATCTCTTCTCCACAATCAGAGTGTGCCCTTTGTTATGAGGCCCAAGCGGGCGGCGGGATACACGTCTCACTGTGGGGAGAACGGCGCAGTGGTTGTGCCAGATTGTTTTGACTATCGTGATGTTCGGTATAGCTACGACGTGGCCATGCTTGCACAGGACCCGAGCCTGTACAATAGCTTTCGTCTGGTGAGTGATGCCTACGTTCACGGCTTGATGAAAGGTGAGGCCCTAGAGATAATGGGGAGAGATGGAGAGAATCTTCCACTGAAGATACTGCCGATTGCTTGATACAATCTACTATAGCCATTTTCTCTGGAGTCGTCAATATATCATCAGACAAGTAAGGTACCTAGCAACCAATTTGCCTATCAAGAACCTGGAACGTGCCAGCCTCGCCAACTTGAACTCGCAACTGATATCAGAACCAGCCAACCTTCTTCTGCCTTGCCCAGTCAGCAAGACGCCAATTAGGAGCTTGGAAAACAGCCAGCAGCTGGTTGTAACGCAAAGCTGCAATCTGTGAAAAGAGACCCCGCTTTATGCGCACCACGACCAAGGGTCTGTCGCGGCTGGTATTTGTATCGCCGAGTTGGAGAAGTCTATCGCCAACCATACGAAGCGCCTTGTGGTCTGACCCTGACCTTGAGCCGCCGGCAGATCATTCCCCGCAGCATATGCAAGAATGTCGACGGACAGACATATTTACATCGATCTCCCCCACATTAAGGACGGTTAGCGTGTTGACAATTGCTATCTCCCGGCCTTTGCCTGCCAACAGTTGACAATGTCGACGACACACCCCGAGACCTACAACCACCCCGACTATGAAGCCGCCCACCAGCAGACTTATGAGCGGACTCCTCGTCATCCGATAACCCCAGTCCCACTGCCTCCTGGTGTCCGCCAGTCCGACTTTGATCTTGCCGTTTCCGAGTTTGTGTCCATCGTGGGAGTGGAGTCGGTCTTTGTCAAAGATGGACTGTCTGATTACATCGATCCTTACGACGTCCACGAGCATGACCCTGCCCAGCGCAAAGTTCCCAGCGCAGCTGTTTGGTGTGGCCTTTATCTTCCTTTCTGAAATAACTCTTTACCCCTTTTCACCATTCCCCCTTTTTACCTTTCCCATTTCGACAATTTCTCGCACCAGCCTTCTAACGAGCCTCTTTCAACCAGCCCCAACTCAACAGAGCAACTCTCTTCCATCCTACAGGTAGCCAACAAGTTCAAGATCCCCCTCTGGCACTTTTCCCGCGGCAAGAACCTCGGCTACGGCGGGCCCGCTCCCCGCGTGAACGGCTCCGTCGCGCTCGACCTGCACAGACTCGACAGGATCATCGAAGTCAACGACGAGTACCACTACGCTGTCGTCGAGCCCGGGGTGACGTTCATCCAGCTGTACGAGTACTGCGTGGAGCACAAGAAGAAAGTCTGGCCTTCGACCCCTAGTTTGGGGTGGGGGAGCGTGATTGGTAACGTATGCTTTTGTTCCCCTTCCCCAACAAGGACAGCGGTGGGCTGATAATTCAGAAAGACTGTTGACAGGGGAATGGGCTTCGGCATGAACTTTGCCCACCATCAGTGTGTTGCCGGGATCGAGGTCATGCTGCCGGATGGAGACGTCGTGCGCACCGGGCAGTGGGGCATCACGTCTTCGCCCTCTGCGTTTCTGTCCAAATTCACCTTTGGTCCGTCGCTAGAGGGGCTGTTCTTCCAGTCGAACTTGGGGATCGTGACAAAAATGAGTCTTTGGCTGACGCCCCAGCCTCAGGCGTACATGTGCTGCTCCTTCAGCATGCCGCTGTTCACAGATCTGGAGGTGATGGTGGACGTGTTTGGGGAGATGAAGAGAAATGGGACGGTGCAGTCATGTGTGTGGTTTACCAGCTTGATCGAAACCCTCTGCATCATGGGCAGGAGGGAAGACTACTGGACGGGGGAGGGCCCGGTGCCAGATTGGAGGCTGGAAGAGCTGAGACAGGAGACCGGCTTCGGGCATTGGTATGCTCGTTGGGGTTTGTATGGACCGAAGAGGATCGTCAAAGCGCAGTTTGAGGAGATCAAAAGTGTCCTTTCACGGAGGGCACCAACGGGGACGATCAGTGGGAATTTGTACGCCAATCACGAGGATGATGGGCGGCTAGACGCCACGACAGTGCCGGACCAGGATGGGCAGATGTTTGTGGGGATTCCGAGTCTGTGGAGCTTGCCGTTGATCAACTGGCCGATATCAAAAGACAAGAAAGATGGGAAAGCAGCACATGGGGATTATGCACCGGTCATTCCATCCAACGGCAAACTGTTGATGGAGTGGATGAATGTGAGCAAGCCGATTTGCGAGGCAAACGGGGTGGAGCTGATGGCGGATTTCTTCATGCACGAGCGGCATGTCGTGTTGATGAACATGTTCACCTGGGACCAGACCGACACAGCTCAAAAGGTGAAAATGGAAAGGCTGTACTATGGGCTGTATGAGGAGGCAAAGAAGCGAGGGTATGGAATGTACAGAGGACACGTGAATCACATGGGTGAGTTTCCGCTTTCTTCAGAGCCAACAAGTGGCTGACAGAAACAGATCTGATTGCCAATCTGAACGACTTCAACAATCACGCATACAACCGCTTTGTGGAGAAGATCAAGGTGAGTCTCCGACGTGGCACCGGCGCTTCGAATAAGTACTCATATAACACAGGACGCTCTCGATCCCAATGGAATCCTTGGCCCTGGTAAGCAGGGCATCTGGCCCAACAGGTTTCGCCATCTAAGAGAGACCCAAGAAAAGAAATCCGAGTAAAGTGATGTACTGTAAAGAATTCAAGCCATGACAATCCTGGTCATGTTGGATGAAGTATTGCTCGTCGTGCAATCCCGAGTAGAATAGGTGCTGAATGAGAGGCCCCCATTGACACTCCCGGGATCCCAAAACACACCAAGCCCATGGGCGCTGTTGTACACGGTTCCGTTCGTAAAGGTGTTGGATGACCCGCTGACTCCCTGCCCTCGAGCATACTCGGTCGAGTGGACATTTACATGCACACGGTTTCCGCAGCAGGTGGTGAAGGCAGAGCCACTGACATGCCCGTTGCCCGAATATTCGGATATGTGCACATTTCGGCTCTTTCCGATGGTGCAGCAGCCTAGCAAGGTCACCGTGAAGGAAAACACAGTCCCGAACACGGCCCCTGCCACGAGCGCTGGCCGAGTAGGGCAGACCGGGTAGCCTAGGTTGTCTGCCATTCTCACAAAGGTGTAGGCGCCGAGGACGTCAAACGCAATGGAGGTGAATGTTATTGGCACCCGAAATGCTGTGCGATTTGTCAGTCACGTTTTCTGCTGTTTCGGTGTGAGACAGACATCGACGTACCTCCGTAATAGTAGACCAAACAGACCGACAGCGGGATAGACGCTACAACAGCTGCTATGATGAGCTCGTTTGGTGCTTGAGTAAGGTAGTGCGTTAGCTCGCGTCCTTACTGGTTCTAGTTACCGATAGACCTACCAGTTCCAAATATCCGGTTTGCTACCGCTACCACCAACACGACGTTGGATCCAATCGAGGTTCCCAGTAGTGTCATTAGTACAAGTAATGGGGCGTTTTGTGGCGCCAGCATGATGAGTCCAGCCACTGCCATAGCTGTAGCTTTGAGCGCTCCACCAACTGCAGCGTGTTGAAGTATGTCCGAAGTTAGTGGGACGCCCATTGCATTCGCGCCCGCTGCCGCTGCGGCTACGGCAGCGGCTGTTGTGAGGCCGACATCGAAGACGCGAGTTGCGGCGAAGATGGCCACTTGCTCCCCAAAGCTACGTGGTTTCTGGCGACTCAGAGAGTACCGCTGGATCTGGCTGTATACGCACTGGCTGATAGCTTCACGTGGATTAGTAACAAGCAGAGCACGTTGCTGGCCGGAAATACATACCCAGACTCATGCTTACTAGTGGAAACAATATCGCAGAAAAACGAGACAGCGGTTGGATTATAGATTCCTGTTCCTTGTAGTTGAGGCCCCGCCGAAAGAAGTGGTGCTGAGAACCGAATGGATCACGGACAGGTAGAGCGCCACCAGATTGGCATGTGCTTCTTGTTAGATAATCGGCCTGGTGTGGAGGGAATTGCTCCGTCTTACTGCAAGACACTAATTAAGTGGTGATCAGCGTGACCCCGGACTATGCACTGCGCCCCGTTACCCTGTCACGCCCTCACCGAGGGTCGACAGGGGTGTTATCTCTGCGAAACATCCAACTTCAGCCGCACAGCCCCTTAATTGGTTGCCTGAATGGTTGCCAAAACCTGAAGATGCTCGTTCAATTCTTCTTTGGGAGTTGCGACAATTCGGCTTAAGATTTGGACGATGGAAACTAATTCTGCTGACGAGCTGTGTCTCATTGACCCGAACCCAGATGTGGTCGGCGTGGGGGTACAGTTTCCTTCTTTTCCGGTGTTGTCAGTGGTTGGTTTGACTGACACCGCTGCGCAGATTCGCGTGTCGCTGTACGTGCTCGCGCTCTCCTACCACATCTTCAGCTACGTCTTCAACTCGGCAGAGCTCTCTAGCGCAATAGAGTCATCCCTCGGTGTGACGGGACTAGCCCTCTTCTTGACCGCCGTCATCACCACAGCCCGCCAGTCCCTCGGTCTGTTTCACGCCCTCTGCGTCTTCCACCTCCTTGGCATCGTGGGTCTCTCCGCCCAGCCTCGTGGGCGGTATCCAACCGGAGTGGTACGAAAAGTTGTCTTCATGGCATTTTACGTGGTTGTCATGGCAGGATCTCTGGCCTATTTGATCTACGTATTTGCTACCGCGCCGGCGTTTGGTGAACAGACCGAGTGCAACGATAAAACGGTCTATGTGCTGTTTGGCGTGAACATCCCAGCGACGAGTGCGGGTCTGCGCTGGACGTTGGTTGCTGGACTTGGTATTCTGTTGCTTGGGTTTGCCATGTGGTTGCTTTTCGTTACCTGCGTCGCTGTAGATGCTTTGTTTGGTCGCAAGGTGCCCGGTGACGTGTTTGGGGCGCAAGACGAACATCCAGGCAACCCCAGGAAGAGGCAGCCACCATACCAGCTTCTCAGCTATCTGGCCGGCACCATATACTTGGCTGTGATGCTTGAGCTGATGATCCAACGAAACGCGCTGGCTCCAGGGCTTGAGGAATGGAGTTTCGGGCAAGTGCTGGCCATGACCATGCTGATAGGGCCGCTGATTGAGCTTGCTTCACTTGTGCTGGGGAGAATCGACGGCGTTCATGACAACCAACTGGTGCAAGTGTCCGGTATGCCTGTACAAAGGCGGAGTTTTGGAAGAGCTTGATCGTGGCCCGGGGACGGAAGAAGATGTTCGATAATTCGAGCCAAGTAAAACAGATATGGCTCACATCTTGTACTCTTTGCTTGGAACAAAGATCTTTAGTGTGTAAAACCCGACTGCTTTGCACCATATGTTGCCCAAATCATATCCTTCAGGGAATGTGATCTTCTTAGCAACCTTTGCCACCACGGAGGGACCAGCACCTTTGTCGTGCCCCCTCACTGGCCCGCTCGCATTGTTCAGTTTGGCGTAGTCTTCATCCCCAACAAGGCCCCTGATGAACTCTTCATTGTAACCTGTTTGCTCCATGGCTACAACCCAGAGGCTTTCCTTGGTGGAGATGTTGGCAAGTGAAATGCGCGTGTCTGTCTGGCTGCGGTTGACCCGTTCTTGCTGGTTGATGTAGATGTATTCGCACTGAATATGAAAATTCGGGTAAGACTTTTCGAGCTCACAGGTGACAACAAAACGGGTTCCACGGCGAGTTTTCTCGAGCAAAGGCTCGGAGAACGTCATGTGCTGTGGAGGCAAGCTCATAACATGCGGGCCGCTGGCTGTTACCAAGGCAGTTGAAGTGGCCGAGACAGGGGCTGCCTGGTGGCCGCTGGCCGTCTCGCCGCCATCCTGGTCTCCGGTTATGGGAGTCTCACTTGAGTTCTCTCCAGATTCGGCTTGCATCGGCGCCTTCTTCCAACTCTCAAGCGCTCTCCTAGCGGCTGCTGGTGTCTTCAACATTTCGTAGAGCACTGGATACCTTGCTGTCTTGATGGCATAGGCCTTTGCTGTATCAGAGCTGAAAGATCGAGAGTAACCGCCACTGTGCTGAGAACGGCTCTGTGTGTCCCGCTGTCTGTCTCCGCGGTTTTTGGAGTAGTACAGCAAGTTTTGTTGGCCCTCTCCTAGCAGATCGGTGTCGCTGTATAATACAATGCCACTTTTATGGCTTCCTATCGGAATTACGTTGGAGGCGAGGTTTCCCTGAGAGGTATGTGCTGGTACGAGGGCCTGTTCTGTTGGGAGCGGCGGGAGCTCAATATCGGAGTCATCACTGAGCGAATCGAAAGCAGACCCACGAGAGGCGAGCATATGTGAGGGTATGATGCTAGGGGGTGGGCCGGAGAAAACACCTTGATACGCCATGATTGTCAAGATAGTTGAGGATTTGTTGTTGTATTCGAAAACTGTATGCAGGCCACCGAGGCGATCAGCCAACGGTTTTATCATCCGGTGGTGGTTGTGACCCCCCCTGTCAATGCGGTGGTGGGGCGACCAGCACTGCCACCATGGTTGATTCGCAGTCTGGGTCTGTGCAGCCTTCCGGGTTATGATGTATGGAGATGTTACCCAGATACTAATTAGGTACATGATGAAGGCAAATGGGACTTTCCCCGCCCATCAGTCACTCTTGTCTTTCGCACCATACGAATATTTCATGCCGTCCTTAACACTCCCAAAGAGCATTGCCCAAACATCCTGAAACCAGTTCGTGCCAGCCTTCCACGGCCCTACGCCGGCAACAAGGGGCAACCGTTTCGTTGCAGCGCGGGCATACGTCGACGTCAGCGTCATCATGGGGCCGGCAGGCAATGTCGCTCTCTTAGCCTCAGGTATATACGGCGTCGCAGCGGTAGCCCCAGTCTGCTCTTGATGTTTAATAACCTTGATCAGGTTCCGTGTCCGGACATCAACTCCGGGAGTCCAGCTGGCAGCAGTGTAACCAGTTAGAACACCAGCATTGGGAATGCCTTCCAACATGCAGGCGTTCCACACGTAGCGCTCTCCCATAGATTCATTGACAGGCTTGCCATCAACACTGACGGCCGTGCTAGCCAAGATCTCCATATGTAATCCGGTGGCGGTGACGATAATATCCGCCTCGATCTTCTCGCCGCCAGTCTTGACAATGATGCCGTCCTTGGTCACTGTGTCGATGACATCCGTCACGATCTTGACACCGGGTTTGTGCAGCGCCTTGAAGAAATCGGCCCCGGGACAGAAGCACAGCCGTTGCTCAAAAGGGTTGTATCGGGGGTTGAAGTGCTTTTCAATCTCGAAGCCTTTCGGCAACTGACTTTTCATGGCACCGATGACGAACTTGCGTCCGGCGTTGGGGAAGTTGAGAACAAACTGAACAAAGGCAGTCTCCGAGAACATCCTTTGGAACCAGTTGATTGTCACAGCCCAGCTGAGTGGCATCCATTTGGACAAGTATTTAACAGTTTTGTCTTTTCTTGGAAGAGCAAAGACGTATGACGGGCTGCGCTGGAGCATCGTCACCTCCTTGGCCTTCTCGGCGAGAGATGGCAGGAGCGTAATAGCTGTTGCCCCGGAGCCGATGACAATGATCTTCTTGTCGGTATAATTGAGCTTCTCGTCCCAGAATTGCGGGTGGATGACCAGTCCGTCGAAGTTGTCAATCCCAGGTATCGTTGGTGTCAAAACCTTGTCGTAACTGTAGTAGCCACTGCAGTTGAGCAACCACCATGTCTTGATCTGCTTCTGCTCGGTCACACCATCTTCGCTAGTGATTTCCAGTTGGAGCGTCCATTTTCGCTCCTCGGAATCCCAGTTCGCGGCCTTAGCACGGTTCCGCAGCCGAATCTTTTTGTCGATACCCTCGGAAGCAGCGCAGTCAGCAATGTACGACTTGATGGCGTTGGCGCCGGCCATGCTGTCCTCGTAAGGCCAGGGACGCCAGGGGAATCCGTACAATGCCATGGTGCTGTCGCTTCGGATACCTGGATATTTCCAAAAGTCCCAGGTCCCGCCGAGGGAGTCTCTCGCTTCGAGGATAGCATAACTACGATGGGGCAGTTGGGTCTGAAGGCGATAGGCAGCGTTGATGCCCGTTAGGCCAGCACCGACAATGACGATGTCGAGCTCCTCGACAGCTGGGGTTGCAGCCATGGTGCGTTTTTCTCGACCGAAGGCGTGTCAAAGTTGAACAGCTGCTTTGTAACTGTGAGTCTTGTGTTCTCTTAAAGCGCCGCCTTCTGGGTTTTCGCTGCCTTTTCCAACGTTTGGCGTGGTTCCGAGTTGTCCGATAATCCGAGTGGTCTGCCAAATCCCGACATTTTGAATCTCTGGTGGAGCGGCGTGGAACAACCCGAGCCAACCACCGCATTCGCTAAACGGACGCTAACGACGACCCCTGCGGAACAAGACATCTTGGCATATATCTTGGCGCTGGTCCTCGACGACCGAGGACTGCCAGAGGACTGAATTTCTGGGACCATCGAGCAAAATGGCCGTTGAAACGATCGACAATACCAAATACCGCTGGGAAATATGGGTGCACTCAGGCCAGCTGAGCGGGATAACCACCGATCTAACGTGCCTGCAGAATGAAACCGAGAGCCTGAGAATACAACAGGGATAGAACTACCATATTCTCCTGAGGTAGTAGTAGAGGAGAGCTTCAAGCACAGCATCAGGTTTATTTTGCAGTCTCCCTGCTCCGAATTCCAAAAAGCCTATCCATGTTACCCGTATTTCTGTCTTACCCTACTTCTAGTCCCGGCCCTATTTTATCCGATTGTGTCCCCGACGGTAACGCTGACAGCTCTGTCGGTACGACAACGAGATAGTGATTGGCGGACCATCAATAAGGTGTCTGTTTCCAGCTGCTTGCACCAACAGCGTTTGTTTAAAATGTTCCTGGGTTTCGCGAAACATGCTTCTTGTGTGCCGTCTTTTCCCCATTGACAGGTCGAGTTTGTCAGCATCTGGTCGACCTGAGCAGTCAACAATGTCAGCTGTATACAAAGTTGAATCCGTACATATGAGTTTATTGTACCTACCTTTCTTTCAGACGAAAGAGAGAAACATGGATGCCCGGGCATCTGGCCCATTTAAAGCCTGGCCCTCAAGGTGGACAAGACCCAGCATTCAAAATCCGAGTAATAACTAGGAGCCCTTAGCACGAGGATATTTGTCGAGGGACCTCGTCTTGGGGAAGCTTTTCCAACCTCCACTTCCACTTCCACTTTGCGTTTTACATTTCCGTAGTTTCGGTTCGACCTCGGATCGGGACGGAACGCTGGACTTAAAAGATCTCTGTCGTACATTGTCAGTAGGGGCTCACTGAGGAAGACGGGTAGCTTGGTGCCACCTGAGATACACGACATGCCTCCAGTCTGTGTGCTACGAGATGCCAGGGTCGATGTCGAGCGGTGCTGTCATGTACAACTTGTGATCATGCTCATTTTCTTTGGTTGATCGCAGAGGATGGCCGAAAACGACGCTGTTGGATTTCGAGGGGCGTTGCGGTTGCTGAGTATATTCGTCGAAATGCGAGCGGAAGACAGGAAGAAACCACCTTAGTAAGCCTTCGGGGACTATGGTCTTGTTTTATGAACGAAGGCGCCTTGTCCTGGTAAGTGCTGTTGAAGAAAAAAGGGCAGCCACCAACACAGGACAGGTGAAAGAGATACCGAGGATCTCGCAGCGCTGTCCGGTTGTCCACCGGAAGCTGGGCGCACTTTCCACTGGAGCCCTTAGCTCAGTGCGCGAGGTTGTTGTTACCGTGTAAAGGTCGCACCAGTACTATACCCTAACAACTAATCGAAGGCAGGAGCGGTCTCGCGCCTCTCACACCTCATTGGTCACCGCGACAATATCAGAGCGTTCAGACGGTAACTACGATCGTTTTTGCGTTTAGACATCAACAATCAGATTGCGAGCCTTTTCTTCTTCCTTCGAGCCTCAAGCCGCCACCGCCGCCCCAACGTATGTATCAAAGACAAAAGAGTTGTGTTGTGGTCACTAAATGATAAGCAGTTCGTCATCCCTGAATCTCGTGGCCGTTGCTGCTGCTAATATCGTTCCCCTTGGCCTCGTCGACTATAGCTAGATATGTCTTTGTACCATAGTTTCTGCTTTCAAACCGTTGACCTGTTTACCTACCCTAGCAAAGCACGCCACGCGCCGTCTTGTGTCTTCTCTCGAGTAAGTATGATTGCTGACGCACTTCCTCGGTTCTTGAGCCTCTTCGAATATCCACATACTACCTCTATTATCTCCCCCCTCTCAGAGACACCCTGGCCATTACCCATTGTCGTCGAAAACGATAGGTGGTTGCTGACCCTTTGATCAGAAATGGCGACCAACAATTCTTTCTCTGCCGCTGCCTTCACCCCGTCACGCACCGTGACTCCCTGCCGCCCCCTTCCCCTCATTGGGGAGGATGATATCGAGATGGGATTAGTGGTATGTTTAATTTCAGCTTTTACTGTTTCATTGAATCTTTCTTCTCTTTGGGCTTCGGTTATTCATTCCCAATGATTCCGTTGCCTGTGGTCTTTCATAAACGGAAGTTCAGTACTGGCTCCTAATAATCTAAACAACGGTGAGAGCCTTTGGACTACACCTAGGGTGTCCCTAAGGCCACCCGCTTTCATCGTCTACCGTATTAATTTTCTTTCTATGATTACCTTACATGGTTGCGGAGCCACCTCACATTCATTCATCATCTGAGCTTTGACACCCCAAGTGGGTCGTCCTTGTTTTCTAAGCCGGTCTTTTTCATCCTAGCTTGAAGGGAAATATCGTTGTTGCTTTGGCGCCTCTTGAGGGACGGATTTTCATTCTCTTATAATCTCATCTTGTGGAGCACATGCGTCTTTGATGATCACAACCATCACCGGTTTCCTGCCATTGGGGTTCGAACTCTAGACTGTAGCTTCACTTAAACGGAAAAGACACGAGCATCTGCCATCCAGTCCTCAAGACACCGCTGATTTGCGAGAATGGTCCCAATACTTCTAACCTCCTCCTTCGGCCCCTCCATCACCCGCTCGCGCGCCTCTACCGCGTGTAGAAAGTTCGCTGCACCTCATCCCGCTTCCCCAACCACACCGCAACATAGAAAGTTTGTCGGCGAGTGGCAAAGATCAGAGCTCTTGCGCATTGTTAAATCCGTCGCGTTGACAGCGAAAATGTGCCTGTTCAGGGCCCATTTGGCTGGATGTACTTGAGGCGTCGCGAGAAGACTAACCGCCGTTAGCAGAACGGTCACGGGCGACTCCGCACGCAGCCCACCGCTCGCTCGCGGTCCTTCGCACGCAAATGCGGCCTGGGCGGTCGCACCGCCCCTTTCGTTGACATTTGCGTCTACTCTGTCATCTCCTTGGCTCTTTTTAGTGGCTTGGGTTTCGTCGTTTGGGCTTTGAACCTGTGAGTCTATTTCTTTTGTGTTTTGCAACAACCCATCTAGTCCAAGCTCTAGAGATGTCTTCTGACCATTCGGGTACTTTCACAATCACAGATATGCAATGTCCCAGCCTATTCATCATTGAAGCAGGAGATCAGTGGTGGAGGGGTCAGAATGGAGGTGCCGACTTCGACACGATCAGATCTGGGGAGCGTTGGGTTTTCTCGCTGTATTCTGACTTTCGGAACCAGTAGGAGGGCATATCATCACTTGAGTCGACAATGAAACCGCCGACGATTGTGTCGTTCTGTTGACTTGATCAGGTACCTACTACCTAGGTGCTATATGCCGACATGGGCAGCTACAATGCAAACAACGAGACTCCTTTATTCCCCCTTTTTCTTGCGCTCCCACGGTTCACCCACCAATATCCCTTTGCCCGGTTTCAGATTCTCGTTCCCGAAATAAAACACCTCAATCGGTATCCCTGTCCCAACAATGCCAGGAGCACGTATCCTCAACACCACCTTTCCGTCGTCCCCAACAGGGCCCTCTTGGCCGACCTTACCTGTGTCTTCCCCGTGCAAAGTCGTGACGAGCTGAACCCAGCCCCCTTTGGACGATTCCTCAGGGCCTCCCTTGACAGTGATCTCGATATCAACTCCGGAGCCCTCGGCCCAGTCCGCCGTTACAATAGTTGGGCCCGAGGGCGGCTCTTGATATCCATTTGCTCTGAGTGCCCATTCTGGCTTTGCCCCGCGGCAAGGTACACAGCCTGGCGGGCCCCAGTAAGAGTTGTCGGATGGGATGGCACCGGTTACCAGATTGCGGTAGGCCCACCACATTCTTTGCACACCTGGCCAAGAGACAGTGGGCGCAGGGCCTCCATTAAAGCCAGTCTCTCGCTCCGCCAGGGCTGGGTGTCGCAACGAAACATCAGGGTCAAGATTGTCCGTCTGCCGCTTGTGATCTGAGATGGTGTTCAACCACCGCCTAGACGTCGTTGTGTTTGTCACCGGAACAACATTGGCCCAGCCGGCTGTCCAATTCCGACTGTTCCAATAAAACTCATCGATCGTGATTGACCACAGTTTTCTCTTCTCTCCTTCCAACACTAGCTGGTCATGATACATGCCGCCCATCCAGCCATTGCTTCCCTGTGTTCTGCTGGTACCAGTCTGAAGGTTTCTGGTTCGTAGGGTGGCTGACCGGCCGTCCTGAGATACAAGGATAACAGGCTGAAGCCGCCAGTGAAATGGGACAGAAGAGCGGAGGGAGCTCATCGAGGGGTTGTATGTCGTGGTATTCTGTCGATAATAGCGGGATGCGCACGATAGTGAGATCGCATTTGGCGTGTAGTACCACCCAATACCCGGCGATAGTTTGTGGCCACGTTCAGAATGCAGCTTGGCAAAGTCAGAGCAGCGGATGTCGTCGATGTAGAACCCGTAGGAGCCAGATGTGTTTTCGGATTCGTCGTAGGCAGAAGATCGCAGGAGCAGACGCTGAACCTTGGCCAGTCGGATTGAGTCGCTTTCTTCCTCTTCTTCCCAATCAAGATACCGCTTGTAAAAAGGTCGCCATGACACGGGGCGGCGATTCTCGGTCGGACTCGATGGGTAATGTGGAGATAAAATCGGGGGCGGTGCTAGCGAAGAAGCAGGCAAGATACCGCCATTGCCCCAACCAGCCGCATAGTCAGCAAATAGAAGTCGGTAGTAGCTCAGGTCTTGGATCTTCCAGATACCGGACTTTAGATCTTTGACGAGACTGTGGTGGAACACGCAAAATCGCCACTGGCCTTTGCGAACATTGGAATCACCGATCAAACCAATCTCCAGCCCTCGAGCAGTGGCGGTCTTGTGATCTGGACTTACTTGGATCACAGTACCGAAGATGGGGTGTTCGTTGAGGATACCATGAGACAGTCCCTCTGGGCCCATGCGGTTCAGTACAGACTGGATGCTGGCAGGTCCCGGTGGAGATGTGTTGTTTTGGATCGTGATGGTTCCATTAGGGACAAATAAGCTTATCACGTCAGGCCACATGCGTCTGTCCACGTAGTAGCCCATTCCGTTGACCAGATTCCGGACTTCGTCCTCTTCGTTGAGATGAGCAACTCGGTATTCGAGTTCGTCCAGTGAAAGCTTGGTGGGTGTTGATTGACCACTCGAGCTGCCAGAACTCTGGGCTGGCAGGCTTTTTCTTTCAGTGTGGAGAAGGGTAAGGCCAGCTTGGTCAAGGGTGTAGTGGTATGGGATAACTGGTAGGGATCCGTTCACTCCCAAATTCTTCCAGCCTGTTTCGTAGTTTCCTGCGTACAAGGGGTAATACCGCAACAAAGATATCTTCCACTTTCCTCCTCCGGACACATACTCGTTTTCAAATATTCCACCCTCGATTCTAGTTCTCCCTTTTCCATCGCCAAGCTTTCTCAAGGCTGTCCACCGACCTTTGGCAGTTAACCCATTGTCTGCAAGAGTTATGACAGGCATGTCGCTCATGAAGACATGAAGAGACCCAGGCTTGGTTCCGTCCATATCACCAGCTTCCTGTCGCAGCCAACTTTCGATGGGGGAGCGCCCTACAACAGACTCCGCATCCGTAGTGGAGAGAATGTCTCCGGTCCCTTTGCCCCAGCGAAGGATGCCATCATCGGCAAACAGATCGGCCATCTCTTTCCAACGACCATGCTGTGCAAGCTGAGCATATGTCCTCTGGATGTTCTTGATTTGGCGTACGGATTCGACTCGGAGAAGGTCTTGGGTCACATTTTCGAGGTTAGGTTGTGTGGAGTCAATGGCTGAGGCAATCCCAGGCCAGAGGACCAAGGCGATAGTGACGAACTTCATCGTGTATCGTGATGGACGTGATATGAGCTTGTCAGCCATCACTCAAACAAACGAGGACAGGAAAGGTAGGTAGGTGTTGGACTCCATATAAAGAGCCAGACCTGTGGAACAGGTCGATGTGCCGGATCATTGGGTCGGGGATATGCGAGGTTTGCTGTACCCCGCGACGGTCTGTAATTGGGGGTTCCATATTTCGAAGTGTCACAATCTGGGTATGGTGATCCTCTGACCTGGGGATCCTTTGAGGCTTTTCGGCTGAAAAGAAGGCAGAGCGGCAGCCAACCAGGAAGGGCGGGGTCCGATCCGAAACCGGGTACGATGCAGGTGTAAGCAACAAGCATTGATTAGTACTATCAAGATCGGTACCGCAGATGCGGGGATAGCGGCGCTAGTATTGCAATTTGAGGTGTAGAGTCTGGAAGCAGGTTGCAATGACTGATGGCAAGATGCGGACCTGGAATAGGTAGTCCTTGCGCAGGCATCTGCTCCCAGTGATTAGGTCCTTTGTCAGCTATGAAGCCCCAAGCAAACCTCTTTCTCCAGGCTTGCATTCAGTGCCTTCTCCCGTCATAATACAAGTTTACCCTTTTATCCTCGGTGCAACAGCCAGGGTTCTAAACCGTCAGCGAAGCCCTATATACACAGTCGACGCTGCTGCCTACCGAATATTTGGTCAGAGACAGCACTAGTACCGAATTAAGTAGTCTGCCCCTGAAACGTCACAAGAACCGGGCATTAATATCCGACGGCCAATTCTATATTTATACCCGACCGACGCCTTTTTTTTTTTTTTTTTTGACAACCTTCCCGGCATCGTCGACGGATACGCTCTTTCCACACTGGTCCGCTGTTCCAGCATTCGCTCATTCCAACATTCAGTCCTTCGTTTGATCACAAAATGGTCGTTCCACACTCGCTCCTCACCTTTCTCGTTGGCGCACCACTTGCCCTCGCAGCGGTGGCACCTCGGCAAGATGCCGCACCCACTTCGACCGACCCAGAATGCGCCATGGAGAAATTCGAAGCTCTCGCGTCGTCCATTGCGCCCGAAATAACGCCTCCTCCGAAGCTCGAGGAATATTTCGCGACTGCTAAGGAAATCGTCAGCGCTGTGCGTACCATGGTTCCGTCCGACTTTGGGTTGGGTTCCGACAACTCCGAAAATGTGCGCTGCAGTGTTGAATACGGCCCGTTCGCCCAACTCAGACCCACGGATCCTGCGATGCTGAAGACCATGACAAGCTGGCTGGCACAACGCTCAAGTGCACGCGACAAGTTCTCCAGCAGTGTGCACAGTCTCGCAACTCGTTGTGGCACCATTAACGGGCATGCGGGTGGCTTCTTGATGAGCATGGTAGCCTCGAATTACGAGGAGTGCACGTCCGCAATGAGCGTATGGAAGGAGCTTACCACCATCAATCAAGAGGCTGCTGCCGCGGGCGCAACCAAGACTGCCGACAGTGACGGTGCTCATCGGACACAGACACGGACAGGAGACGCCGAAGAGACACAGACAGGAGATGCGACTGCAAATACATCAACATCTACTGCCGGCGCTTGGAAGGGTAAGGAGACTGCTGGAGCTATGGTGATGTTCGCTGGAATCATTGGTGCCGTTGCTGCGCTTTGAGATTTTTACTCCCAGGCTAGCCAAGTAGGGAGAAATCTGTTGAGCCAACAGCGCATCTCCAGTCGCTTGCGCAAAGCTGTCGGGCCTTATTGGAAGGCACATATAGGAATAATACGAAATCGTGCCTTCTCGGTAGCTGTACACCTCCTCAGGCTTTACTATTGTTAGCGCAGCAGGGTAATTTTCTAGCAACTTCCACCAAAGGAACCCCTGTCACACTAACAATAAATACCCGTGGAGGAGGTGTAGCTTCAGGCAGCAGGGTCCTGCCGTCGGTGTTTGAGAGTCCAACGTCCAGATCATGAGCCTCTGTTGCGGGTCCCTGAGGGACCACTTTTCCAGGGCACCCAGCCCTCACTGCAGGTTGCTCCGACCCACTGTGGGAGGTATATGGGCAATGGTCCGTTCGTTGATTTTCGTAGTTTTGTATCATCACCACTTTCATCACCTTTTTCCACTTCGTTTTGCAGTGCCTATTTGCCATCCATCAGCCTCAGCTCGGAGTTTCTTCCTGGCACCAAGAAGGGCTGGTCAGCCTTGTTATCAGGGCCATGCCAATGACCGGTGATGCGTCATCCAAGCCAAGGAAGACCCCTGAAGACACAAGAACCAACATGCGACTCGCGAGACACCGCGAGATACCAGGGTGACATCGGCGTTCACAGCCCGACAGGCATAATTTGAAGCTTCGGGTTCGGCACGGATATAACTTTTGTTCATTTCTCTCAAAAGCGAGCATCACCGGGCACCGGCCCATTCCACCACCCCTTTTCTGGCTTCATTTCTCAATATACCTACAGTCAGTCGTTACCATATCAGCCACTCATTAGTTGTTAATATTCTCCCATTATGATACCCAGAACCGTCATCTCTCTGGCCGCCATCGCAGGCATGGCCCTCGCCCAAGCAACCACTCCACCCCCCAATCCCACCATCACCTCCTCCCCAGCCCAGGCCTCCGAAGACGCGCTCTACTCCCTCTGCACGTCGCAGCTAAACGCCTACCAGCGCCTCCGCCCCTCCCCGGCAAGAGACGTCGAAGCCTTTTTCGACAGCGCCCCCGAGCTCCAGAACCCGCGAAACAACTACTGGAGCTATGACCGCATCGACCAGCAATGCAAGCGCATGTGGGATGCGCGCAACTCGATGGGCGCCACGGCCGCCCCGTCGCTCGCGAGTCAGTTCTCGGCCTTCACGTCCAGCTGGAACAGCTGGGTGGGCAGCGTCAAGGAGGAGGCGCTGGTGTGGGCGACGAGGTGCAATGAGTTTGGAGACAGCCCCTCGGATGTGGATGGCGAGCACAACAAGCGGTGGGGCGCGCACTTTTACGCGCTGATCATCACCGACGAGGCGGGTTGCAGGACGGCGATGAGCGATTGGTTGGGTGTGGAGCCCCGGACGAGGAGCACCGAGAGCACGGCGAGTTTGACGACTGTGGCTACATCGACGACGACGACGACGAGTACGGTGACGGAGACGAGCAGTGGTAGTAGTACACTGGATGCTGAGGAGGTTAGCACTACGACGTCCACGGCCGGAGTGGCGCAGATGACGGCGTTGGGAGGGGTTATGATGGGTGTTGTTGCGGTGGGAGGGGCGGTTGCGGGTGGATTACTGTAGACTGGGCTAGATAAACTACAGCCGTTGTAAGTACGAAATACATGATGCTTATAGGTACCTACCTTACACAAAGTCTAGTAAAGATGGTTGGGTCAGCCTCTTGATTGTGTGGCGTTGCTCCAAGACACGACTACTGCAACAGCCGAGCGTTAGCAAGATTAGCGCTACGAACTAAGAATAAGGTATATCCCTTGAACATAGAGACTTTAAACGAAGATTGCTGTCTTGGTTCAAGTCGATATAAAAACGCGCCGTTGGCGATTTTCGCTCGTCTCTTTGTTCCATCTTCCTAAAGAGTGCCTATCACCATCTACGTACAAGGGGCCCCCAACAGCTCTTGATTCTATCCTTCCCCTTACTGCATTACCCAACAACAACCCCGGTCATGCCCCTCGACAACACCTCCAACACCCCATCGCCACACTCACCAAAACCCAGACTACTCTCCGCCGCTTGTAAGAATCCACGCGGTAGGTACTCACTGTAGGGTTCGACCTTTCATCTTGCCACCTCGTCTTTGAAGTGAAATCACTCTTAATGATGGCATTAACTAGGGAGAGCAACAAAAATAGGCATCTGTTGAGGAACATATAGGACTTGATATTATGGCGTTTCACTTTTGTATGTATGGGGAGATCCTTCTTGCATGGAGGAAGCACCGGAGACTTGGTCATTCGGCTTGGACAAACCCACCTAAGTACCCAAGTCTTACGTTGCAAGCCTTCATTTTTACATTGGATACTTTCGGGTTGAATGGTGATAAATCGTGATGTTCGTATATAAGCAGGTCTGGTCCGTGTATTGCGCAACATGCGGCATTGATGCAGCCAACAGTTAAGAGAAACTTGATTTCTTAGGAGGTTATTTCGGTATGCTAAGCTCCCAAGCCATAACATCACATCATACATATCGCTTCAATATCCAGCCGAATCATCGCAAATGAATACGAGGGACGTCACCAGAACATGAGCCTGAAGGACCTTCCACGGTCGCGGTAACCGCCGCTCACCGCCGTCCCGTCCGATGTCCAGCACAGAATGCTTGTGTGCCAGCCAAGAACAACTGCCAAAGCCAGTTTCCAATACCAAGCAAAAGCCAAGTAAATCAAGGATGCCCCTTCCCGCAATGCCCAGCCACCTCCAGTTCGGAGCTAGATGTCGTCTGCCGGGTTCCGTGGAGAGCTCATACTGTTTATCACTACAGGAAGCAACACCGACCGCTCACCCGTTGAAACAAAGTTTGGCTTTCAATCCGGGATTGCACCCGGTTTGGCGGCGGTGAGTCGACAACATGCGTCCCGGCATGCTGTGGTTGTCACGCCAGGGCCACTTGCTCGAGTTTGTCAAGCGGCAGACATCCGGCGTGACCATGAACGTCCCAGCCGGGTGAACAGAGGGACTTTGGGGGGGCCCCCCTTGGACATCTTGAGGTCATCAATGCTAGTCAATGACAAGCTCCGTCGCTTGTTCTCATCTCCTGTCCGCAGCTCCGTCACTGTCGGAGACTGCCGTTTTCTCATTGATGGCCATTGCCTGGTGGTTATTGGGGCCGAAAGCACCGGGGGCTGCCGCGTCTCCACGTTGGCCTGAGACGGTACAGTCGATGATGGTGGTCGCTCATCACTTTGGGTGCTCTCCTCGGTCTGGGCCTTATCCAAGGGGTCCACCTGGCTGAGAGGACGAACCTGGGTCGTGTCGGATTCACGCCGACTGACGGGGCCAACGACTATGGTGGAGTCGTCAGCTGTACTGCGCATAAAGGTGAACGGGAAATCCACCGCATCTCCGACTAGTGCAAATGGTTAGCTGCGTCGGGAGCGGTGTAGGGTGGGAGCAACGAAAAACATACCATAAGTGGCCCACAATTGGGTGTCCACCGTATACTTGAAGAATTCACCGCTGACTGGGTTGAGGTTATTCTGGTGAAGCCATCCAAACACCCACTGCTCCGCTAGCTTGACGACTTCTGACTTCCTTCCGGGTATGAGCAGTGAAGTATCTTTACTGGCTGAATAGTTGAGGACAAACTGGCGTCGGGAGTGTTCGGCAGCAGTCAGGGCTTTCATGATATTAAGTTGCTCCAGGTCCGTGGGTGCGGACCGGCGTCTCCGCTCTCTGACGGCTATGTTTGCGGCCTCTGATGTCATGATGCCTTTACAGTAAGGTGTCAGGGGTATATGATCGGACAAAAGATCGGGTTAGGGGGGTTCTTCGTGGGGGAACTTCGGTTGTCGTGGGGGCATCGAGGGTCAGATCATGTATGGACTAAAGAAGCTGCCTGTCTGATCAAAGATCTGCTGTCTGTCGAGTGGTTCTTATGGCTGTTGGAAAAAGAACAGGGATCGCAATGGGACGATAGGATTCAGATGGTTCGAGGAGACGAGAGGTTGCCTTCAATCCGTTGTCATTTTGGCGTGAACGATGTGGGGCCTGTCTTCTTTAAGTGGTTGTGGATCAATGCGCTTTTGGTGTTATCGGAAGAACGAAGGTTGGGCCGAGTCTGGACAATTCGACAATGGGGCTGCCGATGGCGGGCTGGTATCACCCGCGGCCGGGACGATCTCAGAGGCCCAACCGCACGGTTCGAGGTAATCTTGCAGATTGTCAGCCCTCAGCAGACCCACTTCGCTATTCCGCTTGAATGTCGTACCGAGTTATCTTGGACCAAGAAGTCAGGTTCTGGCTAGAAACAACCCGCCAAGTGATTGCCAAGGGTGTTGTGTGACTTGGCGAACGGCAGTCAGAGGAAGCGAGTGACGCCGGGGGGGACGGAGGCGAGGATGTTTGCGGGGAAAGAAGCTGGGGAAGCTTCCGTCCAGTCTCTGGACTTCGGAGCAGACTGTGCTACCAGCCCACAAGGACGCTAGGGGGCTAGGCGATCCAGCCAACCCATACCGGACTTGTTCTCAACCGACAATCTGTTTGTCTGTTCAATACGCTCATCAAAAAGGAAAGAACCAGTTCTTCAAAACGGCCTTATCGATCTTTGCATGGGAAAGGGCACTTAACAGATAAACGGGGCAAGGTGAGCGGTCAGTGGTCGGCCCACTCCCGTCGGAATCAGCTGGCTGGCCCATAAACTCGGACCAGCAAACCACCTGGAACCATGCCATGTTTCTTGTCTTGCCGGCTCGATGGTTTGCATTCCAACAAGACCTTGGCATTGCAGATCCTTACCCTGTTGAAAGGAGGGCGCCTGAGCTGACGTTGCAAAAGGGCCATGTGTTTGTTGCCATTTTTGGTGCTCTTTCAGGAAATCATAGTTGTCATTGATGTTGACCGGAAACGGCCGGGCCTGAACTCACAGCATCTTCAGCCAGTCGCGAGGGAGACTTTCGGTTGCCAAGACATGTGTCCCTGCCATTTGTCCATGATGTTTGAAATGACTACTGTTCTAGACCCAACCCTTCCAGGTTATCTCGGATACCTCCCATGCTGCTGAGCCTCAATGGATTTGGGCGCATGCTGCTGTCAATAGAGTGTCGGTGGATGTTCAGCACAGATCATGCTGGCCATGGGCGGGCTGGATGTCGGAACGGATACCTAACCCCTTGGCGGCAGCAACCTGCAGCCGATCTTTCCCGTCATCACCAATCATCTGGAAAGTGTCGGAATCCCTCGATATGATGGATGAAAAGCCCCAATCTTCGGAGAATAGGAAATGAGTTCATGTTGATCCCAAACCCAGGCTGGCTTGGGCGAGACAGACCTCTCTCTCTCAATTCATTGCCTTCGCTACGCCCAGCCAGGTGCTTGGGACAACACCTGACCTCAGGGAGGAACATGTTTTGTTCAAGGTTCGCTTTAATACCACTTCATCAATAAAAGCAGGGGCCCAGCATTTGTTGACAGATTCTGTCTTGCGTACAAGGAAGATGAGAAGGTGCGAGTGCACAGCGCATGAACGTTTGAGACACATCAATGATCCCTTGCATTTGCAGCTAAGCCCAACCAGTAGAGATATCGGTGTCATATTTGTCATTGGGTAACCTTTGTCATCCCGAAAGACTGGAATTACTTGTTTGTGTGTCACCTGCAGGATTGATGGACTTCACTTATTTAGTAATTACGGATGACTTTTGGTGTGACAGTATGTGCAACTCATTATGGAGGTTCCGAATGAATCCGAAAGGCGATGATATGAAGTGCCTATCAAACAAGAGCTTTTCGGTTCATAATTTCACGTCATCTCGGGTAGCACACACTTTCACACTCACATTGACAGACTCAAACATTGCAAGCTTGAGGAGCGATGCTGTTTATGTGAAGTGGGGGACGTGGAGTGTAGAATGAGTGATGAATGAGATCCGGCCGTTCGCACCTGCCATGGAATACAGTGCAATATTGTCATGGGCCTGTCAGTGGCGCTTACAAGGAATTCACAACGAGAATCTCATCAACAACAACAGCACCAAAATCCAGTGCACTCCGCATGTAGATGAGGAGTGTACCTGGTAGTGATTCGCGCCGTCAGTGAATGACATGACCATCAGTGCTCTGACTGGCCCAGATGATTGAGTCAGAAGGCCTGTCAAGTAGGTATGTAAGTCATGCGTGGTCAAGATCCAGAATGAACAAACAACAGCAATAATCATACACCGGATAGGTATATTAACCTAGTCCTCGGCTGGTCTGAAGAATCTATCAACCTCAGCTTCATTTCGTACCGATCTTAACACAGCATACCTCAACATACTATCCTCGCTATTTCTGTCACGTCTTGAATTGCAAACACAGTCACAATTCCACTGATCGCTCAGATGGGCGTGCCAATCTACGCGGCTTGGGAAGTCCGCGAATCTAGCGTGACTCCCCTGCGCCCCCAGAACGATTCGCTCAGGTGTCCCAAAAACGCTCCAGCCTATTACAGCGACGACGAAAAGCCCACAAAGGACGAACTCGCCGGCCTGTTACAGGCTCTTGCCCACAGAGCGCCCTTCACGGAGCTCAAACAGCAACTGGAACAACTGTCATACCGCCTGGACATCCCCGTTGCCGATGTCCTGCTCCGCTCAGAGTTCATCTGGCATGAGGAGACCAAGTTCAGCACGGATGACGGAAAAGCGCTGAGGACCAAGTGGACGAGCTACGGGACACTGCTGCACGAGGCTATGCGAGAGAATGAATACGGTGAGATCAAATGCTGCCCCATCTGCCCAGTTTACATGTTCTATAGATCCCCACGAGATGTTTTACTGACCACACCGATCACCTACAGACCTTGTCAAGTACCTTGTCTCTCCTTTCATCTTTGACGACGCGCGCAAGCGCCGCCTCTTCCTTGAGCAGCGGGACTACAGTGGCATGACTGCACTCCTCCTAGCCATTCAGATCGCCAAGGACGACAAGCTGGTAAAGTATCTCTTTCAGCAGGGGGCTGACATCCAGGCGGTCGATGTCAACGGTTGGACGGCTATGCACTTCGCAATGCAGAACGACAGACTCGAGATAATCAGGCTTCTGCATGGCAGAGACCATGGGCTCATCAATAAGCCAGCTGCCTCGACGGGTGATACGCCTGTTCACATCATGGTCCGCAAGGGCAACGAAAAGACCATCAAAGCTGTGACGCAGATGACTGCGGATCTGAATTGGTTCAAGGTCAATGATTTGGGGCTAAGTCCGCATGATCTTATCCAATCGGTCATTGGAGACAAAGAACTGCATCGTTATGTAAGAAGTAAGATGGAGAGAGATGGCTGGCAGTTGAATAAGAAGAAGGAGCGCATGGCCTTTCAGAAGAAGAGCGTGGGGAAGCAGTACTATCAGATATCCTGTGGTCCAATCAAGGAGAAGCCAGCCCAGCCGTTGGTTGACGAGATGGATGCTAGCTGGGATTGAACTTTTTAGGTGCTGGAGTAGATAGGATGCTGTAAATGGAATTTCATGACCCATGGTCGGAGCCGTCGGTCGGGAAGAAGCCATTATGTGTAAAATCTGTGGTGACCTGCACACTGATCACTTTCATACGAACATCTTCGCCAGTGAAAGGAAGGTAGTGGTGGTGTCCAATCCTGACCACTTCAAAATGTCCAGCGAAGTAGGTATGTTCCAGATTTCGTTGTCTACATGGTTGAGCCCACGGCGGTAAGGTGTACAATGGGACGAAGAAGTCGTAGGCATGGCGAGGAATGAAGTGGGCATGATCAATCAAAAACAACAAAAAGGTAGGAGCGTGAAGGAGGATACAATGCGGCCTGGATGACATCAAAAGATTTTGGACATGAGGCACCTGTGTGGTATTACTCAGATGTGACCTGAACTTTTCTTCTTTTCTTCCTGTCTTTCTTTTCCTCATTCAAGGTTCCCTCTGATATGCCTCTGCTAACTTTCTGTGGCAATAGGCTCCAGTCTTCTGTCCATTGTCGTTGTTGTAATGGAAAATGACAACCAAGATACTCTCTGCGTGATCTTCAACTCTATTCTTTAGGTACCTTATTCTAACGGCTACCTTTGTCGCTGATACCAAACCTGCAAGATTTGGCTATTCTTCTGTCCACCTAGGGAATCAGGGGTATGATCCGTGCGTGAGGAGCTCAGGGGGTGGCACGTGCGTTCAATACCGACGCTCAGCAAGAGATCAAATGCTCTTGTACATGTAGTTATAGGGTTGTCTCCAATTACGCAGGCGAGGACAGTCCATCTATGATCTCGGTACTTCTCAGCCCTCATCAACGGCTGTGGAATTTTGGAAGCTTGCTACATGCAGGCAAAAGTCCTGGCGATTTCTAGGTACCCGGTAGTCATGTTGAAAGTATAGATAAGGCAGTCAGCGAGAGCAGTGGTATAACCTAGTAGCTGTGCTTTGAAAAGAAAGACTCTCATACCATAGGTTCACAGACCAAGATTGCAATATAATGCTGAGTACTACTCATATGTAGCCCAAAGATGTCGAAAGTCCACATCGAAATAAGT
This sequence comes from Triangularia verruculosa, assembly GCA_033296885.1. Lineage (NCBI taxonomy): Eukaryota > Fungi > Ascomycota > Sordariomycetes > Sordariales > Podosporaceae > Triangularia > Triangularia verruculosa. Next base: position 59,721 of record MU863885.1, read on the forward strand.
TCGTTTCCAAGCACCCTCATTTTAGATCAAAGACACGCTGCCAACAATGTCGTAAACAAGGCAAGCGCGCAGACTCTTCGACCGGCGGCAAAGGAGCAACATTGCGTTACAGAGAGGCGAGACTGAAATGGTAGCTTTAAGTTCTACACATCCCCACAGAAGCTTAATCTTTCTCTCCTCTCAGCAACTATCACCTCGGGTAGGTGGTTATGATTCAATAGCCGGCAGTTGAACTACCCGGTGTCTTTGAGAGGGCCTACAACCACCATACCATTTACCACCAGCACCATTAGCGGCGCAACAACAAAGGCCAAACAGCGAGATGTCTTCGTCGGCCTTGCCACGTACTTTCTCACCGTCGGATTCCTCCTCAGACTTTTCCTCGGATTCATCATCGAGCCAGTCACCTGAGCCTGCGGTTAGCTCAACTGCTCTTTCAAGTGGAGGCTATCTCGCGGCCGCGCGCCAAAGGCTGTTGGAAACTTGTCCGCAGATTCAATCCGTTCGCGAGCCCGCGCCTACTGCGAGCCCAATGCAGAGCCAGCCGGGCACGCGAATTCCGCTCCAGTCCTCGCGCCCTCAGCCCTCATCCGCGCGAACAACTGTTCCAACTTTGCGTACCCGGGCGGTCAAAGGTCGTAGCCCTCTGAGAACCTCGCATCCTGCCCAGCCTCAGCTAGGCCATTTTGCCTCTCCGCGTCCTGCTCAGCCACAGAAAGGCCATTTCGCGTCTCCACGCCCTGCGCAGCCTCAGCAAGGTCATTTTGCCTCTCCCGATCTCCCTCTGCCCAACCATCGTCCCAGCAAATTTATGGAGCATCAGGCGCAAGTCAAACCTCAAGAAGATCTCACTGCTCCCCCGTTCGTCTGTCTCCCCGGTACACTGGCCCCGGCCGCCGCCATCGCCGCCTTGACCTCTACAGTACCCCAGCCCTCTCTCACGACCCCTGACTTTCCGATCCCGGCCTCGTCCCTCGTCCCGGCAATCTTCAAAACAACTCTAACCCGCGCCCAAGCCCGTCTTTTCAGCGACGCCCACGACCCCCATGGCTACCCCCGTTTCCTTCCCCCAGCCAACCTGACCGCAGAGACCGACCCCAGCACCTTCCGTGCCTGCGACTGCGTGGTGACTCTCCTCTGGATGTACAGCCCCAGGCTCGCCGCCGATTTCTTTGCTTCCAACGGTGCCGAGCATGAGGCCAACCTCAATGTCTTTGACAACAGGGTGCAGGAGCAGTGGGAGCCTCGGCAGTTTGGAGAGGGCTTGCGTCAGGTGCCGCAGTGTAGGATTGGGAAGATGAATGATGAGATTACGGTTTGTTCATTCAACACTGTAATAAACAAAGAAACAAACTTGCTGACACTCAACATTCAATAGATCGGCTTCCGCACGCAGTCCAGCAAGAAGATGTGCTGCTACATCGCCAGGATTGCCCCCGATATCGGCAAGTGGACCGGAGTCGAAGCCAACGACGAGGTTGTCAGTGTCGGGCGAGATGACCTGGAGAGAGTAGAGAGATTCGGGGCCATCATTGGTCGGGAGGTGCTCAATACCAACTTTTGGTACAGGCAGCCGTATTATAGGGTTTCGATTACGGTTGATGGCAGGCCGGTGGATTATAGATGATTGATACCTACCTACCGACAATCATCTGACTTTGACCCTGTACCTATTCTTCACATCACACAAACGCCCGGAGTTTTGCTGTTCCTTCTATGGCCACTTCAGTCCACCGAATAGGGGTTGACAGGGGTTATTGCTTTGACTATGACGCAGCATAACATCCATGGTACAGCCGGAGTCGCGCCCTTTAACGGACTACCTTACCTACATACTCAAGCCACTTGAAAGGGAGCAGTAATACCTTAGCAAGCAGGTGGTGAACGAATCAAAATTCCACTTCGAGGCATGATATCATGTACATAAAAATGGCATCGAGCCGGCCCTTTTCCCTCCCTTTCGGCACCGTGCGGGTGTGTTTTATCTGGTCCCACCATCTCCATCTCCTCCTTTCACTCAATCATGCTTTTAAGCCCGGTAGAGTCTCTGTCCATTCTTCATCGACCTCTTGCCAATCCGGCCGCTGTTCTCGCCATCAATGTCGGAGTCGATGTCAAGGCCGTTGTTCTTTCCCTTGCCCTTGCCCTTTCCCTTACCCTTGCCCTCACCTTTGCCCTTGCCCTTACCCTTGCCCTTGCCCTCTGGTGCCTGGCGCGCGAGGACAACAGCGTTGTCCTTGCCCTTGCCCTTGCCGACCTGGAGCTGCTGAGCACCAGCACCAACCAGCCTCAGCAGAGCGTTGATATCGGCGTCAGCATTGCCCTTGCCCTTACCCTGAACCTGGCCAACAAGCAAGCCCAAAAGCTGGTTGAGCTGGTCCTTGTTGACGTTTCCGCCCTGGCCCTGAAGCTGGCCGGTGACAAGCTGGAGAAGCTGGTTGAGCTGAGCGTTGTTGTTGCCCTTACCCCTGAGGACTTGGCCAAGGAGCAACTCGAGGATGTCGTCAACGTCATCAATTTCAAGTTCATCGTCACTGTCATCGGCCCGGTCGACGCGGTTGAGTCTACCACCACCGATCAAGTTGAGGAGTCCGCCAAGATTCAGGTTGTTGTTGCCGGCACCAAGGTTGAGGCCGTTGCCACCAATGCCGATAAGTGTCAAGAGATCGTTAATGTTGGCATTGTTGCCCCTGTTGGCCTTGCCACCACCTCCGATGAGTTGGAGCAAATCTTCGAGACGGATGTTGCTATTCTTGCCCTTGCCTTTGCCTCTGTTCTTCTTCCCTCCGGCTGGCGCGGTACCGTTGACAATAACAACAGGCGTGGCGGTAGCTGTGGCCTCGGTTATGGTGGAGATAATCTCCTCGATCTCTTCCGTCGCAGTAGGGGTCTCGGTTACTACCACTTCGACCTCCTCGGTAGCTGTTGTCTCGGCAGCGGTGGTCTCAGCTACTGCAGTCTCGGTGACTACAACCGCCTCGGATGTGACAGTGACGACAACAGCACCGTCCTGAGGAGCAGGGACAGCCTGAACGGCTTGACTGAACAAAAGAGTGGATGCCAGAACGGCGTGTCTCCAGGACATTGTGATGGCCATCGTGCCTGATTTTGCGTCTTTGTCGTTAGGAAACAAAAAGAGAGAAATCTTGTCGTAAGCAATGATTTGGAATGAAAGGATTGTCGTAAAGAAAGAAGAAGGGATCAACCCTGATGGCGCTGGAAAAAAAAGGAGGGAAAGGGCAAGAAAGGAAGAAAAAACGAAGTCGAGTATCGAACTGACGATCAAAAAAAAGACAAAAAGACTTTGGAAAAGAACATGGATTGAATTTGTCTTTTAAAGACGCACAATTCGAAAGCACTTCTGTTCTTCAGGACGACATCGTCGCGTTAGATCTGACGCAGCCTGGCTCGATGCCACCTTGAACCTTGAATATTCATGCTTAGTCCCATCTCCTGTTTGGAAAGAGTCTCTCCGGGTGTCAAAACATCATGTTGTGAATGATGGCAGCCGGCGTGCTTCACGAACCTGGAAGTCGGTAGGCTCCCCAAATGTGCACTGACATTCTGAAACCCCACGTCGATCAGTCGTCTCGAACCCTGGGAAGTGCCATCCTCGCGCTAGCTTCTGCGGGAGCGGCATTCTGGTTGCGGCTCTTCAGTGGTCGAAGGTTGCATTGAACGGTAGTGATCGGACCCTCGGCTGCCCCTGGTTGGGATCGTAGCGTATCTTTGGGGGGTTGGTGCCAAGATCTTGGGATCCTGGGCAACGTGTTTCAGCTCTCTGGACGACCGTAGCAAAGCAGGGTTTTGTCGAGGCCAAAAGAAACAAATGTCAACTTTTGAGTTGGTTCTTTTATTGGCTCTATCCCCCGCCGGATCTTCCTTTACCGCGGGGGCTGATGGTTGAGGCGCGCCAATTAGAGCCGAGCCCCGAGTTTGCACTTCAAGACTTCTCATCCCATCACCGGTGATCCGATTTGCAGCCAAGGAAGGTGGAGGACAAGAATAGCACTTGAGACCGGACGAATTTATGCATAGAAGATTTCTGCTGCCGAGGAGGTGTTTGAGGGGGTACGAATCCCATGTCGTCGACGTGATGGCTTGCCCATCCTCGCAAGAGCCATTATTAAGCTTCTTATCCCTACCTAGAAAGGTGTTTTGTTACCTAGCCACCCGTCCTGTTTCTGTTTACAAACACTCCCGCGAGCCACAAGAACTCTGTGGTGTCACTCAGTTATAGACGAAGTCACATACCTTACACTTACGTATTCTTCTCCACAACGCTCTTTGGATTGATGCCAACACGTCTACCTAAACTGTGACATGTGAATCACTGCAAAGTTTATGCCAAATGGTCTTCAAGCCATGATCGAGAGCAGTTGAGCCATGGAGCGTGCAAGTTCCGGTGGCGGATTCAAAACATTGGCTCCTTCGTGCGTACGATAAAGCCTTGAACTTCAGGCTTGGTGGATGGTAAAAACACTGCGCAAACAGCACCACGTGTATCCGATTGTCGTCCTCTTCTGAATAAAGCTGACGTGTTCAATGGCACCGAAGCATTTTAACGAGAAGGTGTGCCGTTGTTCTAGTATTTTGGTGTCGGTGTATCCTAGCAAGGAACTAAACCAATATCGTTGGGTACAATTCGCTGGATGATAGGATAAACGATGGTCAGAGGTCGCCATGCTGTAAGGGAAGCTGTATCTTGGAAGATTTTGAGGCCAAGTGAAACTGACTTGTTCTTTGCGACGTTGCTGCTGCTGAGCGGTTGGCCAAGGCCAATGTGGCAAGCAGCACTAAGCCAAACAAACTCAGCGACGCGGACAATGCAATGTCCCAATAACGGCACGCTTGACATGAACATCAAAAACTTGTGTGTAGTGTATTAAAATCTGATATTATCTAGGTCCATCCAAAGCCTGCTCAGACAGATATGAGTCGATAGGCCATTTACTTGAACTGAAGAGTGCCGTTGGCGTTTCCTATCCGCTCATCCAAGCTGATCGAGCTCTGGACCCAGCCCCCATCACCTCTGTGGAGCTCACCGACCAATCTCTTGCCGCAGTCCTCGAGGCGGACATTTCTAGCCGAAGCAGAAAAGTTGCCGCCGGCCTGACCGCCGTGGCTACCACCTCCAGGCAGCTTGATGACCTGGCCAGGATGGATCAAGTCGGGGTTTTGGATGCAGTTGATCTGGGCCAACTCTTGCCAGCTAGTTCCATGACGCTGGGCGATGTCGCGGAGGGTATCACCAGGCTGGACAGTAACACTGCTGGGCTTGTTGCCGCAGCTGTTGATGTTGGCGCCACCAGATACCCAGCGGAAGTTGCCGTTGCTGTTCTCGATGATCTTGTTCAGGCTGATGCTGGTGGGCTGATAAGAGCCATCCAAGCGGCGGCACTGGCAGTGAAGCATAAACTCGCCGTGCGCGTCCAAGCGGATGTCCTTGGAGGAGCCACTGAAGTTGCCGCCGTGGCTGGCACCGCTGTCACGAGGCTGGTGGCTCTGGTGGTGCTGCTGCTGCTGCGGCTGGGAGGCACGTCTGCGGTCCTCCTCCTCTCTTCTGCGTCTATCCTCCTCGTCCCTGCGCCTGCGGTCTTCTTCATCTCTCTTCCTTCTATCGTCGTCCTCCCTTTTTCTCTTCTCGTCCTCCCTTCTTCTCCTCTCGTCCTCCTCCTCGCGGCGCTTCTTATCCTCTTCCTCCTTCTTCTTGTTCTCCTTCTCCTCGTCCTTCTTATCCTTCCAGTCCTCAACGCCGTCCTGGAGCTTGTGGCCGGCAACGGCACCGGCGACAGCACCGAGGACAGTGCTCAGCTTGCTGTGGCCGGTCTTGCCGCCAATCTTGTTACCACCGAATCCACCAGCAATGCCACCGCCGACGGCACCGAGGAAGCCACGTTCTTGTTGGTCGCCGTGCTGCTCTTGGTTGGTGCCTTGGTGGTGCTGCTGGGTCTGTTGGGCAGCAGCAGCATAGTAAGAAGCCGCTTCACCCTGGACATTGCTGCCCTGGTTGTTGTAGTTGTTGTTATTGTTATAGCTCATGATGAGAATGTTACCGGTGGTTTTGGTGGGGTGGTCAGGGTTTGGCAATAGCTGGTAGCTTTAGGGGGTAAATAGGGGCAAAAGGCTGAGGGCGAGGAGGGTTGTTTTGATGTTTGATGAGATTACCGTCGTGCAATCTGTCCAAGGAGCGCCGCTTATATAGACCGCCAGTTGGCAATGGGGTCATCTTGAGGGGACGTCAGACCCCGAGGACCCTTGCGGCCCAGGCCTCATCAGACTGTCGCAAGCACTGGCCACTTGCCGCCGCTTGAGTCGGACGAGACAGTCACGGTCCCACTCCGGGGCCCACTTAGGCCCAGCTTCGCCTGGCCTTCGTTGATCCAAGTTGCCAGACCGCCGAGATCGTGGACACGCGCCGCGCGTATCAAGGCTTAGCAAAAACCTTGGCTTGCCGTGTTAGCCGTTTCGCCCGACGGTTACCTCCGTCCGAGTGGCGATCGGGGTCCAGGATCGTCCCCGGACAATGCGGAGCGGCGGGGTCAAAGTGTGGAGTTGGGCACCCCTCGTACGATCCTTTTCAGCTTGGTGGCTCAACACCAAGCATCAAGGTCGTGAGCATTGCTGTCGTGTTTCTGTGAGGCCCCTTCGGCTTCTCCGAGTGGCCCTCGATGCGCTGGACAGCTGTGGCTTAGGCCTCAACAACATCAGGCAGTTACCCCGTGAACAATCTCTTAACTTTCATTGATCAAAGCAATGGCAGCGAACCTGGAAAGTAAGGTATGATAATAAACTTTGTTGTGGTAGGCTCCAGTCTTCTTCCCTCAAAGCTTAAGGATGCCCAACTCGGAATGTCAACAAACCCAATTTTCATTTCGCAAAGATAAAGGCAGCTCAGCACAGTTCTGGCGTCTCCAGGATGATTACAAGAGCTTCTAACTGCAGCGTTCTTCTATGTTGTGATCTTTCACACCCACGCATCCACACGTTTGCACCATTTGTTAGGCTTTGTTAGAGGACAAATGAATGATAGGTAGGTGCAGTATGTCACCGCTTAACACCTTTGTGCTGCCGTCAGCGATGGGTCGTGGGTCGTCATCATATGGCACTAAAAGCCTTTGTCTATTTCATGAGCCACAGATAGGTACCTACACATCAAGAGTAGAAATAAATTGTAAGGCTTGTGTACCTTAGTGTTTAAGTAGAATATCAACTTCCAACCCAGCAGTGACGCTACACTGCCGCAACCTACAAGCTCTCACAGGCCCATAGCAGTACCCTATCTAGGCACCTTGCCTAAGGGATATCCGCCACATACCCTAGGTACTCAGGTCATAGCATTTGCGCGATGGGGAGAAAAGTAAGCGTTGCTGGACTTAAGGTTGTTCATATGTCGAGAACCGATATCTAGCTACGACAAAGCTGAGATATTCTTTCAAGTAAATAAATCTTCAATTCGGTGTGGTTCTCCGTGAGATTCAGATGAAATTCAACTTAATCTCATCTGATGCTGAGTTTCCGCCGGCTCCAGGCACCGCTTCCTATCTTGAATTGCAACAGCCAAGGCTGCAATTTCATCAGGAGCCTGCCGACACATGTCAGCCCCACGCAGACACTTGGTCCCCAGGTCCGCTCTTTCCAGCCGCAAGCATCATCACACATATAAAAGCCACAGCAATGGACTCTCCCATCCCCAGTAATCGTTTGGCGAGACTGAGCCCATTCATCCTCAAAATCCTCCGCATTGCAGGCGCGGTCAATGCTTCTATTGGTGTTTTTGATGGTCGAACAAACCAATCGCGTTTCGCCGGCTTTGGCCATTCGCGATGTAGCCGCCAGGCTGGTTCCTGATGAGAATACCGTCTATCACATTGCCTCCCCATCAAAGACCTTCACCGCAGCCACAACTGCTCTCTTGGTAGCCGATAGGGAGCTGTCGTATACGGACCGGATGTGTTCTTCCGGATTATCACCACTCTGACGATACAATCAACTGGCAAAGTACACTTCTTGACTTTCTGTCTCATCGCACAGGTCTCGCCAGCAAAGACGCTCTCTGGCAGCAGGACGGGCACGAGCTCTTGCTCAGTGAGAATGATACCATCCCCAGGGTTCCGTACCTGGAGGTCATCCACCCCCTGAGACGACGATGGACATACAAGAACTGGGGCTACGAGATTCTGCCCACGTCATCGCCCATGTGTCTGGTCTTTCGTGGGGCGTCTAGTCTTTGGTGGCGCAAGTTTATGACGTCCCGAATCCTTGAACCACTTGGGATGCGGGGGACTACCAGTGCCCTTCGGCCACTAGGGGAACACTGGGCTCGTGGATTTATGCCAGGGCCCGATGGCAAGCTTACCGATGTGGGAAGCCCTGTGATTGCTGAAGGTACCGTCCAGCAAGGTGCCAACGGGGTCAAGAGCACGGTTCGCAATCTCATAACATATTACAAGGCTGTGTTGGCAGCTTGGCGCTTAGAGACTGGCACGGTGTCTCTAAACGGGGAGCCGACATCACCACTCAGCGAGGTCAAGGAGCTTCTGACGCCGCATATACCACTCGGCCCAAATTCCGATAGCCAGTGGTACGGAGCAGGGTAGGCTATCGCAAATCTTCCCGCTCCTCTAGGGGCAATCGGCACGAACCCCGTGCTTCTCTCTTCCATGCCGTTGGCAGGGAAGGGCCTACACTCAGACAGCAACAGCAACAACAATCAAGTCTGGTACCACAAAGGCATGCTAGTCGACCTCTTCAGCTCAGTTCAAATCGTCCCGTCCACCGGCACCATCATCGTCGTGCTTGTCCAGCTCCTCCTCGAAGACTGTGGATTGCCCCCAGAAGAACGATTACGTTGCTCTCGCCCGGCAGAGTGCCGCGGCCTATGATGATCTATGCAGGGAAGATGCTTTTACGTGGCTTTTGACAGAGCAGGAATCCAGAGAGCTGGGCCCGATGGCCAGATCTTGACCAAGAGGTTTATGTATTTCATTTCGATACTGATGGAGGAGGGCCAAATTGCGACACTGTGGTGGAAACATGACGTGGGTGTACCCGAAGGCGAGGAGTTTGCGAAGAGAGCTGATTCACGGCTGACTTGAGGGAGCTGCTTACCCTAGGACATCTACCTTTATCTAGATTTTATGTGTGCTTGCTACAACCCTGATTTATCGCCACCTCGGTCACAAGTGGCTGCATTGCAAACAGCCATCAGATCGAAACACCCTTATTGGCACAAGGCGAGCGGTGTAATTATGTTTTCTTCGTAGCCTTCTAACAGGGCTTTCGTCGTCGTGGGACCGAAAGATCCAAACACTCAACTAAGGTACTTATAATAACACTAACCTTCTACAACTTCCTTTCTCTGCCAAAGGTATTGGGCCCCTTGGGCTTGTTATCCAACACACCCTCAATCTCCTCCAGTACATCAGGAGTCAGCTTCTCCAGCAGCTTGAGGGCGCCAATATTGTTCTCCAACTGCTCAATCTTGGTGGCACCCAAGATAACCGTGCTGACATTGGGGTTTGAAGCAGCCCAAGCCAGAGCCAGCTGTGACACGCTCCCGCCGAGGCGCTCAGCAATCTCGGTCAGCTTGCGCACCTTTTCAATCTTGGCCTGACCAGCCTCGCTCTTGAGCTCCTTGACAGTGTCCTCAAAGAACGCCTTGTTGGTGGCGAAGCGCGAATCCTCGGGGATACCATCGTTGTACTTGCCGGTCAGGATACCGCTGGCAAGAGGGGACCAGATGGTGGTACCGTAGCCATGATGGTTGAACAAGTCCGCATACTCAACCTCGAAGCGCTCGCGGTGGAAAGCGTTGTATTGTGGCTGCTCGACAACAGGGGCGATGAGGTTGTGCTTCTCAGCCAGTCTGATCGCATCGGTGATTTGAGCAGCGGACCACTCGGAGGTGCCCCAATAGTACGCCAAGTTGAGGTTGCGGATCACCTGGGTGAAGCCCTCGACGATCTCGAGCATGGGAACAGTGGGATCAGGGCGGTGAGCGAATACAACGTCGACGTAGGGTTGCTGGAGGCGGGCAAGCGATGACTTGAGACCCTCGACGATGTGCTTGCGGGAGAGACCGCGGGTGTTGGGCTCCTTGCGACCTGTGCCGAAAAAGACCTTGGTGGTGAGGACGTACTCATCGCGGGGCCAGGCAAGCTCCTTCAGGGCTTGGCCCATCTCAACTTCGGACTCTCCATTGGCGTATGTCTCGGCTGTGTCGAAGGTTTGCTGAGATATTTTGTTAGAGGCCAAGCGTGACGCTGGTTTGCACACTGTCAACTTACGATGCCATGATCCCAAGCTGTCTGGAGAATCTTCTTCACGATCTCGCCTTTTTGGGTGCCGCCGTATGTGAGCCAGCCACCGAGCGAGAAAAGGGAAACTTGCAGTCCGGTATTGCCCAAATACCGGAACTTCATCTCCTTGGGGTCATAGGCGCTTTGTACGGCAGGCATGATGGGCGATATTGGTCTTGAATGAGTAACTGACAGGCAAAAAGGAGAGGCCGGTCTAGGGATCAATTGAGGCCAGACGCAAGAGATCAGGAAGTATTTATGAAGACGTTAAGCCCGAGACGAAGGCGGACTTTGGGGAGTTTATGACGAAAAGCCGCGGGGTGTCCTTTCCTTTGCTCTTTCCACCCGAGAGGAGAGCTCTCCCGCCCCAATTGTGGAGAGACTCCAATGATCGCAACTGCTATTGGCATTGTGACGACATCCAATGTTTACCCGCCATCGGGCAGCGGCAGCTTTTTCCCTTTACGCTTGGTAAGCTACAGCTTGGCTCAGGAACCATGAAAGGTCCTCGACGAATTGTGTGTCGAGCGCTTTCTCCTTGGGCTCAACAAGAGGGGCCCATTACCAATTGGAACTTTCTAGCATTGTATTTCTAGCTGCCGCGGCAGGCGGGCTGGACTTCTGGCCTTCTGTCAGGCAGAGGAAGAAACGTTGTCCCTTAGTACCTAGTTATCGACCCCGCGCAGTTGGTAAAACCCCGCAGTGTCGCAGTGGAGTGCGATCGCTGAGGTGGGGCTTCTTGGTCCCAGCGATGCTCGCTGGCCTCAGGAACATCGGCAGGATACTGCATTGGCGAGTTTGTACTGTAGCACAATGAGTACTTCGCAAACATGAAGCGAATACGCTGTGCGCCATCTCATGTCGTGAATACGCATCCCTGGCGGCCAACAGGACCAAGTGTTGTATCTGACGGGCTAGAAAAGGGATAGATCACCGTCACATATCGTGGAACTTGTCGGAAAATATACATTACGTTTCTACGGACTATACGCTTGAATTCAAAGCCAAGTCATGGTATTTTGAAGAGTCTTAAAGAGACCTGGTAGATATGACCGTTTCAAATGTGAGGCAAAAGAAGACTAAAACATGGTTAGCTTGGACCCAGTCATTGAGGTCATATCCATCATTGGGGGCCATGGCAAGGCTGCCACATCCGCCACAGCCTGAGACCTGGAGAGTAGGAGCGGGGAAACGGAATGGAGCCTGTAGGTAAACGTGTCAGGTGCGTTAACTGGGATGGCATCATTTGATGATCACTGAATAAAAGCAACAGATCACCACGTATCGCCACACTGGTTACGCTTGCAACAACACCAATAACCTAGAAGTCGCTGTAGAAGGTGATTAAAGTCAATAAAAATGCATAAGTACATGTGGAACGTATGTACAGAGGGTATCGGTAAGTCCAACCACCAAACTTTCAACGCCAAAAATGCCATCACCCTAGTTCTCAAAACATCTTCGTCCTCTTGGTCTTGACCGAGAGGCATCTGACGTTGGCTTCTGTATTCGCGTGAGTGACCCAACCGGGCCCTTGCGCTTCCTCTGCACCGGACTGCAGTCCCTCTTTGACCTCGTGCCCAGACACTGAGCCGCGCTTCTTGGATCGCGATGCAATAGATCGTCGACTTCATAGTCGGCGAGAGAATGGGGTCTCGAGGGAGAGAGGCTGCGATGCCGACGGTGAGATAGAGGAGATGTCTTCTTCCTCTCAAAGAAGACGTGTCCCTCAGGTTTTGGTGTTGCCATATCGGCATTATCCACCACGAAGGATTGTGCAGCCTTCCCAACACGCTCACTAAACGGCGCCGCTGCGGCCTCAACACCACCGCTCTCCGTTTGAGGAGTGTCGGGGATGGGAGCCGCTGGCGACTCCATGTCGATAGACTCTGTCTGTGCAGTTGTCCCGTCATGATGCGAGTGTGGGCCCGAGCCAGAAAGGTCGCAGCAATCTGGTTCGGATTCGGAGTATGAAAGAGTTCGCGAAGGCGTCTCGTAGTCGTGATGATCGTCAATCGGGGAAGCGACAGATGAATCTGAGCACATCGTCATGGAGCGGGGGGAAGGAGGAAGTACAGGGTCGAGGTCGGTCGAAAACTCCAAGGGCTCGTCGGTCATGGTCAGGAGAAGACCGTCATCGTCGTCGAACAGGGAGCCATGAGAGGGCGCAAACGAGTCAACGCTGCTACCCGCCTCAGAAGAGGAGGCAGAATCCTTATACCACGGGTGGTCGGGGGGAAGATAGGATGAAAAGTATCGGACGAGAGAATCGAGACTCTTGGTTCGGAAGAGCTGAACTGCGTGCTGCCACTGGTCTGTACCGATTAGAGAAGGGTTGGCGATGATTTCGAAAGCCGCCGACTCGAGAGAATCGTTCAGTTCCCGCATACGCTGCTGCTTGCGCTGGCGGAGAAGACTGTGGAACTCATCGGCGGTACTTGCTTCGTTGGAGATTTCGTACACATCGTGGTGAAAAGCCTCGGGGTCGAGAATGGGGGTAGGCACCGTATTATATTGATCATGCAGCTTGGTGAAGAGGTCGTCCCTCCTCAACCCAAACTTCCAATGGGGCCAGCTCCAACATGTCTCGGCTGGATCGTCCATCCTCTGGTGGCAGGAATAGTGACAGGAGTCGGTGGAGGCGGGTCTGGGAGAGGAAGTGCTGTGGGTATTAGGTCGGAGTCGGGGGACGTGGTTGAGCGGAAGAGTAGACCAAAACTGAGAACCGGGGACTGGGAGAGCTTGCTGGAATCGAAACTGGGCCTTGCGTCGGTGCTGGAAGCCATCTAAGCGTAAATTATGATAGCGCACATCGTGGAAAGTTCAGGGTGGCGATTGTAGTGGTTCGAGTGCTGGACGACGCAAGTCTCCAGGTGTTGATGGCGCGGTGGTGAGGATGAGGGAGAGAACGGAGTAGGTAGGGGGACGCCGGGTGCTGGGGAGGTCGTCACAGAAAGGGTCTCGACGGCTTAGGTGCGACCGGATGGGGGGCCGTCAGGTGTTTGGAAAGAACGGCCGCAAGGGCTGATGTGTTGGATGCCCAAACTCGGAACAGTGGAAAATTCATTGGCAGGTTGCGCTGCATTCCGAGCCAATGGGAAGAGCCGTGCAAACAAAGAGGTGGGGCACTGCCTGCACTTTGTTACCACACCGCCGCCTGCGACCAGCTTTTGCCTGCATGGCGCTTGTTGCATCGCCCCCCGACAAGCCAATCAGTAGGCTTCCAACTCATGCGATCCTGCCGTTCAACCAATCGAAGACGCAGTGTCCCGCCCGCCACACGTTCCACGGGCAGTTTTCGTAATCAGCCTGCTGCTTGTGCCCGAGCAAAGGGATGGGAGTGAGTGCATCAATTTCCGTCATCATTCACATTCATCCTGTCCATTTTCCTCTTCACTCTCTTCCCTGGTTTTCCATCTGCCTTGTTTGAAGAAGTTATCGTCGAGGAAGTTGTGGGGAGCGCCTGCCGAAATATCCAACTTGGCTGACCATCACCCCCGAGCTTTTTCAGGCTCACACCACCCATCTCCTTACTCCCAACCTCGGGGCCGGCTTGTACCTGAACCATGACTCCTTCCCTCTTGGTATTACGCTCGCTTTATGAGACCATCTCACCTCGGCTGGCATCGCCTCTTCAAGAAGTCTTGATGAACCGCCCATGATTCTCGTGATGCAGCCTGCCGTCGACCAACTTGGGCAGATGACACTTTCGAGAAGGATGTGACGGAGGTGGGGTGTGATGCTGACGTCCAAATCCCACGGGGGTGGAAATAGTACATAATCCTCTGCTCCGAGACATTTTCTCGTCCTCTGCATGAAGGAGGGGCAAAACCCTGTGCGACTGGTGCACACGAATCACGATGCACGAGGTCCCAGACTTCTGATGAGGCCAGCGTGGGCAGCATCAGCATCATCCATCAGACCCAATCATGTGCCGCCGCCACCACCCAGGACGACGGCCTCCCTCCTGGGGAGATCACCAAATCGAGAGATGCTGGACTGCCAGGCGCCGACGGCCGTCAAAACACCGTAACACCGACCTTACCAGCCGTCAGACTTCTCTCGGGTCCGACAAGATGCAATTCGTCAACGGCTGGCCGAAAGTTTGGACGAGCCACCAGAGCCTCCTGTTATCTCAGGCCGCGAAGCCCTACCAAAAGGAACAGCCTGGGCTGGACTGACCCGGGGCGCTGGAACTGGCAAGTCGGCGTGCAGCGAGCTGTGGACGAGGTCACGGGCGAGGTATGGACCTTGGAAGTTGATGGTCGCATTTGACTGGCAATGCTGACCGGGCATGACGGTGATTTAAACAAAGCGATATCATCTGCCAGCCCTTCTCCAAGTCGAAAAGAGCATTCGGTCAACCACTGCACTAACATGGCAGCGTGTGCGAACAGGCGGACCGGTGCTAGGCAGCCGCCGGACCGCTGCTTTTCTGAGGGCTTCGGTGACTCCTCCAATCATCTTGCGCCTGGTGAGGCTGATGCCCCAGCCAAATCCATCAGCAGGGCGCAAACCTCCAGCGTTCTTCCACCTTCACTTGGTTCATCTGACTTTCACACCAACGGTCATTCAGCAAAGATGGCTCCCCAGCCTTGAAACAATCGACGTATACGCGGCCAAGGGGGATTACTTCCTCTTATGCCAGCCGGTTCGTCTAGAGTTCCCAGTCTTCCTCCCGTTCGCTTTGAATCCCACCGATTTATCTTGCCTGCAGCGCTGGAAAGCTTGCTGGCTCCCTCACCTGCCTTCGTTCCACCTACACACTTTTCGCGACAGCTTCAAGCCCTCTTTTTCAAGTGAACAGCTCTATTGAGCCCACTGGGCCAGTTCATTGTTATTTTGAACTTCCAAACACCAATCCCTTGTCCTCCGCCATGATTACCCCCAAGGCGGTCGCGGCGGCGGCCGAACCACGGGGATTCTCGCAGGTTTCCGAGCAAAAGACACAACCATTCTCGCAATCCGAAATCCAAGCTCGTCTGGCTCGTTCCAGGATGGAGGAAGACCGGTCCATGTCCAGCACAGTCCCGCTGGATAACCTAGTAGTCCCCCAAGACAGAGATATCCGCATTCTAATGAGGCCCTTGGCGCGGGGTCGTTCCGTCAGTCCAGGCAACCACGAGAACTGCGAATGGCTCGCGCTGCACGCCGAGGTGGCCGATGGTGATGAGACGGAGCACAGCGTTTTGGCCGTTACCCAGACGCACAGGGACATCAAGTTTTCCGTTCGGATCCCAGGCCAACGTCGCAACGACGAGCTATGGTGCGAGCTGTACTATGACCCACACAGCAACGACCAGATCCTCCTTAACCGCTCCGAAGTCCCATTCAAGCTGTACCGCGTATCACAGCAGGTGCCGGGCAGCCCCAGGGAGCACTTCGAACTCAAACCTAACTTCACCAGGGCCCTCGCGCCGGGCACCTGGCGTATCAAAATCGACGACGCTGACATCTTGGACTTTCGTGTCCTTGAGAAGCGTGCGGCGAGGGCGCGCCTACCGTCCAACTCCTCATCCTCGGATTTATCCACGATGGACGGGCAGCTGGTGCCTGTGACGAGGAAGAGGTCTTTTGACGATGATGATGACGACGAACCTGCGACTCCAGAGAAGAGGGTGCGTGCATCGGAGCCCGAGGACAAGAATGAGGACGGTGTCATAATGTTTCTGCCGGCCACAACCAACCCACTGGTGTTTCCATTGCCCGGAACTGGCAAGGAGATCTCTACATCCAACGGCCACCCCCTGCTAGACATGGAGTCGGAAGACGTGGTTGATCTTCCTGGCGTGAAGCTTCCAGGGGGCGCTGAGATTGATGAGTATACCATCGCCAAGAGAGATCAGATCGCAGCATCGAGCCTCTCTACAGTGTTTACAGCTGACCACTCTGGCGTCCCTGATGGGGTCATTGTCGTCAAAGTCCTCAAGACACGGACCAGCGCATTGCCCAATAACGAAGCCGCTATTGCCAAGAACGTGATCCGACAAGCCGACATTTGGCTTAGAGAGCTTCAATACCAAGAGAACCTCGAGCATAAGAGTATCGTGCGCTTGTATGGTGGCGATGCCCGGTTCCTTTCTCTCTACATGGAGCACGTCGACGCGCGCGATCTCACGTCCAAGGGCACGTGGCGTGTTGCAGCTACGGACCTCTTCAACGGCGATCGATCCGACGCTTCCCGCATTCTGCGCGACATTGCAAGTGCTCTGCACTACATTCACAGCAAGGGCTTGGTGCATAACGACATCAAGCCAGGCAACATCTTGTACAGCAGGGACCGTGGCGCCGTTCTGTGCGATTTGGGCTTGTCCACCAAAGCCCGAGACCCGGTTGCCGCCGGTACGCCATGGTACGTCCCACCCGAGTTTATCGGTTTGAGGCAACGTGGTGCAGCGAGCGATGTGTGGGCGCTGGGCGTGACGATGCTTTATGTTTTAGGCAAGATCACTTGGCCTGATGTTCGCGCCAACCAGCGGCACCCTCGACATCTCTATTGGATCATCGCCAGGCTCAACTCTCGGGAACGCGGTCCTCAAAAGGAGGCCGTATCCAAGATGCGCGAGTGGCTGGGCGAAGTCACACATGCTCGCAACGGGCTAGACACCCATGACAAGCTTGAACGGTTCGTCCACGGAATGCTGTCACCGAACCCCAAGGACAGAGTCACGATCAAGGACATTGTCGGCCATTTTTTTGCCGAGCAGGTGGCCGAAAGATAGAGAGTGATGGCCAACCTGCGTACAACATATACAACACGGAGCTTCCCCAAGTTTTACCGTTCTATTGCAGTCTTGGTGTCGCATGGCTCAGATAAGCAACTTGGAATGCCCAGAGTAGTGAGTTTCTTGCCGCTGCTACAGCATCATGATGTCGCATTCATCTCATTAACCATTACGTACAGCCACATCTATCATATCACACTCATTGCGTCCATATCATACGCTCAAACCAAACACAAACAAGCCGGTCAGCGCGGCCACAGACGCTAAAACACCAACATTGACACCAACCATCGTTGA
Source organism: Triangularia verruculosa (assembly GCA_033296885.1). Lineage (NCBI taxonomy): Eukaryota > Fungi > Ascomycota > Sordariomycetes > Sordariales > Podosporaceae > Triangularia > Triangularia verruculosa. The sequence continues at coordinate 77,044 of MU863885.1, forward strand.
CCCAGCAGTCTTTGTACCCACTTGAAGAGCGGCAGCCGACACTCCCTCTGAGCTCTTGCAAGCATCGCCACTCAGCACGGTCGCGTTTTGCCTGAATCTGATATCGGCGCAGTTGTACAATGCCTGCCCCTTTTCGCCCAACGTCACAACCTGGATGCTAGCCAATGACCCATCCCGAATCGGCAGGTTGGCTGGGAGGGCGACTTTGGGGATGCACAGGGTGCCGTTGCCTGTTGAGTTGAGGAACGGTTCGGTCAGACTGTAGTTGAAGTTGGCCACATTTTCACCGAGACCGAGGTTGACAAATATGTATGTCCAGGAATGGTGAAGGCCAAGGACAAGGGAGCCGCCGTCAAGGGGCCAGTCGGTCACGTTGCCGAGGTCTCCGGGGACACCAGCGCCTGTATTGGAACCAAGCGTAGTTAGCAATTTTCCTTGGTGGGATTCGGATTGGAATGTTTTCGGGAGGAGGAAATAACGAACATGGATATTCCCACTGGGAGTAGTTGCTTGTGGAGGCACTGTCGAGGGTGTTGTCTCTCCAAGTAGGGTACTCGATACCAAAGTGGGCGGTGGCTACCTGGGCAGAAGCCAACAGGGCGAGAGCAGCGGTGAGGGTCATTTTGGAAGGATACAAATATCGATGGAGCGGGTTTCAAATGGAAGGATGTAGGATTGGAATATCGAGGGAGTGGAGTATTTGTCGCAAGGTGAGGATATGATGATACTCCTGGAGAGGTCACAAAGGGCAAATTCGTCTGCCGCGTATATATTTGGAAGGTGCGACTCTTTTTTGGAAGTGAATAAAACACTGATGGATTTGGAACAAAGGGGGCTGGAGGATGGATGGAAGGACAAGCTCAAGTTATATACACTCTCTTGTTACCCCCCCCCCCCACCTCTCACCAAAGACGATGGGGACATCGACAGGGAACGGGGCAGCCTCACGTAAGGTAGCTAAGCTGTATCTTTACTAGCCAGTTCTGCCCATTTTTGTCAGCATGGCCAATAATATGAGGCGAATTGCCTGATATCATGAGCAGCAAGCCTGCTTACCATCTCCAATGTGGTGCCCCTGTGATCTTTGTCCTCGCTTCCACCCCTGCGGCGCCGATGCGGGCGCGGGAACCCCACACTCTGGCAACCACTCTCGTCGCTGCCAAGGCCCCTCACTTTCCTCTTTTGGCGTAAAGTGCCCGCCGTCAAACAATGCGATTGGCTGGAGGGCAACATGTGCTGGGGAGGCGGGAAACTTGCTCAAACACACGCAGCATTGCAATATTGGGTTCTGCGTGAGGGGAGGCACGAAGCTATTATCATCAGCAAGAAGAGAAAGCTGCGTGTTTTCTTTGGAGCTGGCAGACTGAGAACCTGGAAGGGGAGTTCGGGGAAGGCGCTCATGGACGTATGGCAGCGAACAGGGGTGTGGGTTAGGTGTTGGGTGGGCAGGAACCCCAACCCACGGTGCCGATTAAATTCGATTGGACCCAAGTGAATGGATGGTGCGGAGGGCAATATGCGAGGCTGGGCACTGGGAATGAGGGGAAAGACTTTTCCCTGCGGAGTAAGTATCGCTGTGATGTTCTCTGTGATCATGGCGTGGTCACTGACATCCACCAGGGCCAATACATCAAGAGCTCGCCATCACCCAGGAACGCCTTCGACTATTTAATTAGAGAGAAAGAAGATGCTAAGAGAGATAAATATATACAACAGAATCCAACGTATACAATATCACCACCACCGCGACAGAGCAAGCGCCCAAGATACGTTGCCATCTTTGCGATTTCCCCGCATCGTTTGCTGTTCAAACCCCTGCGTCGAGACACGTCCATGAGACTGGTTATAATGCCCAGTGAGTAAACTTGAGATGGAATAGACAAGAAATGTTGGCCCAAAAGATGTTAAACAGAAACAGACACCCCCCAACTATACGCTCCCCGCATGTTCTTAAAAGCTTTTCGATCTTTGCAAAACTCAGTCTCAGCACAAATTAGTCTCCCGCCGGTGTGAGGTTCACAGGGGGATCCAAAGCCAGACATCGTCTGTCTTCAACGTTAAAAGAATCTCTCAAGCCATCTGCTGCGCGCATAAAACACACTAGAGCTCACGATATGAGAAACAGGCCCAATATGAACCCACCGACACAGCATTCAACTCCAACAAGCCAGCCCATAAAACGGCACAACTACCAGCTCAGCCACTCAAAGTATGCAGTACTCTCCATCCTCTTTCATCCCGGGCTCCTCACTAAAGTCCTCATCCCACTCGGCAATCAGGTCCTGGTCCTCCAGACTCTGCTTCACCACCTTATTCAGCTTTGCCAAGAAATTCTGACCCTTGATATTTACCTCCCGCTCATCATCCTTCTCTTGGATGACTTGTCCATGCCGCCTGCTGATCAGCAACCCGCCCTCTTGCCCATTCTCATCTTCCAATTCGATACCAGAGTCAACATCTGACTCCTCATCCCACACCAAGTTCTTAAAGTCCTCGTGCTCGATACCGCAGTGCTCACAGAAAGCTGTGGGAGCACTGGGACCTGGAAAGTACTCCCAGTCTGGTTCCAAACCGGTATCGCAGGGCACCTCAACGGGAGATTTGATAGTGGAACGCATTGGATCACGAGTTGGGTTCTCGACCTGGGCTTGGCCGGAAGCCTGTTTGGTGGCCTCGAGCTGATGCTCCCCATTTCGGTACACAGGCACTCTGATCTTTGCCTCTATTTGAGCCCTTAACTGAGCCCGAACTGCGCTTCGGAGACTTTCGCTTGGGGGGGCGGGTTTGGGGAATTTGAGCTCCGCCTTCGACTTTACTTGAAGCTCGGGGTCGGATACAAAAACACTGGCTTGGAGATCTGCCGTCGCGTGAGGTAGGGGGTCACCATGAACTGGAGCCTTTGATGTCTCGGCCTGGAGCCCATGAACCTCATGGGTCTCAGGCTGAAGCTCATGTCTCAGCTTCGACAAGCCAGGCTTTGGCTTTGTCGTCAACTCGGCTCTAGACAGCATGCTAGCCTCGCTGACATCCTCAGTGGTTGGAGAAGAGTGCTGTCGTTTAACCTTCACCGACTCGGGAGCCGCACCGGGCATGCGCATGACAGACTTCTTGCCTTCCAGGTCGATGACTGGCTTCACCTCATTCTCCGGCTGACAGAGCTGAGCTTCAGCCAATTGGGAGAGGCGAGAAAGTGATCTCTGGTCATGAGACTTTGAAGCCTTGTAAATCTCATGGCTAGGAGGAACGGGCTTCACCGGGGGCGTGGAGGGAATTGCTGTCGTCTTGGGGTCTGCGGCTGGCTGATTCTTGGCTATCGGAGGGATCTGTTCGGCCACCGTAGTGTTCTCACTTTGTTTGGGGACTGCAGCGGAACGAGGCGGTGCAATGGGGCCAAAAAGACTATATTTTGTCACGTTGACCTTCACTTGCGATGGTGGTGGGGGGGAAAGAGTTGAAGCTGCGGCTGGCCTGTTGGCAAGGTCCTTTATCTGTTGCTCGATGGCGTCACAGAGCTCGAAAAAATCGGCATCAGAAGGCTTGAGCTCAAGACCTAGAGAAAATCGGCTCTTGGACTTTGGCTTGTATCCGCTAGTCATGAGAAGCTGGTGAATGGTCTTGCGATCAAGATGAGGGGCGTCCCAATCCCGTTGTAAGAGATCTGTCAACTTGAGGGGAACCATGGTTCTGGCTGACTTCTCGTTGTTAGAGCCCTGCTGTGCACGTATCATGCTCAAGTGGTGAAAAGAGGCGCAGATTCGAGATTTGAGGCGCTGGATTTTGTAAATCTCTGCCTCTGCCGGGGGTAAATGCATGCTCAACATGTGCTGCCAACCGTCCACCTGGCGTGACTGCTGAATCTTCCTCAGACCTGCTACATACCAGGAGTACAATTGGCCAGTGAGATTGTAATACTGTTTGAGCTCGTAGATCTGATCATCCAGCGACTTCGGCATTGGTGTGCGCGGTGAAGACGGCGGCTTATCTCTCGGAGACTCGTTGCTGGGCCTGGTTTGCATGCTGAGGGGCAGCATGATACCCTGCGTGTCAGAGGACCTCCAGGCATGTTGCTGCATCATCTGTCTCTTGCTTGTGTGCCTACACGGGTCCGCTCTTGCGTGTTCCATTGTCGCCGTGATGGTGAGGAAGATTGCCTTGCTCCCTTTTGCGAGCGGCCGCCGACGATGGATGATGGAGGAGCTTGCGGATGCGTGAAAGGTCACGGAGAAGAGTGACAAAAGGGAACATTTGTCACGCAAAATTCAATCCACTAGGGCTTCCCAACCAAATTGTGCGCGGTGGTGGGGATGAGCCGAGGGGCTCCTCATCGATCAAAGTCTCGGAAATCCGGTGAGCCACAAACCTTAAGGTTCAAGATAACGAGAGCATGCGCTCCTTCTTTTTGCGCTCACTGTTGGCCATACGATGACGTCAATTCACACCCGGCTCTTGGTGAGTCGTATTGCTGGGTTTTCCACGGGTGCTTTTGGACGTTGGGAGTTGTGCAGGATAACAAGTGACGAGTACGAGATGATTGATCAAAAAAGAAATCATCATTTCCAACCACAAGATATTCCAAAATACATGACTCGTTCGCCTGGTAATGGTGACGGTGTGGCTTCGATTCGGTGAAATTGAGGCTTGCACTTTCCCAACTTCAACCCTTGTGTTCAACCATGTGCTGTCCACCCTCAAGCTTTGCCCTTATCCAATTCCATCTCTTCGTTATCTTTCTTGTCCTCCTCGGCTTTCTTGTCTTCGAGACCGAAACAAAGACCCTCAAGCAAACGATTTAGCTTTTTCATCTCTGCCCTGTTTTTGCGGTGCCGTTTTCTTTTTTCCGCCCTTCTTTCGTTTTTGGTGATAGAGTTGGTTTGGTCCTTCTCGACACCGAGGACCTTGGTGGGAGCAACGGGCCGCTCTTTGGCGCTGTCTTTTACATTCTGAGGTGCCATTTTTCTTCTTATTCTCGACGTTTCTTCGTTGCTTTCGTGCGATGATGTGATTCGAGTTTTCCTTGCCCAATTATTAGCTCCATCCATGATCCTTTGCAATCGCGATTAGAAGTTCAAAAAAACCAACCTGAATTCCAAGTTTGGAAACTTTTCTGCAAAGGAAAAGCAGCTATGGCTTGACTTATAAAAGAAAAAAGTTTGCTTGATGTCGTTGCCCTGAGGGCAGTGTTGGTAGCTGGTCTTGGGATTGCGAGTCGAGATGTTGGTTGCGTGGAGAAAAGGATGGCAACTGTGGTTGTAGATTAAGTTCTCCATATATATTAGGATGCCGGCGTGCGCTGATAAAGTTAACGCAAGTGAATGGCAGAGATTGCCATGAATTATCTTAATTTTGATAAGGTTTTTTTTCTTGCTACTGTGTGACCCGCCTTCCTATTTGCTCCTTCCTGTTGTTTTGCTTCAATGAGTGTATAGGTGGCTTAATAGCCAAGAATTTTCTCGCTTTTCATTCTCTGCAAAATGATCTTCCGTAATCACTTTCCCTTGATTGAGTGGAATTTATGATTGGGATGGGCAACATCAGCGATGAAACTGGGGGAACACACCAGCTAAGCACTTCTGTTCTTTTGAGACCAGCCCCCACCCAAGCGGGAGGTGAAGACCTCACCTGTTGGCTGGCACAAGCACATATGACAAACCTAGAGAAGGGTGGTGACGGTCATGTTGCGTTGCCGAAGCTGGAGATGAGCGGAACTATGGGTTGACTGTCTCATCACCTTGGAAGTTGATACATCTAGCTCGTCACACCATGTCACAAATGAATAAAACGAAATTGAAGCTGGAGTTACCGCTCAGTAAGCGTCCAGTAAACGTAAACAGATGTGATTCATGAATAAATCAACATCCGAAATAGCTCTTCAACATGTGCATTTTTGACGCTGCCACTACACAACCCACCAATGAAGTCCATGTGGCGGCACCATGACATTTTATGGAGTGGTACTGTACATGAGAGCCGGTGAAGCGGCGACAGAGTAAAGATTTCAACGGACGTCCTATCCAGAGAGCTCAGGTACGTTGGTATGTAGCGATGTGGACTTGTAAGATATTCCGGTGTGCCTACCGTCAAAAGATTCGCGTCGATTTCCATTTCTGGCAGGTCAGTGTCGTATAAGTAAGTGGGGTGCCAGCAATGAAGATGAAGCTGACGTCATTACTAAATGTGCGCTCCATGAGCTCCTCGTTTTAATTAACTAGATGTGCGACTCTACACGGCAGTGTATCTCGGGGGTTTCGGACCCTGAAAAGCGCACGATGAATCGGCTCGACACGGGGACACTCAGTTGCGAGTCGAAACTGTGATGGATCGTTAACCCCTCGATCGCCGGTGCCAAGCACCCCACCCGCATGTCAGTCCAAGGGCGAATCCGTTGCTACCATACCCCACTTGAACGATGAAACGGCTGCAGGATATAAACTGTCTCTCGGTCCCTTCAGAATATCACGTAGGTTGTCCTTGATTGTTCGCTCTGCCTTGTAGGTTTCACACATTATCTTCATATTTCAAAATGGCCCACCAAGACGTTACCCTCTTCGACCTGCCCAGTCAGCCCCCTTGCAAGGCTTGGTCCCTGAATCCTTGGAAGAGTGGGTCTATATTCTCGGCTTCAGATCAGACAGAATGCTAACATCTTTACTCTAGCACGTCTCCTCCTTAACTTCAAAAACATCCCCTACAAGACAGAATGGCTTGAATACCCCGACATTGCCGCCCGTATTTCGCCGCAGTATGTTCTTTCCTCCATTGCAGTAACCAACCGCTGCCTTACTAACGCTCGCCGTAGCCTCCCTCCCAATGAGTCAGGATCAGCCTACTCAATCCCCACCGTCCTCCTCCCCACCGGCAAATACGTAATGGACAGCAAGATCATCGCCCAGGAGCTCCAATCCCTGTATCCTACCCCGCACATTGACCTCGCGTCCCTCTACCAAGCCAAGATGGAGGACATCATGCCCCGGATCATGCCGGCATTGGCACCGATTTACTTGCCGCTCATCCCCAAGACGCTGTTAAACGAGCAGAGCCGTCCGTATTGGTACGACACGCGAGGCCAGTTTGTAGGAATGGAGGTAGATGCCTTCGGCAAGGAGAATGGTGGTGAAAAGGCCTGGGGCAAAGTTGAGCCGATCGTGAAGGAGGTCACGGCGTTGTTGAAGGAGAATGGGGATGGGCCGTACTTTGAGGGCAAGCAGGTGACATATGCGGATTTTGTTTGGGGAGGGTTTCTGCTTTTCTTGAAGAGGATTGGCGAGGGGTCGTATGAGGAGCTTTTGAAGAAGAGCGGCGACGGAGGGGTGCACGAGGCGCTCTTGAAGGGGTTGGAACAGTGGACCAAGAGGGATACGTAATTGGGAAGATTGCGGACGTAGAGTTCATGGGCGTGACACAGATGAATGCTGAGAAAGTAGAGGTGTAGAGTAGTTAGGCACGTTGTTCTACTCGAGAAAACTGCAGGATGATAGTAAGAACGGTATTATCGCTCTTTCAGCAGCCTAGAAGGCCGGAGAGAGATACTACACTGGTGAGCGCCTCCCTCCAGTTTGTTACACATGCAACTATACTATCTAACCCTTCCTCCTCCTTCACATATCATCGATATCATGTGGAGTGTAGGTGGAGCTGCTCCAACGCCAGATGTGGATAAGCGATATAATGGAACGAGCCTGTTGGGGACAATGTATTCAGTGAGAGTAATGAACCTATGGAACCTGCCCCTCTTCTATCATATGCGCCAGATGGTCCCATTCATCCTGTTTTTGCCCGCTTCGTCCCATCTCCCGACTCCAGAGCCTCATCTTTCAAGCGAGGGTGCCTGTGCCACGACCGGTTGTTGAATTTCTTGAAAGCAGAGATGTCGTTCCTTTCCTCCCACATGTCCTGATACACTACAGCGAGATGTCCCTGGAAACGCTGTCGGTATTGCGGCCTTATCCGGCTTGGGAAAGAGGAATGGCCTGGTCGTCGACCTTAGCGAGCTGACCAACCTCGATCGACTTGGCATCCCCAGCCTTGTAAGGACTGTGCTCCACAATAGGGACAGCCTCGTTGGCTGAATCAATCTGAGATGCGGCTTCGACCTTCTTTTGCTGATGGCGACTTGAATGTTTTGTTTTCGTCTTTTTGGCAGTCAAGGGAGGGGGTGTGTCGCCCGGGGCATACACCCAGCCCTCCGGATGGACCAGAGGGATCGTTTTACCGCCGGTAGTACCGCATCCAACGGCCCCCTTGGGGTAGAAATGGCGGTGGTATTGTTCGGCCTTTTTTTGGGCCGCATAGCTGGTGACAGGTTTCTGGTAGGCCAGTTCCTCAGGAGTGCGGTGGGTCGACATGTTGACTCAGGTTGGTTGATTGTTGAGTTTGACAACAAAGTGTACCTAGTGATGCGGTTTGGTGATCGAAACAGACAGTACCATGAAAATGAAGCGATCTGCTGTGGCTGTCTGGCGTTCGCTGGTGAAGCGGCTGGTGAAGCGGCTGGTGGACAAAATGGCACTCGAGGGAAAAGGCAGTACTGGTAAAATTAGCCAGGCTGAAGGAGTAAAGCGGATCTGGGTCACACGGCGATTCACCTCAGTCAATAGAGGGTAAACAGATGATATTCCGGAAGCTTCCAGGATCTCGGCGGAGCTCAAAAGCAGTGTCATAATTGTCTAGGTAGGCAAGTGACATTCACCCCAAAAAAGTGCAAATGAACTCTGTTTCATGCCCGGGTCGATGGTCTACAAGATAGGCTCAGCCATATTCACAAGCGGATGTAATTTGCTTTCCTAACTAGGTAGGTAGCTGTGAAGGTCGTCTCCTCTTATCATCTTTGTGGGCAATATCGTTTGTAAGGTAGTTAGCGATGACCGGCCTTTCAACCTTACCTACCGCAATGCCTTTGTTATGGGGGCTACACAGCCAACAAGTGTGCTGAGTGAGCAGACACAGATATATTCTCTGTCACGCAACACCCAAGTGACTCCTTTGTCTTTTTTCCAGAAGTAGAATTCCATGTATGCGAAGTTGACGCCGAAAGACTAGGGTACAGCACTTTACTGTAAACTTCTTCTCACATCCCGCCACCAGCCTTGCTCACTGCTCCAATCACCCGCCGCACACCTCACACCTGGCCTCACTATAGAAGTGTCTGTTGGCCCCAATATCGAGTCCAGATACTCCAGCAACTCCCGCAACGCGGCTTTTTCCCGCTCCCCAAACTCATCAACCAACTCCTGCTCGGGCTCATACTGACTAACCGCCCTAGGCTTCCTCTCCTCGGCAACACACGTCCCGTCCGAAACAACGCTACTAAAACTATCCATCCTCGCTACCATTTCCTCCACCTTGACCCCCTCGATAGATTTCGCCTTCCATTCCCTTCTCCTACCCCTCTCTTGACTCTCGAAGCTTCTCTCCGAATCCATCCTGGCATAAACCTCCGCCATGTCCATCTCCCCGGACTTCCTCGGGCCCGGCGGCAAGATCTTGCTCCACGGCGGCAACGAAACTGGCCTTCCACCACCAGCAGAAAACCCATTCCCCGCCAGCCTCGGGCTCATCGTGTCCTTCCTGCCCAGCCTACCGCCCTTCCCACCGTAAACCGCACTTGACCTCTTCAACGTTTTGTTCCTTTGCGTCTCTTGCTGCTGCTGTTGCTGCTCAGAGGTATACCACGACTGTCGATGTCCCTTTTTGGGACTCTGACTAGGTAGCCTGATCCTCGCGTCTTCTTCGTCGAATTCAAAATGGTACCGAGCAGGCGACTCCACAAAGCTGCTTTGATTATTGAGAATGGGTGGGTATTTGTGCTTGGAGAGGAAGCTGCCCATCGTCATGGCCGAGTCGGGAGGTTGGCCGCCGTCACTCTTCTTCTTGTCCAGCACTGTCAAAAAGTCCTCCTCCTCCTTCTTCTTCGCGAATTCTGGAACATCTCTCTCCAGTCTCAGCGCCAGAAACGGCGTCTCGGGCTCAACGACAACAGGTGCATCGTTTAGAAAGGGCGTGCCCGGATTCAAGGTATTTCCAGTGCCGTAGGGAGGAGAAGCCAAAAAGGGTGTCTCGGGTTCAACAGTCTTGTTGGCTTTCCGACGGTCCCGGCTTTTGCTCCTGCTCCTTGCCCGGTTGATCACCTGGGATAGGCGGCGTCTGGCGCTCGAGTTTGGTGGGTAGTTATTCGGTATAGGAGGAACGGGAGTGGGGTTGGGAATGGGAATGGGAACTGGTCTGATGACTGGGCATTGGATAGATGCCACTCGTTGTGATGACGGCTCTTCCACTCTTTCCGGGGTTAAGGACGACTGGTAGACTCGTTCATGCTGATAGTTTCGGTAGGGAGGCTGTTGGTGTGATTGATATGATGTCCTTCTGAGAGTCACCGCCCCAGGCACCCCAACGATCTGCAGCTGTAGCAGCAATGCCTTGTGTGACGGCTGCCGTTGCGGTATGATCAACGGGGGCAGCTTTTCAGGACGCATTTTCGTATCTGAGGGCGCCGACGATGACTGTCGGGCCGGTAGTGGGCACCGAGGGATGCTGAGCCGTTTAGACGACATTTTGTCTTGATTCTGATTCCAAAATGGTTGTACGGCTTGAGGAATCTGTAGTGAAAGCGAGACTGGGGGCTGGTCCAAATACTCCCAATTTAGGGACACCGGCATTTGGTGAGCATTCACTGTTGCTGTGGTTGTTGTCATTCTGGTGATTTGATTCAGGGGTATTCTGATTCTGCACAGTTGCGTCCGTGTGGGGGTAGCAACGGGCAACACCGGCAAGGCGGCACGAAGCACAGGGAAAGCTGGGACGGCGGTGTTGATATAACCTTTGGCCCGTCGTTGTTGAAGTACTAGCCAAAATCGGGGGCTTGGACAATATCACTCGCCAGGTTTGAGCTTGTCAAGAACGGACGGTTTTACTTGGGAGAAACGGCTGACGCAAAAACCCGACAGACTGGCAAGCGCCACTTTTTCATCCTTATCTTGCATCTCCTACCTTAAATACCCAGCGGGCGCGATGCGTGTACGGAGAAGGATGCGGGTGTGCTGAACGTGTGTGGCTTAGTCACTTGCGATTCTTGCCGTATCAACGAACTCGGCAACGGGGATATATCTTGTGCATTGTGTGTGGCGGTCTTCTCGAGGTCGGACCGCTAGGTCAAGCTAGCAAAGAGGTCCATGGGGCTAAAGATCAGCCGCGCCACCGACCGCAATGTCAGACGCGCAATGATGATAACTCGGGATCCCGGGGCAGTGGTTGATGGGTGGCGGGCAATCCGGCTGCTCAGCCTCAACGCTGCATCCATCGCCGTAAGCATCACCCTGACCCATCGCTTTTAGAGGTAGGTCAGAGAAAACACTGATTATGACTGTATTATACCTACAGTTCCGATTCCGAGCACCACGTCGACATCCTTGATAGTTACTTGGTTATCCCAACATTATCTACCAGATATGCAATAGTTCTGCATTTTGCCGGTCGGGCCCGACAGTTTGGTTGTTGGTTTGCACTGCCCCTTTTTGGTCGCCAAGTGGCACCAGTCAAACTTTACTGTTACCCCCACTAACCCTGACCCTGGAGAACTTGGCAAACACAGTGCCCAAATGCGACATCCGATAGGACGTCGAGTTGCCCTGGGATGAGATCGTTGGAAATCAGCACCTGCACATAACATCTCACAGTTTCTCAACTCCATAGGTGCACCAGGGAGACAACCCCACTCCTAGAAATGACATTCACAAGGATACAACGAGAGAAGTTGGTATCAGGTTGCTATCTAAGCAACCGTGGGGCAGTTCTCAATGAACTATATATATAAGCATGGCCACCTCAGCCAGTTCTGTTTTGTCCTGGCTGTCCCTAGCCTGTCTCCCCAGAGTCCCATCTCAACGAATCTTGACAAAGGAAATATGGCAGTACGTGCCAGGTCGGGGTCTGCTTCAAACAGCCAAAACACAAATCAAAGAATAGGGTATCGTATCCAAAAGCCCACCACGCCATGCCATGATGAATGCCTAAGAAAATGCCACCCCAAGACCCGCCAAACCTGAATTGTTGTTGAAAAGTCACCAACGCCCATCGCTAAAAAAAGTTCAAGCCGTCAAACCCATTTTTCCACCATCTTGAATGTCGTGCAAAAGGATAAAAACACGAGTCACCACCACACATCCCTTGCTCGTTTCTGCCCAGGGTGGACCACACCCAGCCCATTCACCTGCCCGTTGTTGGCGCCCAAGTTCCCCCTTCCGTATCCTCCTTGTCCTCCAGGGGCGGTTGGGCTGCCTCTGGCACTGCCCCTCGGGCTAGTAACTGTCGAGTTGGTCTTTCCTCCACTGACGGCATACCCGCCATATCCAGCACCCGTGTTGAACCCAGCGTTCAGTCCCTGAACTGGACCTCCTTGCCGCCACGAACCTCCGCTCCCCGGTCTGGCCTCTTGCTGGTGTTGCTGAAGGTCCTCCAGGAGCTTGATCAGGCGTCCCTTGTTCCACAGCCTCCGCACGTGCAACTGCTTCACATCGTCATAGGGATTGGGCGGTACCAGCTCAAAGAGAAGCATGCCCTCCGCCCACTTGGTGGCCACTTGCTCGTCCGCGTCGATGAAACTGAAGGTTACAGCATCCTCATCATCAGGCAACCGGCAGGTGATGAACCAGTTGATGAATGAGGGGAGGAAGAACGTCACTTCTTTCGTGGCAGGGTTGAACTGAGGTGCGCGGCGGTACCCGCTGAGAGGGTTGTTGTGGATGGCGCGGTATGGGTTGTGGTTGCTGAGTTGCGGAGACTGATGTGGGGAGAAGGATGGAGATCGTTGTTGCTGTCGGGTGTCTTCGGCTTTGAGGTAAGACGCATAGGCAGCCGCTACCGCTCTGTGAGAAAAGACGAGGCTGACCCGGTCGTCTGTGACCGAGACGTCGACTGATACTAGATTTGGCATGTCGATGATGGTGGTGATGCGATTTGTATGTGTGGCGCCGATGATGTCCGTGCAAATGTCGGAAGAATGGTGACGTCAGTGTCGTTGTCGATATTTCGATCGAGATGCAGCAGCAGAGTTGAATATTCTATTGTAGAGCTCAGCCCAAGAAGTCTCGAACGTGATATTAGTACCATCCTGACTTTTCCCCTCCCAAACCAGCACAGATGATTCTTTGCCCAACTTCTGCTCCGTTGTTGCACTTGTTACCAAACGGGCCAATAACGTGGCTCCAGTTGTTCGGCCAGGCCTCGCTTTAACCTCAACCACGTCTTCTTGCAGCGAGGGGAAAATGCCCACTTTGCTGGCATCTCGACCAGCCAGTAATCCTCCGCGAGAGCTACCCGCCGAGCCCACTATCCTTCTTTTGATCCTAGCCTCAAAGCTTGCTGGCACTTCTGAGCTCCATTGAGACCGTGAGCCCACCCACCACAACATCGTAAACCCCATCATCAGCCGTCAATCGCCAGAGTTCCAATCAGGTATTAATGAGACGGCTGGTCCCCCCTCTTTCTTGTTTTTTTCCCCTTCGAGATTTGTCCCGAACCTGATGCGCGGCTCAAGATGAACCTCCGAGGTGGGCTTTGGCGACAACACAGCATTGAGTTCTCGGCGCCCCATTGCTCGGTGGTGGTCAATGAGCTGATAAGACTTACCAACCCACGGCACAACACGTGGAACAAACTCACCAACTCAACCTCAACCTCAACGCCCAAGAGTTTTGCATGTCTAAGCAAAATCCCCCCAGATCCTCGAAGGCCATGGAAGAAAGCATGATTGTCGAGTTGGCAAGAGCCTGAGTGGGGCGTGTGCCCAAAACATGCAGTGCCTGGAGCATTGCGACCTGAAAATATGTTGCGCCTTGAAACAGCAGCGAACAAAACAAAAGACACTCGAGATGAGTGTTTGAGGAGACCTTAGATAAACTTGAAGAGACGGTTCTCCACGACCGACAGATGTTGACAGGTTTGGAATTGCGACCTGCTCAGCACAACGAACAGGCGGGGCGCTGGTGAGGTTGGGCGCCACCCGTTCATCGCCGCACGTCAAGACGTTTGCGTCTTGGGCTGCCAGTGTTCTTCGTGCCTGAGACGGTCAGATAGCCACGTGTATGACCGGAGAGATCAAGGCTTTCCAAAGGTAAGCACGGTAAGCTCTGGTAAAGAGCAACAAATGTTCCGAATGCCAACCTGAGTCTGTGGAGGTCGCGCCGATCTGCTCCGCTTGATGCACCGATCTTCCCGGATACACGTAGTTATTCGACACTCGGCATGTCTGTTCAGAATATATTGCACTACGACCATGGTGGGTAGCTCCCATTTCCATCACCAGAGATAGCACGGGCGGTTGGATGCCCGCGAGTTTGATGCCGAGTCATCTGCATGCTCACACCGCAGCCCAATGAAATCGTCTCCAGAAGCTCTCCGTCATGACTGGTTCATGGAGTTTGCTTACCGAAGATATGTGTGTTCCTTCAAGCCAAGACACCCAAGACCATCTTCGGCGAGCAAAAGTTGCTGTCACACCTGAGCTGTCATAAAACAGAGTCTGCAGTGCTTGAAGGTCTTTGAAAGTCGGGTCATGTGGCTCCTTAGATACAGCATGCCGAGCCGTCCAAGACCTATGTTCTCTCGGCTCGGACCCATTTGGCCCGGATGATCGAGGGGCATGCGAGGCGCCTCTCAGCCTATTGTTCTGTTCCGCTGTCGGATGGAGAGGGTGGTAGTATGGCGCTCCAGCTGCGCGATGTCGGGGTTGCCTGCAGGAAATGCAGAATACCCAAGTTCCTCAGTTGACAGCTGGACAGGTAAGGCAGCATTTTGACGTTCCCGAGGAGATAGGTATCTAGGATAGTTGCGTGGTGCGACGCGAGAATTGTTTCCAAATCCAAGCATGACAACCATTGCGATTCGGAGTGTGGCATCCTATCTGGCCATCTTGTTTGATGAGACTTTCGCGCATCTCTTGGCGTCTCTTCTTATCAGTGGAGGATCCAAGTTGGGCAAGAACGTCGTCGGAGGGGAGGTTGGGTTTTTAGCCAGGGTGTAGCGGCTGATGCCCGTCTTGGCCTTCCGATTTCTTTGCGGACGCAAGAATTCAGCGAGGGCGGCAGGACGCTTGGCTGTCCGTGCGGAGGGCGTGGGATGCGTCCTGCCCTATCTTTTCTAGCGCCATCGGAACTTGGGCCATCAAGGTTCTCATGCCGCGGGGCATTGTCTTCGATGACTTGACATATGCAAGTGAGCGGCGGGGTGGCTTGAAATCGCCTGTTTGGCAGCCATTTCTAGTTGAAAGGGATCCCAGGTTCTCGGGTTTGGAGTGAGACTTGTGAGGTTCTGGAAGGAGTATCGAATGCTTCGTGTTGATTCTCATCAAGCGGTGGCTCACGAATGTGGAGCCGCCTAACCAAGGCCGCAACGTCTCATTAACACATGAAGGATGGTGCTAGGGAAAAGCTTGTCTCTCAACAGCTAAACTAGCCAGAGCCTTGCGTGAGTGGATTTTTAAATTGCTATTTTACTATCATTTACAGAATCATATCCATAACCATGCTGAAAAACATCGCTGTTGAGGGTTCATTCAGTGAAAGCCCCTTTGACGAATTAAAGACTAAATGTTACATGTCGAAGTACAGTTGATGATGTGTTCAAAGGAGACATAAGCCCTTTAAAGAGCCATGGCAACGAGGGCAACAACTCCGGCAGCGAGGCTGAGGCCGGTAACCTGAGCGGCGCCTGCGGTTGAGGTAGAGGTGGTGGTGGTGGCGGCCTCCGAATCAGCGCCATTGGTGGCAGTAGTGACGACGACGAGAGCTGACGAAGCAGTGCGGTGACCCTCGCAGTGCCAGTGGTCTCCGTGGGATTCGCAGCCATATGACTCAGTAGGGCTGGGCTTGATGCTGCCGGTGCCAGGAGAATCAGTGTGATCATCCTCATCATCAGTGTGATCGTGGTCGTGATCATGGTCATCATCATCGTCGTGATCATGATGAATAGCTGTAGTGGGAACCACCGGGGCCGTACCAGTGCTAGTGGTCACCACGGCATCGGTCACTCTTGGTCCCTCACAATCCCTGGTAATAACTTGTTAATATCTCTTTTGAAACATTGCTGGGAAACGCGAGATATGCAAGGAGGAGCTTACCAGTGGTCGTTATGAGCGACACACCCGATGGACTCGGTGGGAGATGGCCCGGGATCAGCTGTAGTTTGTCCCATAGCACAGGACAGCGCACCCAACAGCAAAGCGGCATAAGTAGCGGCTTTCATCTTGTCTTGCGGTGAGCTTTTGGAGTTGGAGGGACGGGTAAGTGTGACTGAGGTGGAAGACACGGGGAAAGAAGGAGAATCGGATGCGTCTCGCAACACATCCAAATCATGTTTATAAGGGTGCCTTTCAAAACTAAGGTAACGCAACCAGCCACGGGCAACCATCCAGAAACCATGCCACCCTCGTGCCCCCATGCTGCCCATCACCTTCCCGAAACACCTTGTCTCCAGTCGAAAATACATAGGGACCGTTGCCGTCATCAGAGACAGCATGGCAAGTGGGACTGCTGGCATCAGATGAATTTCAAACGAACCATTGGTCGCGAATGGGTGCCGTTTGTCGCCAAGAAACCCAGACACAGTTAACCGATGGGTTTAGCCTGACAAGTCCGCTTTGAGCAGACACACAATGTTGCAGCAATGCTGGCTTTGAACAGACGATCAGTGGTTCTCGTTTGTCCTTGTGCCACAAAGTCGAGGTGTTGGAATGCGGCGTTGGCTTGTCTTAGGTCTTTCTTGCGGTCATGGAATGTCAATGAACAGACGGTGACGGGGCTTTGACCAACAGGGGAGTAGCAGAAGACGGAGTGGGCCCTCTAGTCTTGGCTTTTGCGAGCGATGGCCATCAAGGTTCTCAGCCCGCTGCGCATTTGCCGGGCACCTTGATGGGCAGCTCATGATTGCCTGCAGCCTGGGCATGGAAGCAGCCAATCAGCACAAAGAGATTTATTTTTTTCTTGCTTAATCCCGCCCTTGACGATGTGGATTTCGTCGCATCTCGCCCAACTCGGCCACTCACCCGCAGCAGCCAGTCTTGGATTCGCGTGGTGGAGCTGGTCTTGGAGCCCCATGAAGCAAACGGGATTCGAGCACGCAACGACTCCATCCAAGGCCCCTCCAAGAGCCCCTCTATGCGCTGAATTTTCCCATCAGCGATCCCGCCGCCTTTCTGTTTTATGTCTCTCTTCCCTCTTTGCTGTCCCGAGTCCCCCTGTCTTCTATCCTTTCTTCCCCTTCCCCGGACTTCGAATTCAGGAACCAGCCGGTGTCAGTGGCTGTCGCGCGCACAAGCTTATTACGGATACCGACAGGGACGCCCACGCCGCAACAACAACACCTACCCCCATTTTTGTGCACCTTGACGGTCAGTTGTTACCTCGACTACTTACCTTGACGGCTCAAGTTGTGGACACAGCTGCATAAGTCGCCAACTTGGCAGCCACCCAAAGCGTCATTGCTGGAGGAGCCCCCACGGTGGCCAGGTCATGAGCTGAGGAGAAGCAATAATTAAAAATCCCGCTCAATTGCTTCGTTGTGTGCAGTTTCCTCTTTCTCGACGAACCTATCGGAAGTTGTTGGATTTCTGTACTATCTCGCGCCCTGTACGCCCATATCTATATCCAGCGCAGCCTCCCGCTCTTACAGGTTCACAACATCAGCATCACCTCAGTTGTCGGTTACACACATTTCCTCACATATCATGTTCCAACGACTGCCCTCCATACGGATGTCAGTCCTCTATGGGCTCTTAGCGGCCCCATCTCTTAGTCTTGTGTCGGCCAACCCCTCACCGATCGAAGCCCGTCATGTTGTGACAGATCCTGCCAAAGTGGTTGCGCAGGCTACCGTCACTGCTGTGTCAGAGTGTCACGCCCACGGGACCAACTACTACTGTCAAGCGGGAACCACAGAGTTTCGGATTGAGGGTTCCGAGACTGCCGCCTCATACACCAACTGCCATGGTCATGGCTCAAAGACGTAAGTACCTAACCATCCACGCGTATCCACCACATGAGCGTTGACTGAGCAATTCCCCGTGTAGATACTGTGTAGGACCAAAGTCCGATGAAGTAGAAATCATTCTTGCTGCCGCCACAGATCCTGCTGTGACAATAGCCCCAACGGCGACTGGCGGCCCATCCTTGACTGCCGTTAGTGCTTGCCATCTCCACGGCTCAGAGCTGTAAGTAAATGTCTCAGCCATTCGATCATTGACACACCCATTGACACCTCGACGAAGGCTGTGCATGCATGGGGCAACCGAGTATAAGATCCACACCACTGTCACCGCCACTGCTACACAGGACCTCCCAGCGCAGTTCACCGGCTGCCATGCACACGGTGCCGAGACCTACTGTGAAGGTCCCACCGGAGAGGAAGTCGAGATTACCTTGGCGGCTGCCGAAGATGACCATGACGACCATGACGACGCAGATTCTGGGGAGTTGAACTGTCATTTCCACGCCGGTGTCGAGCATTGCGTCAGCAAAGGCGGCGAGAAGGCCGTTGCAACTTGCGAAAAACCCCAGCGCGACTACAACATCAAGCTTCGTGTCGGCTTGTTGTTTGTTATGTTGGCGACCAGCTCGATCGCCGTCTTTACTCCAATTCTCATTTCATCCTTTGTGTCGCCCAACCACATTGTCTTTACCATTCTTAGACAGTTCGGCACAGGCGTCATCATCTCGACTGCTTTCGTCCACCTCTACACTCACGCCGTACTAATGTTCCAGAACGAATGCCTCGGCAAGCTCGAGTACGAATCCACCGCCTCAGCCATCCTTATGGCAGGCTTGTTCCTCTCTTTCCTAATCGAGTACATCGGCATCCGCTTCGTCCAATGGCATCAGGCCAAGCAGCAGGCGCTCAAGAGCGGATCCTCCGACGGCGAGCAGCAGGGTCCTGCGCCGGGAAAAGCCGACATGGTCAACATCACCGTCCTCGAAGCTGGCGTCATCTTTCACTCCCTTCTCATCGGCCTCACCGTCGTGGTTGCTGGCGATTCCTTCTTCGGTACTTTGTTTGCGGTCATTGTCTTCCACCAAATGTTTGAAGGCATCGCCCTCGGCACCCGCATCGCTGCGCTCGGTCACCCCAGCTCCGCTACCGCCCACGCCGGCGTCCACAGCCATGGTCACGGCCCCATTCACGCGCACTACCACCCCGAGCCAAAGCCCGCCGCCGAAATCGCCGCCACCGGCGACATTGTCGCTCATGCTGCCAAGGAAGGCCACAACCACCTCACCATCCCAGATGCGCACAAGAGCGTCCTGTCACATAACGACTCGGAAGACAGCGCCGCTGCCGGCGAGCTCACCCCGCACGTTTCCATGCTCAAGAAGCTGCTCCTCGCCTTGGCTTTCGCCTTGGTCACTCCCATCGGCATGGGCATCGGCATCGGCGCTCTCCACCAGTTCAACGGCAACGACCCCTCGACCATCATCGCCATCGGCACCCTCGACGCCTTTTCAGCCGGTATCCTCGTGTGGGTTGGTGTGGTGGAGATGTGGGCCCACGACTGGATGTTGGGCGGCGAGATGACCAACTCTGGACCGTTGAAGACGGCGCTGGGGCTGATCTCTATGGTGGTTGGTCTGGCAGTTATGAGCTTGTTGGGCAAGTGGGCTTGATCATCTTGCCTCGGCTGGTTTGGACCTTTTCTTTGTTCATACGGGGTTTTCCGGGTATTTGTGTTTTGGATAAAAAAAAAGGGATATGATACCATCATGGCATTTTGTTACGTTTGGGACGACATGGAATTTTCGGCTGTTTTTCATTTCTTTTCTTTTTGGAGGGGAGGGGGGGAATAAGGTACATCTCGCTTTTGTTAGCGTTGGGCGTTACGGCGTCATACATATATTGCACCTGCGGGAAATGGTCATTTGCGGGTGGAGCAAGGAATGAACGGGATTTTTGGATGGTTGTGTATATTGAACTGAAGTATCTACCTTTGGTATGAATCTAAGATACATGAGACTATTATCTGGGGCTGCTCGTTGTAACAACCGTTGGACTGAAACATGGGTCTGGTGATAATTGGTGACTCCCTGACATTGAACGCCGTCCACGTCTTCGTGTTCGCGATATCCAGTACGTTGGAGTGATCAGAAGGCTTGTGTGCCGAATGGTTTCATGAAGCCAGCGTTGCTCATAGCCAGCTCTTTGTCACCTGATACAGCACAGCAACTCATAGTCTTCTTGTTAAAAAGATACAAATGAAGATAGCATCAGTGGACATAGTACCTAATCAACCTTCTCATTTGGGCGATAATTAGTTATTCGTTTGTCCAGTTTTAGCCACCCCACCTTGGCACCTAGTGTCTTTGCATGTAGGGTCCGTCGAATTGAAGATGTCAAGTCTCGTGATCTATGCTAAAGATATCTTAAACATACAACATAACGAACGAACCCATCATGCTTGGGTCCAATCAAGTTACCAAAATCAATCACAATATTAAACCTCGCCTCTATGTCTATAATAACCATCTATATATAACTATCCGGGTATCTATCGTCCACGAGGTAGTGCCTTCATTCATTTTTTCCCAGTTGCAAAAAGAAGCTAAAAGACAAACAGCAACATGCACAAGGAACCACTATTCCATGTGTTCTGTTTTGATCAAACCATCCCCCAAGCTCGTGCGCTTAGATCCCCGGTCCCCAGGTGCTGCTTGTCCTCCCGCCAGTTGTCTCCAACTCATACCTCCCTAGGCTCTCCTGCCAGTTTTGCCAATCAAACCCCTCATCCACATTCATGTCTACATCGTCCAGGCTGCCCATGTTCGGCATGCGTAAGAAGTCAGGCGATCCCGTGTTGGTGGGCCACATCCAGGACGGCAGCTGCTCCTGGTGATGCGGTGACTGATGCATAGCTTGCGGCTGCTGCTGCTGCTGCTGCTGTAGTGCTGGCTGTCGCTGCTGGGGCTGTAACTGTACTGGGGTTCCCAAGGATGCCGATGGGTTGCCGTAGTTTGGTGTAGCGGCTGTATTGAAATCTAGCCCAGTCGAAGGATACCCGAACGCTTGGGAGTGGGCGAAATCGCCCATTTCTCCGTAAAATAAGGGGGCGAAGTCTGTTGATACAAAGGGAGTAGAGTTGCTCATCGCCGAGTCAATGTAATCCATCACCTCAGGCTTGGTTGCCATCCTCATGGTGTTGTTGTTGTTGTTGCTGTTAAGTTGCTGCTGCATCTGTCGGGTTCGATCAAGCAGCTGTTGTTGCTGTTGAGCGGCAGGTGTTGATCCTGGCCGCTGTTCGGCTTGCTCATCCAACAACTCTTGCGGTAAAGGAGGTGCATTGACCAGTTTGCGCCACCTTTCAAGAGCCATGACGCGTTTCACCGATCCTGGTATTTCCCGAATGCTTGTTGGTGTCGTGTTGCAACGGTCCCTCAGCTCCAGTTCTTGTGCAGCGTCAGGATCGTTCAGCAGTCGCGTGATCTCAGCCGCACGGTGCTTTGCCGCCTTGTCGTACAGCTTCCTCAGGGGCAACCACACTGCATGATGCCCCGCAAGCCTTTCTAGCTCCGCCGAGTTTGGGGCAGCAAACCTCAGATTCAGCGCTGCCCAAGCACGCTCAGCCTTCGGACCCCAGGGCCGATGGGAAACCTCAATCAGTGTATAGGCCACCGCGTGCCATTGGCTGTATGTTTGGAACAGCCAACGCCATTGTTTACACCTCTCGTCGGTGTTTAGGATATGGGCATACTCGAATACCTCCAGCGATGCATTAAAGAGGCGTGCTCGAACCTCATCTGTGAGATATTCATTGCCTGGGCCCGGGAACAAGACTGGCTGATAAATGACAAGCATCATCTTTGCGCAAATGACCCGAGTGATATTGGCAGCAGCCCAGTACATAGGCTCTGAGCTGTCCTTGAGGTAGTGCTCTTCAACGCGCCGTTGTGTGTCAACCAGCATCTTCTCACGTTCTTCCAGCGAAACACCGGCATCACGAGGATTGACAGTCGCCATAGCAGAAGACATGGTATGCAAACTTCTGGCCAAGGAACACATCTCGTATCGAATCAGCGAAAACGTCATGTCGGTAGTCCCTACTCGTGGTTCCGGGAGACAGGTGCTATCCGGGGAGATGTCAGTGTCGTTGATGTTCAGTGGATAGCTCGTGTCAAATGTTTGGTCAACGACAGTCAAATCGGTTCCTTGATCTTCGGCCGATCTGAGATCCAGAACACACACAGCCCAGAAAAGTCGTCTCCGCATCTCAATCTCAAAAGGGGTAATGTTGTCGAAGTGGGTCCCGTCGCGGTGAAGCCCCAAGGCTTGACTGATCCTGATCAAGAGGCCTGTCAGAGTCCACGCAAATCTCGTGTCATCATGACGACGGACCAGCACCAAAAACAACAGGAACGCCTGCGCAACCACAAGATCCGGGGTCGTGAGGAGATTGGCTTTGCCGAGGGCCTGTTCCAAAGCGAAACGATATTTCTGAAGTAATACATCTTTCTCGGCATCAAAGTTACGTCGCACCTAGAAGCGATGTCAGTGGCATACTAGGAACTGGGGCTGTGACCGCAAACGTACCTCATCCTCGTCCAACGATGTTATTGAGGCATAGTAAATAGAGAACATCAGCGCCTCAGTGGATGGTGTCAGAGTATCCAGGTTGCGGCGGAGATCTCGGATGAGCTGGCTCATGCTGGGAACATGAAGAATCTTCAGGATGGGATCAACATTCTCCTGAAAGACCTGCCAAATAAAAGGGATCTGTGATGGCAGTGGGTGCAGTGGCCTGAGATCGACATCGGCGGAGCTATAGCCCATGATCCAAGACTGGTGGGAAAGAACCGACGGCTTGACATGTTCGGTTGATTCAGGGGTAGCTTCGTCGTCGGAATCCTCTGACTCATCGTGGAAGCGTTCGGATTCTCTCCTAATCTCGTTTAACTGCGACAGTGTTAGCCCACAACTCGCATCTTATACGGATAGTCTAGTGAAATACCTCGTCCGTGATGCTGGACCAAAGCCCGCTGGAAACGTAACGGGTACCTCCTCGTTCATTCAGCATCAGACGCCCGAACTGCTTGTGCACGTCCGGAGAGAGCTTGCCAAGTCGGTCCAGTTCGGAATTGGGAGTCCCGGATATAGCTCTCACTGGCGGTTTTGGAACATCAGGGGTAGTGACGCTGGCGGTTAGAGCCGGATTGCTGCTGGAATGAGCCGGAGCAAGGGGCCTTCCTCCAGGTGTATGATGATCCTGCCCACCGCCATATGCTGCTGTTGTCCCCTCGGGCGAGTTTCCCGCGCTTCGCGCAGCTTCCACCTCTATCTGACTGCTAAGCTCTTCCACAATTCCTTCAAGTTTTCGCAAACGCCGCATCAACTCCAACTCTCGTTCGCTGGAAGGCTGTTTCGCCGGAGCATTGGGATCCTTCGGGCGTGGGCGGCGGGGAGCGCGGCCGGGCGCCGGGAAGATGCATGGTATCTGGGCTCGGCAGCAATTTGAACATGGCATATGTTTATCGCAGCGGACTTTTCTTCTTCTGCACGTCACACAACTGCGGGGATTGAGGGCGTTTGATGGGATTGCCGAAGGGGAGTAAACGGAGGCGCCGGGCGGAGGATGACGAGCGAGCGCCAATATTTGCTGAGGATCGTAGCCATCCTGACCGCTTGTGATGGAGCCAACATCGGTGTTGGGACTGTCGGCCGAGACGAGGCTACGAGAATTGATACTTGAGCTATCAGGCATCGTGACGGCGGGTGAGATGGATAGGCGCGCGGGTTTCGGTACTACAGACGGGACGAAGGTGGCGGCGGGGTTCCACAGCAAAGGGCGTTGGACCGGCTGAACGGCTGTGGCAGTCACCTCGAATCGACGAATTCGTATCTGCTTTCGCGTATAAGTGCTCTTAGAATGCCATGAGATGCGTGTGAGCGAATGGGCACCGGATGCCCGACTGTAGTCATTGATGATGGGATGGATGTTGATGCTGTTGCTGACTGTGGAGGAGACAAAGGCCTTGCTCCCAAGTCGCTAAAATCTTGGTGGGGCTGAAGACTCGAGCCAAGACTGGAGGATTTCCATGGTCCGTGCTCCCCTTTCCCGCTGTTCGAGGCACAAAAGAAAGAGCCATCATCTGATGAGCCGGCTCCGAAAGGCAACTTCATCCCAGTCTCGATGCTTACAGCCTCTCCGAATCATCCCCGGGTCCAGCAAGGTTAGTGGGCTGTTTTTCGCGACAGCACCCTATCGAGATATGCATCTGCCATGCCCTACACACTTTCGTCCAAGTTTTGCAGACTTGTTCGTGAGCGGCTACCCAACCTCTCCGTCTTCGGCCCGGGACTTATAGACTCAACATCACTCGGCATTCGGCGACCATTCGGGCTCCTGGGCCATGCGATAGACTCTCCACGAAAAGTGAAATGTGTATCGGCTCCCTCTTGGGAGGTCTGGGTCTCCCCTTCAACCGCTTCCACCGGATAAGCTTCAGGTTCGAAACACAATCAGCTGCTTGTTTGCGGCCTATTCATCGTCATCACGCCATCCAAACCTCACTCCTGCCCTCGATACAACTTTCCGTCAATTCCACGTGTGCCCCTTGCGGGCTCCTTTAATGGCCTCCGCTACATCAGGCTCTCGATATCGGGATGATCCCTGAGCAGGTTCATTATCGGCAGAAAAAACTTTTGTCCCCTTTGCTGACCGCTCCCGCTCCCATTGCCGGCGCTACCCCCACTTGTCAGGTCCCTGACGTCAGACCAGCTCTTCCAAAACCACCCTTCGCATTTCTCGGGCTCCAAGACCTGCATAGAGAGTA
Organism: Triangularia verruculosa; assembly: GCA_033296885.1. Taxonomy (NCBI): domain Eukaryota; kingdom Fungi; phylum Ascomycota; class Sordariomycetes; order Sordariales; family Podosporaceae; genus Triangularia; species Triangularia verruculosa. The sequence continues at coordinate 101,841 of MU863885.1, forward strand.
AACATTTAGCTTCAGGTTCCATTAAAAGACCGATATGAAAGAGACAAGGGAAGCTCACGAGTGGTTCTTGATCATCAACTCTCTCACAGAGTATGAACAAGGTAATATAGTGCTTGTTCTCCTGCTCGAACACATCATTGGTCGCGGCCAGCAGCTTCTTTGCCCTGACCACCAAACCAGTCTCCTCGAGCGTTTCTCGTTCAGCGCAGGCAAACCAAGTCTCGCCCATGTCAAGATGTCCACCGGGAAATTGGATGGTCCCTTGATATTTCGTGTCAGTCTACTGTTTTGGGAAATGAAAAGACATGTTAAACCATACCACTGCCGTGAGAGCCTCTTCTCGTTCCAAAGATCATTTTGTTGGTGCTGGGGTCATGAATCACGGCCGCAATGCCCACGCGGACCACTGGAGGCGCCATCTTTGCGATGGTCAAACTTTTGAGCCGCCAAGTCAGCGTCTGCGGATTGGAGCTGACCGACGTCGAATATGTGAACAATCGAACTCAGCCGCTGTTCCCCTCTGATAGGCTCACTCAGATGGCAACACTTAGGGCTGCTGCGAGGCTCACTCATAACCCTGATCCACCGAAATTCTAGAGACAGCTGCCAGGCAATTGTCGATCACTGAGCTGGACCCGGATAGTTCCGCCTTCACGTCCCGGGATGAGCCTGTCCTGCAAGATCGCAGGGTTTCCCCGCTTATCTTATCTCAATGCACTAATCTAGACACGGAATTAGCGGGAGTTGACCCAAAGACGTCATCGCGATTCTTCGACATGTTCATACCAGAGTGTCGTGGACCAAAGTGTAAAAGGCGACAATGGGTGCAAGGGTTGTGATCGGTCATTGAGCTGTCCAGCCATGCCTCCTATGCTATGTTCTATCTAGACTCCTCCGATTGCTAGCAAGGCGCCTCTGAGAAAGCTTCCCCAGCTCTGTCACCATCCCGTGGGAGTTGGGTGTGATAGAGGCTCATGCAAAAGTAAGTCTTCAAGATGTATATAAATAATCGAAACCACCCAGTGAACTCCAAGGGGCCTCACCGCATATCAGTCGTCGGCGGCATTTTCTTACCAGCCGATCCTACCCGGGCCAGGATTGCGGTACAAGTGGGCTGTCGAGTATCTGGATGTCTAGACCCTGTGAAGTCCGAGAATTCCACGGACGAAAAACGGACGAACAGTGGCGACTATGAAAAGACGGTGATTGTAAGAATGGGATTCTTCGAAGTTCTCAGGATCTTGAAGTGATTGGGTTTCACGGCTTGAAATGTTTTCGGCGACATAGCTGGATTAGGAAGTTGGTTGTATCCGACCCTTGGCCCATTTACAAGGGAATGCTGACAAAACTCCTGACAAAGAATTGAAGGTAAGTCCTGCTCTACCTTTATCTTGTACCCTAGGCTTCACCAGAGAATATTGATGTTGGTCCCGAGGCAAGGACCTTACATGTGGATGCCGAAATCTTGCATTATAGACTGCGGTCAACCTTAGGCTAGGTTGTCACTTCATTGTATTACAAGAGGGTCCACGAGACTAGGTATGTGCTTCCTGCGTCAGCATCTGAGTACCGTGTAGCTGCAAGTAATATCTCCGTTCCTGTGTTCCCCGAGCGATCTAACTTCTCTTGGCTTGCGGATCGAAAGAGGCCTAAGGGCAGAGGCCCTATCCGACCCGTGCCGTACATGCACATGGCCTGGACCCCCATCGGATACCCCTACCCTTTGTGGTGCTGACAGCAATGTATTCTCCACGCACTGATGTAGCTCTAACATCAATATAGCGGAGTACAATAATCTCACTTGTTTCTACACCCTCATCGAGAGCTGTCGGGGTTCAGTTTTTGAGGTAGATATGCTATAAGCAGGTCTGAATATTGTGGGGACAAGTCTGTTGTATTCTGCTCTCCGTACTGAATCTTGGGTCCAGAGACTATCTGCATTCGACAGACCGGTAGATTCATTGAGGACTTTGACATGTCTACTACGATAATCTCCCCGTTTTCGGCACCTCTACTAGAATACTTTGCGTACACTACCTCCTTCTCATAGGTATCTCAGAGAGGGAGGCGCTTGATGAGAGAGGTGATTACACTGTCCAGCTCAGGCTCATTCTTGGCAGATATGTAGCCATGTCTGAAGAGAAAGTCGATCAAAGTGGCCGCGGCGTTGGACTTGAACTTGCCCTGTTTGAGACCGTCCACTGTCTGGTCGATTGTCCAAAGGAAAAACTCCTCAACTTCGCCGTCCAATGGCTTCGGCACAATGTGAGAAGGGAGCTCCACATCATATATGAACTGCAAAGACCGGTCGACGAAGCCCAGTCCGTCTTCTGCCTTCGCGTCGCGGACATGGAAATATGAAATCTTTCCCACCGCCTTGGCATTTTCTCTCATGAACTCCCTTGGCAATGATGCTTCTTCTTCCGCTTCTCGCACCATACAGTCGAAGTGTTCCTCATCAAAATTAGCGCCGCCACCAACAGTATTGTCCATCATGCCGGGCCATTGCATTCTTGTTGCCGAACGCTTGGGAACCCAGATCTTCATTTCCCCTGTTTTGTCGTCATAGACATAGCCCGTCATCTGGATTCCAAAGGTTTGGATGCCAAACAAGGCACTGCCTCCGCGAGGAATTCGAACGGTGCGGTTGATGCCGAGCACGCGATACAGCTCCTCTTCCAACTTCTTGGACATGGACAAGGAACCCTGCGAACGAGCCGCAATCAGCTGTTCGAGAATTGCTCGGCTCTCATAGTCTTTGCCCTCACCATACGGGATCTCAATGGTTCTGGACTGGTGATCGACTTTGAACTTGCTGGTCCAAGGCATGTTGATGGCTGTACACGGCAGGATCCAGCCCACTGTCACATAGTTTCCCGAGTTATCTTCATTCCAGACTTCTTTCAGCCGAAATCGATAGAACTGGGATGTGATCTGAGCGTACTGTTGCTCATTGGGATATGGAAGTCTAGATAAAAGTCAGTTAGAGGTTACAGAGGCCCAGGCAGAGGCTGACATACCCGTGGCACCTCCCAATCACCTCGGTATAGGTTAAAGTCTGTATTGCCATGATGATGCCTGTCCCGATTGTTGTCCCGACGTTCTCAGAGTGAGGTGGAGATGGGATTTGAGAGCGAGATAAACTACAGTCAAAGCCCAAGGGCAAAATATATCTTGATGTTACCTAGGTACCTACTTGGTAGTTTACCTCCTTAACGGACTATATACTGGCGTACAAACTAGGGCAGTGTTTATGTGATATCTGATAAGTGCATTGCATTATGCATGTAATTGATTCGACTTGATTACCTTGCCTTCAACTTCATGTTGCAGGCATAGACATTTGTGTCACTGGTTGGTCGCCCCCACGCTCCCCATCCTTTGGGATGCACTGTAGAAAGGTACCTAAGCAGACATGCCATCTGGCGGTGTTGGAATATCTGCGAAGTTAATTCCGCTATTCTGCAAGCCGCGGAAGAAAGGGTCGAAATGTTCCCGCAACAAGTACTACACGACGTCGATACGAGGCGGCTGCATCTTGCCGCAGAGTGGTCCAGACACACCCCCGCCGGAGGGACCTGCCTAGTGCGGAAGGCAGGTAGGGTTGGAAAGCGATCCTGAGCTACTACGTATGATGGGTAATAAAAATCTCCATGCGAGGTACCCACGTTAACCGAGGGCATAGTATCCACACCCTCACACAGTAAATACACCAAACAGCTAGCTAATATTTTGTATACATACCCTTGGCTGCAATCACTGCTTTGCACCGATCTGGCATCGAGGCCAACAGCTCCTTCAAGAAGTCGTCCGGTAGTGCCTCCCAAGCCTCATTGACATACTGGCGCAGCTTATCGTACGAGGGCTTTTCTTCAAGGCCATACCGGTCTTCGATCCAGTCCTTCATCCAATTCCAACAAGACTCAATAGGGTTCAAGTCTAGTGAAAATGGTGGCCACTCCATCAAAATAATACCTCGCTCGCGGAGATCTTCCTTAGTCTCTACAGCTACATACCCTAGAGCACCATCTTGCATCAGGATCAGATCCTCACCAAGCTGTGCCTTACATAACTGTACCCAGCCGTGAATTACAGGTATAGTATATGCGCGGTAGGTCTCAGCGTTGATCTTTCCCCAGTCCTTTTCCCAGAAGATCCCAAGGCCTTTACCTAAGCCAGAGAAGTAACCCCAGAACATCCAGCCCCCCTTACGTTAATGCTTTTCTACAATACAAGTAGGATCCCACTCCTCGCCTTGACGCCGGGTTATATACTGCTTCCTATGCGGGCCACCAGTAACCCAGGTCTCGTCGGTCCAAAAGATCTTTGCCCACTACTCAGAGGTCCAATATTCATGCTCTTTAGCCCAGGTCTCTCGGAGGTTCCGGACTCGTTCGGTAATTGGTGGCTTCTTCCGGGCAACTCGTCGGCGGAAGCCTAGCCGATAAAGGGTATACTTGATTACCTATATACCGAAGACCCCAGCGAAGATAATTGTTGAGAGCTCGAGGAAGCCCATTCGACGAGCTTTTTTGCTGGAGATAACATATTGAACAAGCTCGTTTTCTTGCTCTGGTATTAACATCCGTGGCCGGCCAGTACTCCGCCCAGCAGTGGCGTCGCGAGCGCGAATAGCGGTCCGGATCTGCGCTTTGGTGTAGCCAGTGATACTGTGAATCTCGGCTTGGCTTTTGCTGGCATCGAAATATAAAACTCGAACTCGCTGGCGCTCTTCGGTAGTAAGCTGTTTAGTACCGCTGGATCCCTGTGGCCGCGCCATTATACTGCTGTAAGTTGTTGAAATCTTGGTGATTCTTGGAAAAAGTTGTTAAAGTGGAAAGTGGGGTGTGTTCAGTCGATTGGTCAAAACGCGTCGGCTGTTGTGCCCCACAGGTACCTGACATGGGGGTTTTCTTTATGCACGCGACCGCAGTAAACCCACGAGCTAAATCACACAAGCTTTTTTGCCCGGTATCGCATCCGCCCTCCTCCTGGTACTTCGGAGATACTTTGTACAGCAGCAACGAAGGTGCTGCCGACCCAATCGGCTTGCTTTGTTTATGCTTTTGTGCTATCAGTCCGCTGCTGGGGTTGATTTACCAGTGCACGGATTCCCCAGACACGCACTTAAAGAGGTTGCATCTGGTGGCGCGTAACCCGGCAAAAATATCAACACTAGGCAATTGGCAGTAAAGATCATCTCCTTAGCTGCCGATTACACAGTGCACCCTTATCCATTGGTCAAAACCCGGAATCAGGGTACCCACGGCCTTAACGCGGGATTACATACCTTCAGCGAGATCTTGTTCGATGCCAGGGTCTTGGCCGAGGCTCTCGCCCTTCCGTCTCTCTGTGGAAGATGTATCTCAAATTTTGTGGTCGCGTGCTCTCACATTGCGAAATAGATTTTGACCTCAACCCAGCGTCTCTACCGGATCCTCTCGGTTCCCACTTCGCTTTGCCTTTCGGGCTTGCTTTTTCACCAACATTGCCCTGGGCGCCTAGACACCACTTCTCTTCCATCTTTTCTTCTCCGGATGTTGGTTCTTCGCCATGTCGACACCTGCCCGGCAACCTGTTGCAGACAATCCTGCTGAGACGAAGCAACAAACCTTTTCAGATGGCGAGATCGGCCTCCTCAATACCTCCTCACCAGAGGACTCAGAGAAAGAGCAGCAGCCACAAGTCGCAGAGGTTGGCGAACCTACCAATCCCAATCTCATCAATGGTCGCTCCAAGGGTAAAATAGCCTTGATTATGCTGGCCTTGTGCCTGGCTGTGTTTCTCGGCGCTTTAGATGTCACCATCGTGACTACGGCTCTCCCGACTATCAGCGACCACTTCCAGTCCAGTGCCGGCTTTACATGGATAGGTTCAGCTTTCTTGCTCGCCAACGCCGCATCAATCCCGTCATGGGGGAAAATCTCGGATATCTTTGGCCGCAAGCCAATGCTCCTTCTCGCCAATGCCATCTTCATGCTTGGCTCCCTAATCTGTGCTGTATCCAACAATATTGGCATGTTGATTGCCGGACGCGCTGTGCAAGGTCTCGGCGGCGGTGGCCTGACGATTCTCGTGAAGATTGTCATCGGCGACATTTTTCCTCTCAACATCCGAAGCGTATTCTACGGCGTGATTGGAGGTGTATGGGCTGTCGCTGCGGCTACTGGCCCTGCCATTGGTGGTGCATTCACCGAAAAGGTGTCATGGCGATGGTAGGGCAACGGTCAAACAGCGTGAACAAACCTAAGGCTAACATTCCAAGGTGCTTCTACATTAACCTTCCTCTCGACGGGCTTGCGTTCCTTATCATTCTCGTTTTCCTCGACCTCCATACCCCGCGTACGCCGCTTGTCGAAGGGCTCAAAGCCATTGACTGGGTGGGCTCGTTTTTGGTGGTGGCCGGCACGCTCATGTTCCTGTTCGGCTTAGAGTACGGAGGTGTCTCGGCCCCATGGAACTCGGTCGAAGTTATCTGTCTACTCGTCTTCGGCCTGTTGACCTGGGGGCTCTTCATCTTCTGGGAGGCCCGCTACGCCAAGTTTCCAGTGATGCCCATGAACTTGTTCAGAAAGATCAGCAATGCCGCCACCCTCTTCTGCGTCTTCATTCAAGGTGTTGTCTTCATCTCCGCCTCCTTCTTCCTCCCGCTCTACTTCCAGGCCGTACGTGGAAACACCCCGATAGAATCAGGTCTTTACGTTCTCCCCACGGCCCTCTCACTTTCTGTTGGCAGTCTTTCTACCGGATGGCTGGTCGCAAAGACCGGCTGGTACAGAGAGCCCATCACGTTTGGCCTCTTCATGATGACTCTTGGCTTTGGCCTGTTTATCGACTTGGACGCCTACAGCGGATGGGCAAAACTAGTCCTCTACCAGGTTGTCGCCGGTGTTGGAGTCGGGCCCCTTTTCCAGGCGCCCATTATCGCCCTTCACGCGCACACAGAGCCCCGTGACGTGGCCACCGCCACTTCAACCCTTGGATTTATCCGCCAGATCGCTCAGGCTATCTCGGTTGTTATAGGCCAAGTCGTTTACCAAAACGAGAAGCTCAAGCAATACCCAGTTCTCGTCGCCGCCGGCATATCTCCCGAGCTGTCAAAGGTGCTATCTTCTAGCGAGGCTGGTGGTGCGGATATTGACATCATTGCCAACCTTCCATCTGATCAACGCGCGGCCGTCCGGATTGCTCTTGCGGACTCACTCGAGCCAATGTGGATCATGTACACGTGTATCACTGCTGCCGGTCTACTTGCCTCTTTTCTCATTCGCAAGAAGGTTCTAACCGATGTGCATGTAGAGACCAAGACAGGTCTGGAGGCTGAACGCGAGAATGCTGAAGCTCGCCGCCGAGAGCGAGAGATGAGGAAGAAGAAAGAAGCTTCACCAGCTTGATCCTCCAGTCCGTAGGATAAGTTAGGGACAGATTAGGACGAGGTCATGATCGCCGACAGAGCGATAAGGTTATGCCATCAAACTCCCGGGCTGGAATTAAACCTTTTTATCCTGTAGATGAAGCCTTGTCCTAATCTAGGTAGATTTTACTAATATAAAACTGTGCCACATGGCGACCATTCATTCACTTTCACCTCTGAACTCTCTTCGAGCGAAGAAACCTCACATTGGCCGATATTATAAACTCAAAACTGCCCACCTCAACCTTGAATTTTCAAGCGAAATTTAAAGTGCCTACCCACGTAACTTTTCATCACCAAGATCAATAATGACGGGAGCTCTCAAACTTCTTGCATCAATGATACGCCAGAAATAATTCCGAAGCGGCGCTCGCTCATTGGAGGGACGGCACGTCTCAATTTGGTTTCCCCGAGGGGCTCAGCTCAGCGGCAAGGGAGATGATTACTCACGAGTACCTGCCATACCGGCATCCTTGCAAATCCCCGCCATCTCCCAGACGCACCTCGCTTTCTACCTAGGTAGCCTCGGACTTTGACTGCATATGCATGGCGCCATCAAAGGAAAATAACAGAGCTGTTCATCTGGATGATCGAATTCTCAGGGTTTGGGCCCGCTCCCCATCCTTCCGAACTGTGAGACTGCTAGGATGGGAAGGTGCTGGCTATGAGTGGCGATGGACACGTATGGACGCCGTATAGGTATGTACATCGCTATGATGGGTTGTTTAGGTTGCCGGTACCGAATATTTGAGTGCAAGGTTGTGTCTGGTGATATGCAAGGACAGTATATGACAGCCAATGGTTACAAACCCCCCTCCCCCTCCCCACGCTTGCGCCTCGTAATTGTTTAGGCTGACTACATGTAACATGTAGGTGATGCAGTCCCGATTGCAACGGTTAACCAACCGCCGTTGAGCCTCATACTTGTTGAATCCTCGAGATCCTGCACTGTAACGACGACTATAATCCCCCACTTACCGCCTACCCCCGCCGTTGACGGCATGGCATTCTAGGCCCGTGAAGTCAGGTAGTACCATGAAACCCTTTTGGAAAACAAAGTTCGGTCTCTGGAGCTTCCAAGCCAATTGATAGGGTTACATACCAGGTCCTCTGTTTGATCGAATCTGTGGAGGCGTAGCCGGAGGTGATCTATACTTCTTCTAGTTCGAAATCCGCATCTCGGCAGTACAGAGGTGAACGAACTCAACTTGACTTCAGAAAGCGAAAAGGAGCCCTGCAATGTTTCATCAGATGAGATCTGAACATGGGGAGATTCAGCAACCTTGCGGGGAACCCTACCCTGCAGGCTGCGCACCAACAACCACCCTAATAAAACTTGATAAAGGAGCCTTAGCATCAGCGTATAGGGCATATAGTGTCTCGGCAGTGCTGCGTATTCCCACACAGCAATCTGCGGAAAGGATGGCTCGCATCCGCGGTCAGAAGCATCGGCTAAGGGACTCTATGTTCAGGTCTTCTAAGCGGCGCTAAACAAGGGTCTTCCCGTGCCGAGAGTAAGGACGTGTGTCTCGTCTAGTAGCGGGAGAAGTAAACCCTCGCGCCGATGAACAAAAGCAAGATCTGCATCTGTGTAACACATGAAGAAAAATTTGGCACACCGTCACAACCTCCCTAGGTAGGTACTCGGACAAAAGCTCATGACTGTACAGAAACCTCTTGTACTTTACAAAGTGGCAATATGTTCGGATTGCTAGAAAACTGATATGTATGCTTTCGGACTTGGACAAATCCTTTGCTCATTTTCTTGGTTAACCAATGATGGATGTCATGGGATCATTCTCAGATGCCGACAGTTGCGCACATGCACGCAGGGTACCCCCCCTTTCCTATCAAGTGGACTTGGAAAGTGATGGGGAAACACAAGAATTGTCCCGGAGAGAGTTTTCTGGTGTGGAGATGATCAAGTACAAAAGAGAGTATTGCAGCCGAGCACATACATAGGTGATTACTGAGAGATGTTACATCGAAACATGTGTCAAGATGAGTATCAAATGTCGAGATCAAGGCTTACATTGCCTGCCAGTACACATTATTGGTCGAGAATTCCCATGAGTGGATTCAGTTCTTCAACTCTGAGACCACGTAAGCGTTTAAGATACTAGAGTTACGTCCGGTGAGGGCCTCACCGTCTCCTTGCTGGTTACACTGCTATATGCGACTCGGCTTTGTTGCCGCCTTGATGCCTCTACCACATCATCCAAACATCAAGCGTGACAACTCTGGGCCAACAGCATTTGAGCCTCTGTGCCCGTGGAATTCTCCGCTAAAAAAACGACAGTAGATACCTAGATACCGAGATACCTTTCGGCATTATTACCGCAGAAACTGTACAGTTTGACCTCTGCGGCACAGTCTGGCGTCACCTTGATTACCACCTCTGACCATACATAGCCCTAGCCTGTCGAAGCACAGTCTAGCCGACTGGAGGCTCCTTCACGAAACCTTCCCTTTTCAGAATCTTACTACATGTATGGAACTTGGTGAACTTCGGGGCTTTTCGGGCTGCATGTTGCTCTCGCTGTGGATTATTACCTCCGAATTCCTCAAACACTTAGTTTCTTTGCTGACGACGGGACCTTCTTTCTTGAGCATGATGTGATACTCGTAACCGTGCACAGGGAAGATGACGGGACAAGACATAGATATCCATGTGGAGGGTCTCTGGGTACCGACCTTCAACATGTTATATGAATTATAAAAGTGCTGCTGTTCCCAGCATTGAACGAGAATAAACCCATCTCCTTCAACACTTCAACATTCAACCTTCAACGGTTCTCTTTTGGCTTCAAACATTATTATGGCTTCATCCGCCATCTGGAACACCACCGTGGGTGGTGGTTCGGCCCCTGTCAGGATTGAGGTTGACGAGCCTGTCGTCCTCGGTAAATGGGTCTACTATCTCGGCGTGCCCTTCATCACCACCATTCTTTGGTTTTTGTGGGACTACGTTTTGAAAATGTTCCTCCTCCGCCGATGGTACGAGAAGCAAGGCATCAATTTTGTTGATAATTGCTATGCCGTCGTCGGTGCCGAGCTGCAGGTGACCAAACTCCAAGAAGAAAACAAGAGCCATGACTGGCTTTACACGGACAAGCCAACCAATCTATACGGCACACTACGTGGACTTAGTCTTCAACTGTACACCACCAACTCCAAGCTCTGCAGCGAGCTTGTCAGCAAGACCGGAAAGCAGGTCGACCGCAACACTCCTGCTCTCCACTCCGTCGGTCGCCTCAGCCCATCCGCTATTCCGTTTCAGTCGATGCACAAGCTCCGGTTCAAAGACCGCAAGGCAAATTTGACGAAGAGCACCAGGGACAACAAGCGTCTCTTTGAGATTGTCGAGCGTCAGGCAAACCACGCCCTCGACAAGTTCAGCGTCAAGAATGAGGACGGCAGATTTACTATTGATGCCCGCGACCTCCTCGAGTACTGGACACGCTGCACCAGCGGAGAATTCGTCTGGGGTCAGCAGAACATCGAGGGTCGCACTCTCACTGTTGAACAGCTCGATGGAGTGGTCAGGACCTTGCCCTTCATGGATGTCTTGAACCAAACCTTCACCGAACTTCGCTTTTACTCGAGTCGTTTCTGGAACCGCGTCTGCTTCCCCCTTGCCAGCCTGCCACTTACCAAGGAGGCCCGCCGTCTCAGCCGCAACATCAACATCCTCCGCAGCATCTGCACAGAAATGATGAACAACCCTCTGGAGGGCACCGTCGCGTCTCTACTGCAAGAGATGAATAACGACCAGGGCATGCCCGATGTTTACTCTCTGGACGACTTGATCACAGCCACCTTCGCCGGACTAGACGCCGTCAAGTCTGCCGTCATGGGATGCATTTACCACATGTTGAACCCCGATCATGCCTACTGGCGCCAGGCCATGCTCGAGGAGATGAACAAGCTGCAAGATCTCCCGGGTGACATGGATGTCAACGTCATGCAGGCTCCCATTCTGACTGCCTTCATGTGGGAGTCTCTCCGCTTTGAACCGCCCGGATCTCTCATCAACAACGCCGCCGTCAAGAACTTTGAGCTCAATTACCAAGGCCAAACGTACAAGATCAAGGCCGGCACCCGCATCGTATCCTCCATCCACGCCCTGCACCAGCACGAGGAGAGTTGGCGCCAGATCGCTCCTGACATGTCACCTCTCACCGAGTTCGACCCTAGCCGTTTCCTCAAGTACGGGGACAAGCTCCTCGGATCGTCCTGCTTTATGCCCTTCGGCAAGGGCCCCCGCCGTTGCCCCGGCCAAGCCGCAGGAGCCTTGATGGTCAAGACGTTCCTCAAGGTCTTCATCCAGAGAGATCTTAAGAACTGCAAGACGGTCTGCCCTGATGGGCAATCGAAGGATGCCTCGCGGTTCCACGTCTACAGCAAGGCTACATATAACCTGGATTTTGACGAATAGTGATTTGGTTATCACACAAGTCACCATCACAACACCTCAAGCCAAATTCGCCAGTCGCATATCATGTCTCTATGCTTCGGCTTCATGTCACATTGTTGTCATTTCCCCCTTTTTTAGCTACAAAGTACATAGTTCACGAATCAAAACCTTGGCTTGCTTTCGCCCGAACCCCTGAACCCCTGAAAACCCCTGCCCGTGTTTGTGTCGCTATCTAATACCCCTGCCAGCTGCCGACCAACTGCCAGGCAACGCCTCAAGCATGGACCCTGAAAACACTCCACTCTCCACTCCACTCGAAAAGCAACATCTGATGGGTGATGATAGATGTGGATAAAAGCTATGGAAAGCTGAAGAGAGGGACTGATCTGGTAAATATACAGAGGTGCGAATAAGGCTCTGTGACCAGTGAAAGGAGTGAACAAAACAAGGAAAGGAAAGAAGGCAAAGGAAGGCCTGAACAATCAGAGCCTGGTATCAGAACAACATCCAAAGTAAACCCAGACCTTGCTTTCCCACATTGCACATAAGAGTCAGGAACAGTAAAAAAACCCTTCCTTCCACCGCCGGATTCCAGCAAGAAAAGCAACAACAAACAGCCCGGCTAGCGCAATGGTAGCGCGTAAGACTTCTACATTCTCTCTTCTAATCTCTTCTGGCTTTGGAATTGAAGTGATCTTGAGGCTGTGGGTTCGAGTCCCACGTCGGGCTTTCCTTTTGCTGAGCGTTGCCATCAACTCTGTACATGGCGTTTCTATTTTTCTGTCTGCTGAGTTGATATCACACATTTCATGAACCACTGAGCCATGTCACTTCTTCAAACGGTATCATTATCATTCTAACGTTATCGGTCTCGTCCCTTTCTCCTTCACCCCCAAAGCCCACATGAAAGAAAAAGGGTATCAAGGAGACCTTTTGTCCTTCCCCCTTTCTTATCCTTAACTCTTTTCCTTGCAATCATCAGTCCCTGTGCCTGCTCGAGATTATCTACACAGTTGCAGTCTCTTTCCAACAACCAAAGCGACAAATCTCATCAATCTATCCTGCCTGATGACCGCCGGATCCTGAAAGAAAATAAACAAAGACCATCTTGTATGTAAAAAGAAGAACCAATGTACTCAAGTAATAAATACATGGGGATCGTGTAAGCAAACCCCTACCGTTTTCTTTCCCTATTTCGTCGCATTCAACCACATCAACCCAAAACAAAGTAAAGCCAAAATAGTTTTCATCCATCATAAGCATGTCCTCATCTCAAAAAAGGTAATCCTGAAAAACAGCCTCCATCGTGTACAACTTCTCAATGAGCATTTACCTCAACCCACCAGGCCCCTTCTCCACAACAAACCTCACCGGCCTCCTCAAAGTCTTATTCGCGACCCCCTTCGGCGGGATCACAGGTTTCATCACAGGCCCCGGTCCCAACGGTTTCACACCAGGAAGCGGCGGTGGCCCCATATTCGTCCGTATCGTGCCCCCTCTGGCAACCCTACCGCCACCGACACTCCCGTATCCAACGCCTCCAGGTCCAATCTTCCCTCCCGGGGTATTATGTCCATTACTGCCATTTTGCAAAGACACACGAGACCCAATGACCCAAGCCTCACCGTTTGTCCCTCTTTGCCCAGTGCCAGCGCCAGCGCCAATACGCTCATCATATCCCCACCTGTCCACGCCGCCACCAATCAGCCAGCTGCCCAGATTCTTGCACTGGCTTACATCAAGCCACTCCAGCGCCGGGCAATTCTCTAGCACATTTTCCACACCAGTACCGGTAACTCTAACACAGCCTCTCACGCTCAACCCCCGGAGTTCGGTCAGGTGGAGTGAGATGCACCCCAAACTGGCGTCGCTAACGGCACTGCCGCAAAAGGCCAGGCGAAGTTCTTTCAGGTTCGGCAAGCTAATGGAGACAACCTCGGTTGCCGTATCGGAGAGTGCGCAGCAAAAGCTCAGATCGAGGTGGGTCAGACTTTTGGCGGCGGTGACAAGAGCGATGATACTGTTGTCTGAGAGGTAAGTGCAGTCAGCCAAACAGAGGTGGGTGAGCTCGGTGAAACGGTAGGCAATCCATTGCTGGAAGCCGGCGTCGGTGATGGAGGTACAGCGAGTGAGAGACAGAGTCTCGAGGCGGTTTGACGCGTGGGCAGCCAGATGCGCCATCGAGCGGTCGGTGATATGCTTGCAGTACGAGAGGTTCAGACGGCGGAGACGAGGGCAGCCAATCACGGTGCCCGGAGGTGGAGGTTGAGGCGTCCCTGGCTGTCCGGCCTGTTGTTGTCCTCGTTGTTGGTACTGTGATGATCGTCTGCCTTTTGCAGCCGAGCTTGAGATCACCACGTTCTTGTTGTTCTCGCGAGGTGGCGGCGGTTCAGGAACCACCCAGCCTACCACTCTTGCGAGTAGGTTGTCGCCGACCTTGCGGCAGTTGCTCCAATCCACCTCCTCAAGTCCCTTGGCATTCTCGCTCATATCAAGGATGAAACCGGCCGACACGTCCCACACGCTGCGCATCTTCCATAATTTGATGTTTTTACCGCATGTCCGATACAGCGCCTGAAAGCCCTCATCAGTAATGTGAAAACAATTGCTGATGTCGATCTTGGTGGGTCGATTGCCAATAAAGGGCGCCAAGATGTTGACCAAAGCCCAGTCAGTAACTTTCCGATTGAACGGCGCGAGGTCGATTTCGGTGCAGAGTTTTGGGCTTGTGGTCAATATCTGACGCCACTTTGTGCAGACAGCTCTTAATCGAATGAGCTCCAACAGATCAAGTTGCCGAAAAACATGAATCCAAAGATCATCCGATAAAATTGTTATCCTTTCGTCTGGCTCCGTCGCGGAACTCCGTGAGAGAGTCCTTGCGCGCTTGGCCGGTAAGGGGCAGCCATCCGGAGAAATGGGGGATAGGGGAACGGTGATGGGGGCGGCTGGCTGCACCTTCACTGGGCTAACGATGGCTGAGTTGTCTGTCTGAGGAACCGGCGGAGCCAGGGAGTTGCGACGGCGGTTACGAAGGTTTTCCATATCCACACTTAAGAATGGATCTGGATCGGATGGCCGTCTGGTGACATCCAACTCCTCGTTTGCTGGGGAACCGGGCTTTGAAGGTGTTGTGAACGTGACAATGGGCAACGCCACTTCAACAGCATCCCCAATCGTCTTCTCCTCGTCCGATAGCGCATGGCTTTCAGGGTCCGTCATATCCACATCTTCGTCTGACGAATGATAGCGTTGCTTTGCTGTTTCTTCTACCTGCGACCTGACCTCAGGAGGGCATCTCTTCCACAGCTCCTCAAGCGCATCTCCACCAATCATCAGACACTCTACAGCCGTGATGGACCGTACCGTGGCTGTCCTTCCCTCAGCAAGCCCCAAGCTTGCCACCTCCCCAAAATACTGCCCTTGTTTTAATCTTGGTCGCAAGAAGATGGACCCGGTGCCCTGTCCGAATGCAGGCGGGCTCAAAGGGTCGTGAATGACTTCGGCTTCGCCTCGAACGATGAAGTAGATTTCGTTCCCAGGGCTCCCTTGGCGGACAATATCTGTGAATGGTGAATACGACTTTGGCTGAGCGCTGAGACCGAGGAAATGCAAGATATCTGGTGGCAAGTTTGAGAACAGCGGGAGCTCCTTGAGTGTCTTTCGGACATTGACATATCCGCCCCCGAGTGCACTTCCACCGACTGTTGGATCCTCAATGACGCCAGGACTTGGTGACTTTCGTTTTTTGGTGTTGACGACAGCGCCCTCCTTGATTACACCAACTTCTCCCGTGCTAACTTCACCAGGAGCAGCTTCACGCGCCAATGGTGTGCCGTTGGTGTCTGGAAGTCTGCTGCTGAGTCCGCTTTCTTGACGCTTCTTCTTGAGAATGGACAGCCTCTCTTGTGCCTCCTGACGAATGGCCTTTCCCATCTCCGGGTACTTGGGTAACTCTGCTTGAAGGTCTTCCTTCTTCAACACGGCCAGCATGCACTTCGTCCTTGCAATGATGGTGGCGGTCCTGGGCATGTCCATCAAGACACCAATTTCTCCAAAAAAGGCGCCGGGCTTCAACTCCGCATACACCGCCTCGCCGTCACGAGATGTGACTGCGACGACGCCGCGGACCAACCAGTACATTGCTTTTGCCTCGTCTCCCTCGGTAAGAATATGGTCGTGGGCAGAGTGTAGCTGTAGCTTTAAATGGGAGATGATGGCGGCAAGAAAATCGTCGGGGGCAGACATGAAGAGTGGAAACGATCGGATTCGATCCACCAAGTCAAGCGGCATATCAGGAATAGTGGAAGCTGTGAGTGGCGAGGGGCGCACAGGCCGAGAGGGATTGGTTTCGACGTTGAACGACCTGATGACAGAAGAGACCGAATCGCGGCCCTGCTGTCCCCCCTGAGATGCCGCACCATGATGTGCATGATGATGGGCCAGGGCCCGGTAGGGCGAGGCCGGCGGAGTCGGAGCTCGATTGCGTCGCATTACGTCTCGGGCAGAGCGGAAGGAAGCCCTCCCAGTAGCCGAAGGCGTAGTGTACCTGACGAGATTATCTGAGCTTTTCCCGAGAAGCTAACCCCAGTGTGACAAAGATATTGCGGGTAGCAATGACGACGTCTCGTTCCGCGATACCGTATATTGTAGAAGAGCCCGGCTAGATCGATATTAGGCGGGAACTGTTCATGCTATACCCAACCTACGACTGCGGCTTTCCTCGCAGATACCCGGAGGAGTTGGGGGAACCAAGTTGTGCACTCGCTTGTCTTTCGTTTGTTGCAAATTGTCTTGGCTTGTGTGGGAGAATGGATGGCCTTATGTTGGATGAGCTGAAGGGCTTGGATAAGTAGAACAGAACAGCGCTGTTTTGCGAACATACAGGTTTCGTCGTTTGCAGGTATGTAGGAGATCAACGATTCCTATAACAGCGCCTTGCGCCTGAAAGTGACGCCTTGTTTTCAGACACGATCAGGCGGCCCGCCAGAGTGTTATCGATCTTCAACAGAAGAAAAGCAAAAAGACTACCTCTCTCGAACTTTAATGGCAGCGGCGAGTGGGTTCGAGATCAACGGGACTATAGCGCCACGACTTGGTCAGCGTCAATGCCTCTGCGGTGGGTTTGGCACGCCTCGACTACCGCTTACTTGATGCGGACAAGTTGAAACTCCTCAGGAGAAGTACGTGGAGATATTGCTGAACAATGTGTGGGGTATGCCCCCAAAGCTGAGAAATAGACACGGGATGGAGATCAGCCAGCGAGTCGGGATGTGTTTGGCTGAATCCTCGCTCGGTGAAGTTTTATGCTGCAGAGAGACGAGACAGGCAAGCGAGGAGGGACTAGGGACGGCTTGTTGGAGACGTTGGAGTTGTGTGTGTTCGCGGGTCAATCTTGTCTGGCTGGTCTCGGGGGTTCGGAGGGAACGCAGCGGTCTCGTCTTCAGTGCTATTCCCAATGCTTGTTGTGCTTTTCAACCTTGATGCGACGTGGCGGCAAATGTTGGCGCAAGAGATAGCCGTTGTGCTTTTGGAAAACAGAGATTATGGATTGGAGAGGCTGTTGTTGACATGGTGAGAGGTCATGGGGACCACGACAAGCAACCGAACGGCGTGGGAATGGATGCCGGTGCTAAGCACGACCTTGACAGCAGCAACAGACCACCTCAGCGTGTCTCTTGCTCGATGGAGGAAGCTGGATTGGTCTGAGGAAACCCTGGCAACGAATGGGATACAATCGGGCACTTTGGCCTCCTACAACAGGAAAGGGAGCAGAAAAATGGGTGTTGTGATGGCCAGCAGCGGTGGAGCTGGGGAAGAGAAACGCTCGTGCTCAAGCCGATTTGGGGGAGGTGCAGACAGTTGAAGCAGAAAGGAGCTCCGTTCTTGTCGCGTCAGAGCTCGACTCTGCGATTTGGGTAGGCTGCGGGCCGGGGCATCAAATGCGGGGCACGGCGCGCCAGGAGGCACGCTGCTAGCAAGCAGATGTGCCAGATGCAGACGACGCAGGCGATGCAGGGGTGGGGCATGGCCTTTTCCTTCCTCTTTGTTATCTCTGATTCCATCAGTTGTCTGTTCTGCTACATGTGGCGCGGAATGCGGTATGGTGGCCTAACATGACCAAGACATCGACTCCCGAGATGGACGTTGGCATTGCTTGCTGCCGCAGATCCAAAACCTACTCCCGTCGCCATGATCATTGCTTGGGATTGAGACCCCACCATGCGCGATGTGGGCCACTTCCCAGGAGCGGAGGGGCTACGAGATTGATTTACTGTGTACGTATCGTTCAATCATAAGAATGCTCTGAGTCTAGCCTGGAACCCACTGGTTCAGCATGCTGATGAATACAGAGCGTAAACGGCCAAATGGCCGTAATTCTTCAGCGGCGCAAAGGTATGTGCAGCTGAAGGGCGCCATGCTGCACGATGACGAGCTCGCTCTCCCAGCTCGCGTGGTTGTCGTTACCAACGGCCCGCATGTTGGTCAGGTTCCCGGTAAGGTATCCAATGTCTTAACCGAGACAGGAAGCTGTCTGCCCTCCGTTCTCTAATCTTCCCATCACGGCAGACTCAATTACTCGTCAATGTCAGCAATTCTAATTTCGTGCTGGCCTGAATCTGGTATTGGATGCCGCCCAGAAACAGGCAGGGTCCAGCGAATGCTGCGGTCACAATGACCCCATACGCTACGCATCCGGGATGACCGGCATCGCTTCTGCCGTCACCATGCTGGCCCGTGCGGCTCCTTCGAGAAGGATTCTAGCGTTGGACTGTGCGTCGGTGCAGGGGCCAATCTCTCCGGATCTTGTCCCTTGGTGTTCTGGGCTTCTGCAGACTACCTCTGTCCTGCTGCCAGATCAGCCAGCCATATCTTCCGAGGCGAACACCTGCATTGAGGACGGTGTGTTTGACAGCATGGTTATTTCTGGGAACCCGAGCAGTTTTTCAAGCGTTCAAGCTTTCTGGCAGGAAGTCAACCAAACATTTCGTTGATGAGCACCGTGGCACGGCATGAGAGCAGAGAGCCATTGCGGGATTGCCTCCCATAATTCAGCCAACTTTGTATCATTGTGCTGGACGGCACGAAGCCTGGAACTACCAAGCACAAATGTGGCTTGCTCGTCAAGATCAGAGAGGAAGGTCGTCAAGTCGATAAACAGGATGTCTCATACCCTTCATCATCATCCTATTTGCGTGAGTTGGAGGCCTCACTGACCGCCACAAAACAGTTTTTCAAGCAGATACGATTTCCAGAAATCACCCAAAACCCTCAAACTAGCTTTTACTGTCCGTAAAATCCATATCTCCATAGCAAGCATCTTATCTCCGAGTTGTGACTGAAAGCTGCCGCAGTTTCTCAAGTCATGATGCCAAGATGTGTCACAGGGTTGGGGTTATTGCAGGCCGGGCCGGATAGACGCGGGGTCACTCGAAGCTTCCGGAAAGCTCGGGCCAGCTTTTGGATTTTAGCTAAGCAGAAGCCCACCTCGAAACGTCATCAACATCTTGCCTTTCGCTCTGGATAACGCTTCGCGGTTAAAAGTCCCACAGACAACTCCCCATTTTGTCGCAGTCACCACCGAGATAGTAGCAACAACAATTCGAATAATGTCTTTCACACTTACGCTTCGCGCGGGGCTTGCCCCTCGTCTGGCGTCGCAGTTCGTGAAGCCCTCGACGACGATGCGCGCCTTCCATCAATCAGCCAAGCAAAACACATTCTTCACGTCAAGGACAGCACTCAACACCAAGCACAGCTCCAGCAACATCCTCGCGAGACTCAGAGGCTCTTCCCGCGGTTATCAGCAACAGAGCGGCTATGAATACTACGACCCAGCAGCTCGCCGCAAAGAGGCGATCCGCAAGCTCATCATCGGCGGTGCCATCTTCGGCGGCACCCTTGTCGCCGTCAACGTCATGTTCAATGGCGAATCGAGAGAAGGTGGCATGCCAAATTATGAGCGCCAATACCTCAACCAGACCTTCCTACACACCGGTCTCGGTGTCGGTATCATCGGCATGACAGCCTATCAGATGCTTCAGACCGGATTTGTCTACAGACTCATGCAGACGAACCCATGGGCTGTCGGTATCGGTGGTTTGGCGCTCAGTATTGGATCTATGATGGCTACTCGGGCTGTTGATCCTGACAAGTATGTGTTTTTCTTTTTGCATTCCTATCTTATAGGCGATAACTGCTAAACTGTTCCCCTTCCAGCTACGTTCCCAAGTATGCCTTCTGGACCCTCTTCAACGCCACCCAGGCCGCTTTCGTTGCTCCCTTGATGGTCATGGCTCCCCCCGCTCTTCTCGCCCGGGCCGGCCTCTACACCGCTGCCATGATGGGCTCCATCTCGATCGTCGGCGCCACCGCCAAGGAGAACAAGTACCTCTACCTTGGTGGTCCTCTCCTTGCCGGTGCTGCCATTGTGGCCGTGTCCGGTTTCGCCCCTCTTGTTCTTCCCGCTACTGCCGTTCGCACCCTTGCCGTCACCGAGAACCTATGGCTCTGGGGTGGTCTGGCCGTCTTCGGTGGCTTCACTCTCTATGACGTTCAGAAGGTTCTGCACCACGCCCGCATGGCTGAGCGTGGCCTCATCAAGCGCGATCCAGTGAACGAGAGCATAAGCTTGGAGCTCGACTTCCTCAACATCTTTGTGCGCATGGTCCAGATCCTGATGATGCAGCAGAGGAGGAAGTAAACACGCCGACGTGGAGGTGGACAGGAGGGAAATGATGACGTACATCCACAGTGGACGGGGTTAAGAATCCGGCAACCTAAGATACGGGGGTGGACGGGGCGATGATTTGAGGAAACCGTAACTCTCTGCTCTCCTTGTGTGTTTTTATAAGATTCGAAATTTGGTTATCGCCCTGATTTTGTTGGAACGAAGGTCACGTCAATGGTTCAAGTGCCTGTTCATGGCCTCCAGACATGTGTTTGAAAATAGTATTATGTCACCCTCGGGAGTAAATACCCCAGGTCAAAAACATTTTAAATATTGTTAAAACATTGTCCGATGCTAACTCCATCACTTGTATTTCGTGATATGTCTCTCGAGGTGATTTCCATCACAATGTT
This sequence comes from Triangularia verruculosa, assembly GCA_033296885.1. Classification (NCBI taxonomy): domain Eukaryota; kingdom Fungi; phylum Ascomycota; class Sordariomycetes; order Sordariales; family Podosporaceae; genus Triangularia; species Triangularia verruculosa. The sequence continues at coordinate 122,756 of MU863885.1, forward strand.
GTAGTGCTGTTCTGTGACCTGTTTTACCACGTCGTTTTATCCCTCAGTTCCAGTACGCCAAAACACCTCGCCGTTATCCTTTGTCAAAAAAAAAAAAGTATCCAAATCCAAAAACATCACAGCTTGAACAAAGTGCCGCGGATTGCTACTGCAAATCCGGGAAAGTTCTCAAAAAGTGACTCGGGCATTCATACCCGTCAGGGTTCTTGGTGAGATATTCCTGGTGGTAATCCTCGGCGTCCCACCACTTTTGCGCTGGCAGGATCTCGGTGACAATCTTGCCGTTCCACCACTGCTCGTTGGCCTTCTTGGTGATTTCCCTCGCAATCTTTTCTTGCTCGGCATCGTGGTAGAAAATGCCGGAGCGGTACTGGGTCCCGCGGTCGGGTCCTTGCTGGTTGGAGGTGGTGGGGTCGTGCATCTTGTAAAAGAAGGAGAGGAGGTCGGAGTAAGAGATTTTGGTGGGGTCGTAGACCAGGAGGGTGGCTTCGGCGTCTGATGAATCGGGCATGTTAGAAGTGGGTTTTTTTGAGGTTTTGGTTCTTAGGGGGAGGATACATACGGCCGGTATTGCCGCTGCAGACAGCCTTGTAGGAAGGATCTTCGGTGTTACCGCCGCTGTAGCCCACTCGGGCGTCGTAGAGGCCCTTGGAGCCAAAGTGCTTGCGGTAGATGTGCTCGACGCCCCAGAAGCAGCCGGCCGCGACCGTCGCGCGGGCGGCGCCCTCGGGGTATTCCTTCTGTGCGGCGGCAGAGGCGGAGGTACCCATTGTCCTGATAGTAAAGCGGATGCTTGACGACTTTGCGAGTGTGGCTTGGGAGAGGGGGGTGAAGAGCTTGGTGAGAATGAAGGGGCAGGTTGCCATAGACTTTTAAAAGGACAAGACGGCGCAACAACGGAGGGGGAGATGGGATTGTGTTATAAAAGACGCAGTTGTAGCTCTCGCGATGCAATTGTTGCAATGAGAGCTGGGATGAGGGTGGACCGCGGTCCGGAAAGGGTGGAGTTCCTACGATTGCGATAGAATGGATGCAGGATTGCGAAATGCAAGTGATTGGAGGATGACAGAGGTGGGAGAAAGAAGGGAAATATAACAAGACGGTCGGTGACTCAATGTTTCGGAAATTGTTACGAAAGAAACTAAAGTGTATAAAATTAGCTACGAGGAAATCCCAGAGGAGAGGATTGCAAGGGGTCAGTGATTCCAAAGCTCTCCCAGAGCTCTTCGCCATTGTGACGTTTGAGGTATGAGGGACCAGATCAACAAATCAGATGCGGGGCAAAAGCGGAAGCGGCGGCTGTTGAGTTCCAAATCAGTGAGGGGTGGTCACAAGAGGGTTAGGGTTGATATCGATAAGAAGTCAAAAATCAGAAGGAGTGACACTTGAATTGTTGCTGAGCGCAAGGCTGGTAACATCACAAACTCCTACAGCAAGAGGAATTCGCCTCAGTTCTACACAAGACCATGTGTCAGTTTACGGCTGCTCTGTGCGCAAACCTTACACTTTCGAACACCGAGGTCCCGGACGAAGAGCGCTGGGTACCTGTAGATAAGGCTGTGTTGGAGTGACGTTATCAGTCTACGTGGTAGCCTAGATACCAGAATAAGGAGCATTGTGAAAGAGAAATTCGAAGAATATAATGTTTTACAAGTAGTACACCTCGTTGGGATGATTGGAAACATAGTTTGATTGTGGTGATGGAGGACGGATGGGTGGTGGTTGTTGGGAAGCCAGATGGATTGAGGCTCAAGGAGACGTGAGCAAACGGTAGCTGAGTCCTGATTGTAAGAGTTGCCGAATCTTGATATTTTCATTCGTTTCAAAGATGACAAGATGCAACACCCTGAACGATAACAAACGTTAATATTGTAGGTACTACACAACCTCTGTGTCCTCAGCCTTATGATCATGGTGATCTGTAACAAGATGTGCTTCGAAAGCGTGTTTCACACCGACTGGTATATCAGGAGGTATGATTAGCATTGGTCTTTGCTAAAGGGTCTCTGCACTTACAAAAATTATAATAGAGAAACTTCCCTAGAATGGGTGCCCAGACCATGGACGCAACAACTTGTCCGTAGCTCCACCGATTCCACACCGAAATGCCCAACTCTTCTGCTATACCTCGGAGTGTCGAGGCATGAACTGCCAGGTTCACCATAACCAAGAACTCCACAAAGCCCCAGATAACCCGGATCATTCTTCTCATCCACCACATTCGGCTTCCATTCATCCAAGCCCTCTGGCGAAGCCACAGAGAGATCCGGCTCTTCTCGCTCCTGAGCAATGTTTGATTGACAAGCAATATCGTGACCACAGGATATATATACGCCATCTTGGCACTTTGGAGTGATCGCGGTACTAGTTGAGGGATCGAAGTCAGACAGAACGCTTGCAAGGAAGGGTTATTCCCACACTGCTGGACTTTTTGCGTGTTCCGGAGATGGTTCCAAACAGTCTCCATTGTTGGGGCAAGAATCTCAAGGTTGTCTATGACAATTGCAAGAACGCAGTTGCCAAGAGTGAGCATCAGTGTGTACCACCTGCGGAATGTTGCGTTAGCTTCTTGACTGACTTCATAGAACACTGCCCGTCTAGGTATAGGTAGCTGAGCTCATACCATCCCATTCCGACGCGTTGAAGAACAGATTGCATCAGCAATACGGGGAGGACACTGTTAACTGCCAGGATCCGTACAAGCTGAGAGTTCATGATCGATTCACTTATCGATGACAACGTGTCCAGCGCTGCGCAAGACGACCCACAGGATGATTTGAAGGTGACGAGAGTAGCAATCTGAACTGCTGCCGTAAAGAAGGTTTGTGCCTCTTGAAATTCGACTGCAGCTGAAAGAAGAGCAGAGTTGACTGCAGACTGTCGGAAGGTTTGATGATGCTGAAGAGCACCCTCGATAGTGCCCGGATAACCCGATAAGCTACCTACCACCAATACCGGATATGCCCAGGAGTTCAAGATATTCATCAAGCCGTATGCCACCAAGACAATGAGAGTTTGAGAAATGTGAGATAGTAGAACCTAAAACTGCGCGTCAGCTGGTGTACTCAGGTAAGTAAGGTAGTCAGACTTGCTAAACCTTTCTGACTTACACCGGGCCCAGCAACATCAGCGTTGACTTTCACGTCAATTCCATCGCAATAATGCATCAAGATGACCTGCAACCCAGAAGGAGACCAAGAGCCGCCAAGCTCAACCCGCTGTATGTTCGACGGGCTTGCAGAACAGTTACCGAGCAACCCGTCTTTTACTTGGCACGACGCCATAGCACACTCTGACACTGATTTTAAGACCGCAGTTCCATTCAAATCGCGAAGGTCATCCACGCCGAATGACTCCAACTCCGCCATATCATCTTTGTCGAGCGGCCACCTCAAGCTGCCTCTCTGGATGAGAACCTCTGCCGATGCCAGGGTAACGCAGTTGGCGAGTGTACTCGTGGACGCAAAGGTATGCATAGGATCCATGCACGCGGACATACAGTCGGGCTGATCAGCAGACCCTAACTGGCATCCTGACTTTAACAAGTCCAAAGCCGGAATTCCGGCCGCGTACTGGTAGTGGCGTACATTCTCCGCTTGGGGGTCCAACGTAGTCGACGTGAACTCGATGAAACGAAAAAGACGACTGATCCCAGAAACGACAGAAGAAAGGGAGATCAAGTCGGTTTCACTGTGTGCTAGATTTTGGCGGCTGATGGCAAATAGAAGGCGCTCTGGATTGGCGGACAGGTCGGCTCCCGAACCCCAGTCTTTGGACATGATTTGTGGCGAGATCTTCCGTACACGTGTAGGTCTGTTGGGAAGAGTAGAAGAAGGGAGAATTGATGAAAGGCTTTGGCCCAGAGTCTCATATAGATATACACCTACATTGCTTGTCGTTGGTTATGAGCTGAACAAACCTTCTCCAACAAGGTCCTTTGACGAGGCGGTAGGACTGAGGCAAAAGTTGTTCAAGTCACACAATGCAACCCCGTTGCAATATAGGTTATCACAGCAAAATTTCAGCCCCCAAATGTCGATGACGTATGGTTGCAATGTCTCATTGTGTGCGAGTACCTATCTTGTCAACCTGGGGATATCTGCCCATGAATAATAGCTGACAGGGGCGCCATATTTATACCCGGCCGCTACGTAGGTGCCCTAGGTATTCAGTGCACGACTGTTGAGTGCCAGACCAGAGCCTAGCTGCCAATAGGCAGCCACAAAGTACCTAGGTAGGTAGGGATTTACCCGAGTTTCTTTGAGATGGGTCTGGGCAAGGTTGTACAGAATGTGTATTAGCCTACTGGCCTACATAGATGAAGTAGGTACCTAGAGAGACCTGAAACCCCGACTGTTACTCAATCATCGACAGTAGGCGGAGATTGTCCTTGATTCCTAGGCAATCTCACATGTCAATACCTCTTCACCTTCTTCCGGCCATCAACGATACTCGTACCTCAAAACTCTGGACCTCTTCACGCTGTTACTCTCGTCCTCAAGGTCTTCCAGACGGCCTCTTTTGAGCCCCTTTCCCTCTTCGCCGTTGACGAAGTTGTCGGTCTCGTGGTCGCCTTCATCGCTACTAATCGCGTTCTCCATAGTCTTATCCTTGACGTGACGTTCGTCCAGCAGCCGCTCCTTAGCGGCCTTTTCTGCCTTAATCTTCATCTGCAACTCTTTCACGAAGCCTCTGATATCCTTCCTCCACACCTGCCCCTTCGCCAAAACCTCGTTTCTGAGCTCCACGTTGGCCGGGTCCATGAATTCAGACCTTCTATAGCCTTCGTGGCGGAATTCGTAGAAAAACCCCTTGAGACATTTGTAGCAGCTAAATAGGTGCAAGGGGTGGTCTTGGTCTTCGAAGGCCTCGTCCGTGGCCTGGGCCCAGAACCAGGATTCATTCGGGCCAAATTCTTCGTCGGAAGAGTCGTCGTCGGAACAATCGTCCTCGACAAACTCGTTGTCCCCGGTCTCGCCTTCCTCGTCATCTTCGAGATTCTCAATGTTGGCATCCCCCTCATGCGAGCCACCGGTCGAGGTGTCTTGAGCTTCGCTCGCAGTCTCATTCCCATCTCCGTTGCCAACAATGGTGAAGGTTTGCTCGTCTCCACCACCATCAGCGTTATCGTTTCCGTCGGAATGGCTCTTGCTGGAAGATTGACTGGGGCCGGTATGGGAATCTGCGACTAGACGAGCACAGAGTTAGTACATGAATCAGGAACTTTGAAATGAAAGAGAAGCGGCTTTAATCAGTTCGTGGCGTTCAAGAGAATACCTACTCGATCATGCTAATTTCAGTGAAATCGCGAAAAGGGAGAAAATCGCCCGAGGGAGGTCGGAACGGCGCCGTATGCTGGTTGCCGGTAACCAGAGCGGATTTTGGGGGATCGGCCACCTTGGGTGTCTCTGAGAAGAAAATGTTATTATCGATGAACTGCTAGTCATTTATGGCGAGCTTTATTTTTGTAATGTTGCTTACCTTTCATCTTTGGATTCGTCGCCATGTTGGCTACCGTACCTAGGTTCCAGTGTGCCCGACTTTGTTGTCCAACAGAAGAATGGGCGCTGTTGGGGATGAAGGACTCTCTGGTGGCGTAGGAATGGGTGCTGAAGAAAATTCTATATGGCGACAGCAATGTGCAGAGAAAGGTCAGGTGATAGCGCGCAATATTGGGAGTAAAGTGCAAAATTTGCGTGATGCTCTTCTGGCCGGCGGCCTGATGTCATCGCTCTGGGGGATGAAATTCCTGTACTGATATGAAGTTCTGCCCAATGGTACCGTCATTGTTCCGACAAATGACAATACCTTACCTTAACTTATTCATTGGTACTAATCTTTGGGCGATAGCAAGGCATGACGCCAGCAAGCCTGATGCATGCAGCAATTGCTCCCTGAGCCATCAAATGATACAACCATAGCTGGAAGAGAGGCATGGAGGTCATGGAAACGCAATGGCCTGGACAGTGTAGGAGAGATTATACATCACGATTGCAGAGCCTGTACTATGAATATAATTAGGACCTCGATGATTCATAGATCATTGCCTTGATGATGTCCACTATCCCGCAACCCGGTATTAGTACTAACGCCAACGGCCTATTCTAGCACGCTCATAGGCAGCCTCAGAGTAGTCGTCCCAGGAATCCCACGAAGGTCGCGGCGTAGCAGCCACCTTCCGCGCGGTGAAGAACACTCCTTCGCCAATGCAGGCCATGCTAGCCTCCCCAGTGAATGTCGCGAAACGCGGTCCATCGAATTTGATATAGCCTTTTTGTGGCGTTGAATGAATCTCCCCGGTGCCCGTATCTTTAGATCTCAGACGCAGAAAGAGCTTCTTGAATTTTATCGGTCCGGCTGCCTTTGCCTTCTTAGCAGGTCGGCCGCGAGGCTGCTTAACAAGTCCCTTCCTTTTGGAACCTACAGCTGGCATCTCATCAAAACACTCATCTTGGCCGTCTTCTCCGTCGTTGTCTTCATCGTCCTCGCTAGCCTCGAATTCATCGACTTCGTCGTCGTCGTCGTCATCACCGCTATCTTCATCCTCACTGTTGGAATCATCGTTGTACTCACTCCGGGCGCAAAAAGTCTCGAGAGTTCTTTCATCGCCGCTCATCATCATGGCTCCCTCGATGACGCCAAAGTTGAAGTCGGCTTGGTACAGGCCAGGTGTCGGTGTCGTGCGGATAGATAGCTTCATGTTCTCGGCCAATTCGGGCCAATCACTCTCAATATCCTCGCAGCCGATGATGTACTGTCCAACAGGGGAGGTGCGTTTAGGTGCCCTGGCGAGATAACTTTCATGCTTTAAGGCTCGGACCTCTTCTCGGCTATCTGCGCTGGCCTGTTGCGCCTGGCGGTCTTTGATAGCATGTTCCTGCGCGGCCTTTTCCACAGCATCACGATCCCAGCCCAAATAAATCGTTTGTGTCGAGCCCCATCCGGTGGCGTGGTGTAAACCAGTAACCCGGCTGGCGGCTTCGCGGAGTTGACCTGAGCTATAGCTGCTGGTACTGTGATATGGAAACCCAACCACCTCAGTTGTTTTCGATGGATCCGGGCTACCTGAAGTATCAAGGAAGTACCTTTCCATTATCCACTCCGGATGTCCGGAAAGTTCTTTCTCCGACAGGCTCTCTAACCACTCAGTATGCATTTGGGATCGCAACTCCTCAATGTGATCCGGAACTTTGTCGAACTGAGCATATTAGCTATTGGGCACCTTGAAAAGAATGACGACAACGCTTGGGCAACTTACCCTGCCTGCCTGCAGCATCTTTTTGAGGAGCAAGGTGCCATTTCCGGAGAAATCCTTTTCATTATACTGCACCCCATAGTGCTGCAGCTGACCGCGAACGAAGTCGTGCACATTTCGAAGAAGCTTATTTGCTTCTGGCGTAAGTCGTGGCAGAAAGATGCTTTTCAAACGCGCTCCGTCAACGCGCTCAACCCCATTCTTGGTATAAAATCGGCCGAACGAACATTTGAAGCCGTCATGGGTAACGTAGTTGTACGGCATCTTAGTGTGGTCTTTCGATTGCTCGCTGGAAATTTAAAAGACGGGCAGAGGTGCCGATGGTTTTGAAACAAGGCAAATTGCAAGAGCATGGAAGTTCAGAGGCTCCAACCAAGTAAATGCGGGGTCGAGCCACAAAGGGGTCAAAAAGAGCAACCAAAAAGGTACTTACATACAACACCAGGGATTCCCCAGTGGTCACCCACCTGAGTACTAGTCCGGCCCCTTTCAAGCTTATCTAGGGCAGAGCGGACGGGATGCCGAGTTTTCTTGAAGGTATGGTCGTATGTAATGTTAAGTATCAGAACTTTGTCTAATGAAAATCCGTTTTATTCCGAAGGCATGCCTGTCTTAGCTGCCTCTTTTAACTGCCCGGATCACTTACCACAAAGGCTTGATGTGGACGCAATGCGAGAGGTAGCAGCGGGCCCGTGCACCTAGGTTTGCTAGATTGTCACTACGATGTAAGGGATGGAAGAGTAAGCGCGATAAGATTCGATGAAAAGTGACGAATTTGCTGAACCAAACTATGCATACCCCTCTCTAGCAAGTCATTAAAAGAAAAGGAGACTGCTACCTATCTACCTTACACAGACCTTGAAACTCCTTTCACCAACCGCCTCGAGGGAATCCATCCAATGAGGAAACAAATGGCAAAATATAAATAAACACGCCAATGCACCAACCAAACACCCATGCTAAGACATCCGCATCAAACTCACATCATCAATAAAAATGTTGTTCTGTCCTTCCCAATATTGCGGGATGTTGCGAGGGGTCCCAGTGAACTGGATTTGAAGCTCAACCCAGGATGACATTGGAGAAAGATATATGGATACTTCCCTCCACACACCAGCTTGGGTGTTGGTCAGCGGGAACTGCTGAACATATCCCTGAGGGTATGAAGCAAGTTGGAAGGTGTTGAGGGCGAGCGAGTTGGTGATGTAGAGGTTGACCTTGAACCTGTAGAGTCTCGCAGGCTCCACTTTGAATCTCTGGCTGAGCGTTAAGAAGGTATAGCCATTGTTCTGATATTGTATTTGGTAGCTGTAGTTGCCTGACTTCGGAATCCAGGGTGAGATCTGGGCAGGCATGCGGACAACATCGCCAGCCAAAGTCCAGTCACCCAATTGTCCACTCTCGAAGCCGGGATCAGTGAAGAGTTCGACGCCGATGGAGGGTGTTGGTGTCGGGACCTGGCCAACAGGATAGGTACTGGTCACACATGTCATGGCCTTGGTACAGATATACGAGTCTCGGAGGCAGGAATAGACACTTCGCATCGTCGAGGTGGCCGCAGCGGCATCGGGAGGGGTCATGGCGGTCGAGGTAGGAAAGCATGAGCCTGGATTGGGCTGCAACCCGTATCGGGTGATGATTCCTTGGCAATAAAACAAGGACCAGGACATTGACTGGGACGTGTAGAGTGTCGAACGCAACACTTCGCAATTGTACGGAAGCTCGAAATCGTAACACATTTCGGGTTGCCCGACATAAGTTGGGCCAGGGGGACATCTAGTAATTGTCACGCTTGGGTTTAGAGTCGTCGTTGATGATGAACTTGCGGTTGTAGAAGTGGGAAATACCGTAGAGCTTTCGCCGGTTGACGTGGATGACACGGTAGTCAAGGTCGTTGACAAATCAAACGTCGTGCTTGCCTCGACAATGGAGCTGGTGGGAGTGTCAATGATCGAACTCGTAGGTGTCTCGGTAGTCGATGTGGTCGAATCCTCCGTCGAGACGCTTGGTTCCTCTGTAGATATAGTCGGCTCCTCCGTCGATATGGTCAACGTCTCTGAAACAGTGACCGATGATTCTTCTATCGTGGTCGTTGTCTCAGACACCGTGGTGACTTCTGCCAACGAAGCGGTGGAACTCTCAACAATGGCAATGGTGGTAGCAGTTAAGCCGGTTTCCTTCGCGTACAAGTTCAACCGAAAAGGCCCACCACACCAGTTATTTCCCAAACCCACACAAAGCATACTACAGTCCGTTTCTGGAGCAGCCTGACCACCGAGCCCATCGCCACAATAGCACTCCCTTCCGAATTGGAGACCAAAGAAGTCGTGATCTTGGCAGGTATCCGCGCATTTGGCTACCGTCATATCATCTGTTCGGTGCACAACAGAGGAAAGAGATCGGTTTCCAAGCTCGTCAGTCCAGCAGGATCGGTAGATAAACTCGCCGATTGAGGCTACATTGCTTGCTTCGGCTTGCTCCAAGGTTGGATCGGCAAATAGACTCAGACGGTTGGCATCACCACACCTCTGTGACTGGTCACCACTGCACGGCATCCCACACTCAGAATCGGCAACCTGAACACTGGCAGCATCGAGAGAGGTTCCGCAGAAACACTCCGCGCTGTACTGCACTCCGAACAGCGTGTATCCGCCGTCTTTGCAGGATGAAGCGCACAGTTCCAGTGTCATGGCACCATCCACCACAGTCTTCCCCCCTAGGACACGCTGAGGAACATTGTCGGTGAAGCAACCCTGGTACTTATAGCCATCAATGGTGGAAATCGGCGTCGGCGAGGATGTCGAGGAAGGTGTAGGCTCGGAAGAGGAGGTAGGCGGTAGCTCTTTATCGAAGCTGTAGACGTTCAATCTCATTCCAGCGCCGCAGAGCTCATTGTCATCGCCGGAGCAGGGCATGGAGCAGTCGGATGCTGATGCTTGTTCCGTTGGTAAGATCGATCCACAGAAGCACTCGCGGGACCATTGGGTGCCAAAGAAATCGTACCCAGCACAGTTCAAAGCGCACCTTGCAGCCGTCATGTCATCGGCCCCGATGATATTGTTTGGCAGGATACGGGCGGTATTGTCGACAAAGCAGCCGAGTGAGGTGATGCCGGGCAGTGAAGCAGGGGATCGGACTGAAGGGTTGTCGTTGGTGTACAGGTTGACTCTGTTGCCGGCACCGCATTTCTCGTCGGGGTTTCCTGCGCATGGGAAATAGCAGTCGGCAGCATCCACCTCCGTGTTTCCGCCGGTGACGGAGTGGCCGCAGTAACACTCTCGTCCGTAGGAGACAGCGAACAACTCAAACTTGGAGCAGAATGATGCGCAGCTGGCGACAGTCATGTCATCAGCCGCATAGCTTCCGCCGCCAAGTGCTCGTTGACCTCCTTCATTGTCCTTAAAACACCCAAGGGATGTATAGGAAGGCGCGACCTGCCGGATCGAGGGCTTGCTGGGAAGAGCGGCACTGGTTGACAGGAGTAAAGAAAATAGAGGCAAGAGCCGTAGGCTTGAATGAGTGAAAGCCATGGCCCTAGGCAGGAATCAGGGAGCCCGTGATTGAAAGAATGAATAGCCCGTGGCGACACAAGAGAAACAATAAATCAAGGTCGTAAGAAAGGGGGAAAGACAGAAAGAAATACATGATAACGCATATCTTGCCAAGGAGATGAAGGTAGGCCCTCGCATCTTTTACGAGCCAGCACCATCCAAGCTCAAATTGAAGAGTTCAATTTTGGCGCTTGCGGCAAAATGATCGATAGTTTCATGACATGAGCCAATCGGTTCCTGGTGGCGTTGAGCTGTCAACTGTCATGGGGAGCCATGTAGCCCCTGCCAAAATGATTGTCAGCCTCAAATCCATTGTGGTCACGCCCCGAGGCCACGCATGAGCGCTAATCAAAACGGGGATTGACGCCAGGCAAGACCGCTGCATTGCTTGAGTCTCTCGCAGATGATCAAGGAAAAGTTTACATCTCGGTTGGCCAATTGGGATGTGTTCCACCCCGCTGGGTCAGCCCTGTTTTCTTCAAGACAACACCATCATGGCCACTGATTGTTGAAGAGTAACTTCGACCGACACTTGGATACACAGTTCTGATTACTTTTCGAAGCTGACGACATAATATCATCCCGTGGCTGTGGCACTGTCCAGCCGAGCAATCAGCACCGGCGGCGAAGCCTGTCCTGATACTCGAGAAAATGACCCTCATTGCCATGACCCACCAGGACTCGTCCTGAACGGTAGCTTGCGATGCAATCTCGACACAATCTCAACATAATCCCTTTCGTTCTCAGCCGTGATAAATCCGTGCCGAATGAAGAAGTCCATCATGACCGCTGCACAACTCGACTTGAACTCGCCGTTCCTCATAGCATCCTTCACCTCATCCACACCCATCAAGTGGAAACTCTGAATATCATCATCCACCGGCTTAAACACGACCTCCGGTCCAACCTCAAGATCATAAACATACAGCACCCCCGGATTCATCAACCCGATCTCACCGCCCGCCTTCTGATCAGAGATATTAAACCAAGTCACCGTCCCAGCCGCGACGATATCCCGTCTGACGAGCTCCTCATCCAGCGCGGCTTCCTCGCCCGCCTCACGGACGATGCACTCAAACGGCGTCTCTCCCTGCGCCACTCCGCCAGCAACCGCTTGATCCAGCATGTTGGGATACGTCGACTTGTTTGCATTGCGCTGCGGAATCCAGAATTGCATCTCGCCAGATGACGTGCGGGTGTAAACCGTCATGTGCGCGCCCTGGCCGATGATTCCAAACAAACTCATGGCCGATCTCTCGATACTAATAGCAAACTTGGCACCAACGATGGGGAATTTCTCATCTCTTTTCTTGCCTAGGCGGGGAAAGGCCTTTTGCGCCCTGGCAATGTCGAGGAGCTCGTCAATGGCTTCGTTGCAGGCGGCTTGCCAGTCCTCTCTGCCCTGAGGCTTGAGGAGGCGGACCTCTTTGCTGTCCGGGACCAGCCGGAAGGAGGGAGTCCATGGCATGCGGTCGACTACTGATTGGATCAGGAAGCCGTGGGGTTCCGGGTCATCGGGGAGATAAAATAGCCATAAAGGTTCAACTGCATTGGCGTAGGCTGTGTTGTTGCTGAGGTCGGGGTAGGGGAAGCTAGCATGGCAATGATGTCAGTAATTGGCTCAAGCTGTCTGACGTGAGTGGAGAAATCATACTTGTCGCATTCCTGAACGATCTCGAGATTGGTCCGCATGATTACTGGTATTGTACTAGGTAACCAAACTTATCGTCACCAGGGCTTCTTGTGACAGTTTCGAATTTAGGTGATTGGTGAGGATCGGAAGAGCGATATCGCTGGATGAGAATTTTGGGTCCTGGATTTCACACGTGATTGGTCCTGTTGGCCGTCCTAATGCCCTAACAGATGCAGGTACCCGATGGTTTGAAAAGGTGGCAACTAGCCTACCGAAGGGAAAAAGGGGCAATCTAAACAATGAATCAGGGTTGGCAGGGTGATGAAAGCCCACAGACAGATTTGTTTCGAAATGTTTAAGATGTATGAAACGGGTCACCAAGACTATCCTGGATTAAAGCTCTAACAGTATTGGTAGATCGATCGCAAGAAAACAGCAGCTCCACATGAGCCGGACATGCATGGGCATAAACTTGTAACGTAGGTAGGTAATTAACAAGAAAGAAGACAAGCAAAAGATTTTCCAGACCCTAAACCCCGAATGCCTAAAAATAGAAACCTTCCCCTCGAACTATGACCCATCATGTTGGGACAATGCCAAAAGACAGTTTTTGTCATCTTGGCTTTCTTATCCCTATTGTGGTTCCTCTTCAATCACAATAGCTTCATCAATGAAGTCGGATGACAAGGACATTCTGGACATGCGTCCCACGTTAGAGACAGATGAGACTGATGAGCGGCGGCTTCTTCCTGTGTCGGTCGGTGCGAAGGAAGATCCTGTATAGCTGCTGGCGGAGGGCGAGGAAGAGGATGAAAACTTTCCGGTGCTGGTCTTGCTCCCTCTCCGGCTGCTGCTTATTGTGAAAAACCTGGGAATCTCGGGAGAAGGGTCAACAAGTCGGCAAAGATATTGGGGATCTTGGCGGGCTTGTTGCACGATTCGATCGAGGTTGGTGTGTAGTACCGGGGCGTGGGCGCGCCTTTCGGGATCAATCTGTAAAAGATCTTTTTCTATAAGATTGATCAAGTCCCCCATAGCTGTTGACCTGTTGTCATCACCGTGGCAGCGAGAATCATGGCGTAGGAGGCTTATTGCACGCGTCACCTTGGAGTGGATGGTGGCCGGGCCGTCTTCGGTGGTAGGCTCCGTGAAGAAGTTTCCAGGCGCTGTTCGGGGGTCTCCACGTCGTGGCATTCGTTGTTTGCGAAAAGTCTCAACGGCTTCGAAACCATAAAGGAGCCAGACAACAAACTCGAGGGACATACAGCCCAAAGACCACATGTCATAGCGACGAGGCCTTGGCTTGCCGTTCTTGAACTCTGAGGCTGCCTCGGGAGCCTCGTAAGAGATGGTAGCGTCTCTGGTGTTCGTGGCCTCGTTTCGCAGTGCTGTTGCCTCGTGGTGGAATTTGGACACTCCAACATCCGCAAGGACAAGTCTGCCTCCGATTTGACCAGATTCATGCGTAGAGTCGGGAAAGTGGAGAATGTTTTGGGGTTTGATATCTCCGTGACGGATGCCAATATCGTGGAGGATTCTGATGGCATCCACGAGACCGAGCATTTGATCAAGGGCCCACATAACTGTTTGCGGTGTCCATAATCGCCTGGGTTCATGGCCGTCTAGTCGTTGCCAAAGCTCTCGGAGATTGCCGCCCGCCGCCCAAGGGAAAAAGAAGTAGTTGATTGTATCCTTCTCGCAACTTCCGATCAGGCTGATAAGATGTCTGTGGTTCAGGGATTGGATCCTTTCAAGGTTTGCCTTTTCCCTGTCAAAGGCCTTCTTGTTTGGGATTTCCTTAATCGCAATCTTATCTCTCGGCGCCGCCTATGGAGCGCAATCAAGGTTAGTACAGGTCAGAACCACAAGAGACATCTAGACGCTTACTGCAAGAGCCGGAAGCTGGTACGAGGAATGCAATTTGCCGTGGTGGACCGATACTCCGTCACTTCCGCTAGCTTGCCACACGCATTCCACAAATGGTAAAGGATGGTTCCGGTGTAATTGCAGAGCTTGGCCTATTTTGTCGAAACTAGGCGCGATGACAAGGTACTGTTTTTCCAAAAAGCGGTCGAGGGCGGCCAGACCTCCCCACTTGTCAAACGACGGGAATGTTTTTCCAGTGATTGAGGATACCAGGTTGTCATGTTCCCCATTTGGCGAAGAAGACTGAAGAGGAAGATGCTTATCGGTAAGGCCGTGTCTCGAGAACAGTGTTTGAATCGCTGAAGGCTTGTCAATGAGGACGAGAATGGCAAACACTTTGCTGGCTTGCTCGTGGATTTGTCGGGCGAGGTTATCGTTAGAAACCCTTTTCCAAATGCGTGACCAAAAACTGAGATATGGCTCAATTGCATCCACCGTGATATTGTCCTTGACAAGATTCCTGGGGAGGAACTGAAGTTCGCCAAGGCTTGACGTGACGAGGCTGCCTTTCAGCGCCTTGTAAAGAGGATCAGACATATTGCCCTGTAAGTTGACTTGGCAATGCGCTCAGACGGGTCTGAAAGAAGGTACGTCAAAGGCAATACAACATTTGTGGGGGAAAGTGCAAAAACTGAGGGAAGTGGTTGATCTGGGATTTTCCAATTAAAAGTTTACCAAGTGGCTCCGTTTCTCCGTGTTGGCGAACCATGCGAACCATGATTGATAATCGCTCAGAGGGTGTGAAGGACGCCTTGAGGATGGCCCGAAAATGCCTGGCAGAGTGCCGTGAGGTGTGAAACCGGTGAGGGGTGCGGGAGAGCATGGAGGAGGGTGCATGCGCGGCACCTTTATTGGTCCCTAGATCTGGGCCATCCCTCTGCCAGATTCCCAGCCAAGATTTCAATGGCAGTGCATGTCCTTATGTCGGCATTGGCATAGCCTGATTTGGACAGAGCACGGCATTCTTTCGCTATGACGATGATGCCCTCAAATTCGAGTTCTCAACTTCGCCCTCAAAACTCCAGCATGGCGACAGTTTAGTCCGCCAGTGGGCGGGTATCTCAATGCTGACTCGTAATTTCAAGTTATTTAGGAAACTCGGATAGGAAACGTTTCTTTCTTGGTGGATGAGGTGGTCAATTTTCATACCTGAGGTGAACTAAATGTGTTGTATTCCGGCCCGCGCTTTGTGGCTTGGGTTCTCGCGCCGCGATGTCTCCGGAAATCTGGAAGCTTAGACCATACCAGAGAGAGGGAGAGAGAGAGAGATAAGAGATCGGCGCTGCTGCGAATTGGCGGGAGAATCAGGGTTCCCCGCCTGTTCACAGCTGCCCAGCAGTCGACCCGTGGCAGAGGTGACAACCTACGTAGAACGGCAGCCAACACTCTTGCGCCATGCCAAATGCAGGCGTATCACACCCCCATCCCCGATACTTGCTGAGGTAGGTGGCTATGCTGCATGAAGAGATGCACTTTCGACCCCTCATTTTGTCCTCGGAGGCTTCTTTTTTGACGACCGGCGTGGCGACGATGCAGGGCAAGACAGACTTCCTCGGGATTCCACCAGATGCGTTCAAGGGGCTCATTCCCTTGAAGAGACCCGCCCCCAGTATCCCTGGCACATATCAGGCAAGTCACATGCATGTCACTTTTTCTGATAGGAGTGTAGGGCCAGATGGGATGCTGTCAGAAGGCTATATACCCCGCATCACGGAATTTCCATGGCTCTACCATCACCTGGAGCCCCTCTTCTCAGATAGTCCAAAATCATTCATTCCCTCTTTGTATACCCACCTCACACAATCTGCTACCATTAGCTATGTGGCTTTTCTGCCGCCGTCGTCAGAAACCCCAGAAACCTCCAATCCCGAGGTCTGATCCAGAGGCCGAATTGAGAGCTTTTCGGAACAAGCTTGAGCGCTCTCTCGTCGAAAGTAGTCTCAATAACGACAAGCAATTCCTTCCCGTCACAGAGATCGACAACTTGGTCAACCCTAGGACCATCCGGTCTGTTCTTCCGAACAAAGCCTCTTCTGAGATTGTTGACTTCATATGTCATCATGGCAAATCATTTTTTCTCATCCTAGTTGTCGGGAATGCAGCTTCTCCACAGGACCTGTTGTCAATCATGCAAAGCTGCCGAGATCACAATATGACCGACGAGCAGCTTCCCGTGGATCGCATAGCCTGTGTTGGCGGAAAGTCACCTTGCGACCCACGACAGATGCACCATGAGGCCTGGAACGTTTTTCATGACGACATTTGGACCTACATATGTCGTCCGTTTTACCGGGAGCAAGGGACGTTTACAGCACCAGTCTTCCGCAAGGATGAGTTTATCTACGACCTGAAGGAAGGATGTGTTCTCCCCGTCATCAGGAAGGGTCAGGAGCGCGACGGCCATTTCAGCACGGTATACGAGGCATACATTCATCCGGCCCATCACGAGGAGGGAAGGCGTTCTAAACAACCCTTACATGTCGCGTTGAAAAAGTTGAAGCCGCTTTCTTCTGAACCTGGATACAACGTGCAGACTGCTTGGAACCACGAGGCATCTGCGTTAGAGGAAATCAACAAACTTCAGCACCATAACTTGATTCGTCCCATCGCTGCTATCCGATGCGGCTCTGAACACTACATCATGTTTGAATGGGCAGATGGTGGCAGCCTGCGAGAACTGTGGGAAAGCCAAGGTTCAGAGCCGAAGGACCTTGATGCAGATCGAGTCATGGTGGTTATCGAGGAGCTTCGGGGTCTTGTCGGAGCGCTCTCGACACTCCATGGCACCAATACTAGGACAAAAACAGCCAATGTCGTCCGGCGTGCGGCAAACCTGGCAGGTATGGCGGCCAGCGAGCGGCTTGCCGTCCCCGCTAACCCTGCCAGACGTCGACATGAGGAGGCGAAGGACTCTGAACACAACACCCCATCGGTTTCCTCACTAAAGTCTCCAAAGAAGACACCGGAAATCCGCGTTCGCTTCGCTGAGCCTTCTGACGATGGTCTTTCTTTCAGAAGCGAAGACCCAAACCGTTCCTATGTCAGCGAGGAGAGCGATGCCAGCAGTGATGAGCACTGGCGGCACGGCGACCTAAAGCCTGACAATATTCTACAGTTCACAATGTCCACAAAAGACAGTTCTCGCTGGTTGGGCACACTCAAGATCGCCGATCTCGGCCTGGCCAAACAGCACATTTTTGCCACTGCTCGACGTAATGATATGACCGATCAAAAATACACCACGTCTCATTACGAGGCCCCTGAGGCTGTGGCCAACGTGCACCTCCCGAGATCTCGCCGTTTTGACATCTGGTCTATGGGATGCGTTATTTTGGAGTTTGTCATTGTCATCTTATATGGCAACAAGGGCCTGGACACGTTTTATGACCAACAAAAGATTCGAGAAAACTTAAACATGGACACGCTCTACTTTTCTGTGGATCGAAACGTCGCCAGGGTTAGTGCCATTGTGAGACACTGGATTGCTCAGATTCTCAAAGACGCCGAATGTGACAGACCCTCGGCACTTGGAGATTTGGTGAGGTTGGTTCGAGATCGACTTCTCATCGTCGAGCTACCGAGTGAGAATATGACAGCACGAGAGGTCGCAAGATGTCGAGCAGATGCGGCCGAGTTGAAGGAAAAGCTGGATGATATTTGGAGGAAAGCGAGGGACAGTGAATTCCAGGGAGGCAACTACCTTTGTCTCACCACCCACCGGAAAGGGGTTCCGCTACCTCAACCTCTTCAAGGGATAAAGACCAAGAAAGGGTCAACTACCACTGGTCGCTTAGGCGATGACCTTCCAAAGAGCCAGCGTAATCTCGTATGAAACTCTGTCGTTTCTGGTCCGGAGAGAAGGCAACTGATAGGCTTTTAGGAGGTATGTGACTAGATACCTGTGCCATGACAGAGCCGTTGTTTTACAACCTGGA
Source organism: Triangularia verruculosa (assembly GCA_033296885.1). Lineage (NCBI taxonomy): Eukaryota > Fungi > Ascomycota > Sordariomycetes > Sordariales > Podosporaceae > Triangularia > Triangularia verruculosa. The sequence goes on from MU863885.1 coordinate 141,056, forward strand.
ACTAACGCGATGGCCAAATCTACCTACCTAATTTAATAGACTGCAAGTCAATAACAGGTGACCTCAGGGCATAGCAACTGAAACGCTGACGAGAAATACCTAGTATGTGAGTATGTCTTCCACTCAGGACATGAAGATTCTCACTGACGCAACACGTGACTTTCTTTCTGGTTACAAAGTCTGTAAGTATTTGCAGATTATCGGGACTTCACAACTACCTAGGTATCAAAATCAAATGCTGATTTACTATGGCTTTTATCCCTGCAGCACGTGAGTACCTGGATAACGTCATTCGAAGCACCAAATTTTATCCAACTGACTGTCGCCTTTGATCTGTTAGACAGTAAGTAATCTTCTCATAGGCCTAATAGCCAAATAAATGCTCACATTCTGTGTATAGCCTGTAATAAAACCCCCTGCAGACTGCGAAATGAGTGAGGGAGGTGTCTTTACTGACGGATTATAGTTAATTACAACGTGGGATTTTCCAGTTGATAACGCTTTCGCCCTCGACTTCTTAAGCCAACCAACTATGCGGACGTTGTCGCCAGGCACCTTCGCCCATAATCCGACATCAATCCTATGCCACAAATGCACGAGCCGCATGTTACTGTCCCTTGAACCGCAGAGGGAGTCCATCAGGGACATCAAGTTTGCTTCCAGCCTCTGCGATTTGCATAAGCTCTTGTACGATATCTGTTTGGTGACTTTGCTAAAAGACATCAAGGATGAGACCACCTTGGTTGAGATGCAGAGACTTGGCTCTCATGTATTCCTAAACGGAATGCCTGATCCAGTTTTGTCACTTTGTTGGGGCCCAGGTGGGTTTACTTGAAGCCGGGAAACCTGGGAGTAGGTCACTAACCGCCTGTAGGGAAACCGAACGGGCCTCAGTGGCGAAATCGGGAGGTTTTTGAAGAGATTCAAATTGGACTCCCAGTAGTTCTGTCGACAGGAAGCCCTGAAAACTTTGAGCTCCTCACAACCTGGCTGAAGGATTGCGATATCAACCACCCAAACTGCTACCTTGATAACGATACATCGAGAAGAAGCCACACCCTTCCAACCCGGCTGCTCGATCTTGGAACCTGTAACGATGAAGTTGACCAATCTTCGATACTTTTATTTCTCTCCAGCTCACTGGTTGCAAAGAAAGAAGAAATCCGGTACATTGCGCTCTCTCACCCTTGGGGAGACTCTCGCAAGCATGTCCACTTTTCCACCACCGCGACCAACGTCAATTCCCATCTCACAACCGGGATCTCCCTGAGTCATCTCCCCCAAACCTTCAGAGACGCAGTCACTGTTACTCGTGCCCTTGGAATCCGATATTTATGGGTCGACTCCCTCTGCATTGTCCAGGGCGCACAGGGAGACTTTGAGAGCGAAGCTCAAAAGATGGAGGCTGTGTTCAGCATGGCGTATTGTGTCCTTGCAGCCAGTAGGGCAGAGGGGACGACAAGTGGGTTCCTATCCTCACGCCCGTCACGGAGATTTGTTGCTGTCAATCTGGACGTTGGGGCAGGCAAGCAGCACGGCAATCTGGCCAAGAGAAATGCGGAGGAGAACACGATTTATGTGTGCGAAGCCATCGACAACTTCCAGGCCGATGTCATTGACGGCCCACTCAATCAGCGTGGGTGGGTGTTGCAAGAGAGGGCCTTGGCTCGCAGGACAATCTACTTTACTGAACGACAGACGTACTTTGAGTGCGGTGGTGGAGTGCGATGCGAAACTCTAACAAAGATGACAAAGTAAGTGCTGAAGTTCCTTTCTTTTCTGTTTCTTTATCACCCACGCCCTGGACGAAATTTTCAGTACCTACTGCAAGTTGGGGTCGCAATTTCACGACATGAGAAGAGGTCTATCAACTATCTACGAAGGGTTATCAATTATGCCTCAAGGACGTGTTCGACTGCTTTCCGGTGCCAGTTTCGTTATCCGGAGCGTGCCACGCTAGTCATACCTACCTATTTTTGCTAATCCAGTCTCGGAAAGCAACCAATCTTCATTCCTAGGCGACCCAAACTTCCCCCAAGTTGCCCTGACTTCCAGCAAAGGTGGCAAGATCCGTCTGTACGAATCCCTCTACAAGACCTACTCCCGATTGCAATTCACACGAGCATATGACCGCCCGATTGCCATTGCCGGTCTGGAGCAGAGACTTGTCGCCGCCTTCGACACCAGAGGTGGTTACGGTATCTTCGACAGAGTCCCCTTCTTCGGAAGGAGCCTGCTATGGACCTGTGAAGAGACAGGCGGGATGCAAAGGATCGAGTTTCCCAAAGAAGGGCTGGGCCGTTATCGAGTTCCTCCAAGTTGGTCGTGGATGGCGTACACTGGTGCGATTGGCTTCATGGATCTGCCGTTCGACGGGGTTCATTGGCTTGAAGATGATGTTCGGTCGCCGTGGGGTGCCGCGGTTTGGGAGATGAACCTGGAAACAAGCGGCTCCGGGAGCAGCACTTCTAGTTCTATGTGGCATACTGGTAGGGCGGATCAAGACAATAATCTTACAGGAAGGGGTAGGAAGCTGAATGTAAATCTGAAGACTGCTGAGGAAAAGATCAAATGGGACATCGGAAAGCGACCGGATGATGTTGAGAATGACTTGAGGGTGGTGGCTGTTGGGAGACGAAAGTCGAGGACAAATAAACCTACGACGGCGCTTGAACACCACGTACTTGTGGTTGTTGCAGTTGATGGAAAGGCAGAAAATGGAGGAACGCGAAGATATGAGAGAGTCGGGATCGGGTCTCTTCCGGGGAACTGGATCACACACGACGAGCAGGAAGAGGAGATTGCCATCTTTTAGTCTGCCACAAGATTGTTGGCGACATAAGGTAACCATAAAGACTGCCATATACCCTTAAGATGAAGGAGAAAAGTAAAGGTACCTAGGTACCTAGGCACCTAGGCACCTAGCTGATAGGGTAAAATGTCAAATCGTGATGAGCGAAGCATCCAAGTCGCAGTAACTCCCAACCAGAACAGAAAGAATACGCTGGCCCAGATATCTGACCTCAACAGTAGGATAACAGGCTCGAGACCTCAAACTTGAGAGACTTGGGATGGATATTTCATTGCACTAGTATTCTTGTTAGGAAGGTGAAGAACTTGCACTTGCCTAATCTCAACGTTCAGGCTACCTACATTTGGGTACCATAATTCTCGGCTGCCTGAAATCATCTGATCTAAAGTCCAGGGCTCACTCCTCCCATTACGTTTCTTCGTCTCCCCACGCCGCCCGACCTGCTTCACTCGCCCGAACACACTGCTCCAGAAGAACACCAGTTTCTCCAGTCACGCATCGACCAGGTATACATTGGTTTTCTTTTCTCTTCTCGAGCATCGACCGACTCTACAACCACACCACCTACCAAACTATCACCATGTCGGGCTACAATGACCAAGGTCTCGCGGATTATTTCCGCCTCGTTTCTGAGACATTGAAACGTATCGACCAGGAGTCCGAGAATGGTAATTCTTCAAATTCAGTCCAACTGAACGAGCTCCGCCGCGTCATTATTTGTAGCCAAGGTCCTACCATTCTCAAAACAATATTTGATGCCCAGACGAAGCTTGATGCCGCGGTCGCAAAGCTCGAGTCCGGGGAGGCCGAGCTGGTCGACTTGCAACGCACTCTAGATTAAGAACGACATGCTTTGGATCAAGAGAAGCTCGACTTTTACCGCCAAAAGGAGAAATTCCTGGAAGCCCAGGCTATCTCTACCGAGACAAGAGATGCGATCAAAAAGACAGAGTCGACCCTCTCCGAGGTGATGGAGTCAAAAGAAGGCAGAGACGGTCCTCTCCCATATCGGGACCATTCAAGACGGGGTCAAGTCGGACCTTCGCACTTTCCTGCGGGCAAACATCAATAGCTCAGGTGCGTAGATGAAGAGATTTGTAATACTGGGCCCAGAGGCTAACTCATGTTCCTGTAACAGTCGCTTATGAGGCTGGGCCTTCTCAGAAGAGAGCCAGAACCCAAGAGGTCTTCACCACGGACTGCGAGCTCCAGAGGGCTAAATCCCTGCAGGACAGACAACTCGATCGCTTGGCTGACTTGACCGGTTCAGAAGTGGTTGTTGAGGGGAATCCCCAGCACTACAAATCAAACATCGCAACTGCCCTCCAAATTTTTCACGACATTCATGCCAGGGCAGACTGGCGCGCTTCATTTCACTACCTGTGGAGCAGGATGGCATTCACGATAGCACGGCAAAGGCTCTGTGGAGCAGTTCACTGGGTGGTATTCTTGGCTGTGGGTCTGACAAGTGGATGGAATGCTCTGGTGGGATATAAATACGGTCCTGTACGCTCTTTTGAACTCTTTCCTTTCGTTCAGTCAATATCATCAGTTCATTACATGCTTCAAGATAACTGCGTGGGTTCCAAACTCAACACTACCTCCAGCAACGTGATTTCTCCGGGTCATATTGTTTATATGCTCTTCTAGGATTTGACTACGAGAGACCGGAGGATCTGGAGAATGAGGGTAGGTGCCCGCACGACATTTGGCCCTTGTCAGTTCAGGAAACTGGGAACTGCATCCAAATTGCGAAGATGGAAGCTGAGCCTTATGCAAAGATTGAGCTCCTCTTTGATGTTCCTAAGAAAGGCTATAGAGGGCATCGTGTCTGAACGCAATGTTACCAAGGAATTGCGTGGTAGTTTGGGCTCTCAGATACCCAGACTCAAAGCACAGTCACAAAGCTGGCATGAAAGTCACCAGCCTTAAAGAATAGAGCAAGAGTTCATAGGTCTTTTGAGAGGCTGAAATAAGCCAGGGTGTTTCACTTTGACAGGCATGTGTTGTGACTCCTGTGTATAAACATGATAACTAGGCAGGCACTTAACTATCTTCCCGAACCTGATGACGTAGATAGCTAGCTAGCTACTTGGGTGAGAGAAATCCGATAGGTAAGGTACCCTACTTAGTACGGTGCTAAGCTAAAACACCTATACAGTTATATGCCGGTTGAAAAAGGAGAGGCTGCTACGAAAAAGCTACCACGCTTTCTAAGAAAGGTAGTGAAGGCCTACCTTATAAAGTATTGTTTAAAGACCCTTACTATCTTTGAATGACCTCGCATGGCACTAATCGGGCTCTTTATGGTAAAACAAACGCACATCCTCTTTGGGAGCTGGTAAGCATGCTTGCCTATTAGCTTTCGGGTCTGTTAGCAGATTACCATTTACTCTTCAAGGTTTAAGAATTTGGTGAGCGGAAGAATAGGTATGGAGGCGTATTCGCCCTCTTCAGAAAGTCTCTGCTTGATCTCACACCGATTCCCTGTACACTGAGAATGTACTTCCGTAGGCCTTTGATAGGTACCTTCGTCACTTCGAGGTACCTTCAGTGCCCATCCTAAAGAGCCCCAGAAATTTCTCCTAGGTCCTCCTTCTTTGTATTGGTGTCATGTCGTGTGCTTGCCAATAAGCAAGATTATCAGACCTTGACATCTTTCTACAGCCCACAACACTGCTATATTTGCTCGGCATCGCCCCGGTAGCCCCCGGAAGCTCCCGGAGGCTGCCCCGGGCGAGCTGGAGACTTATCTGGTCGTCTCGCGCCCATAGCTCCATGGTCCTGCGGTCAGGTGGTGTTTTGTGATTTTCTCTTTTCTGCGAACTTCGACTTTCACTCCTCCGCACCTCAAAAGAAAGCTTGATCGAATGCTCCACTTGGCAGCCCACCATACCACTTTGTTCTTCGTCTTCTTTCAATACAAACCACCGATACCAGAGCGCAAACATGTCCAACTCGATCGATCATACCGTTTCTGTTGCGGAAGCTAAAAAGAAGATGCTCGAAGATTCGAAAGTCGCGTTTGAGGGGGAGAAGGCGGAGTGGAAGATCAATTTGGAGACTGAGAAGGCCAAGCTTGTGCAACAGAAGAACGATTTGGACAAGATGGAGGCTACTATGGGCAAGAAAATGGCCGACATGGACAAGCTGAAGGCCGGCATGGACAAAAAAAGGATTGAGTTGTCTGAGTTGTTGTCTGAGTCCAAGAAGGAGCTCGCGCATATGTTGAAGGATGAAAAAGATAAAGTTCACACAGATATCAAGACTGGTATGTACCTATATTAGCAAGTAATGTCTTTTTAGCAATCAAGGGACTGACTTTGAAACAGCTTCGTCGACCAAAGCCCAGTTTGACCCAAATCCCCGCCACATTACCGACAGGCAAAAGGTGCTTGAGGAGTTGGTCGGCTGTCAGACCGGGTTTGAGTGCTACGTGCACGACGCCGCCAGGAACGTGGAGCTGGCGATGCAGATCATGGACGGTATCGCGCATGGCGACGGGAGCCAGTATCGTCGGTTCCAGGATTTCCGGATGACTGGTCGATATGACCACCCACTTTGCCTCTACGCCATCTTGTCCTTGGGCCACCGGCAAGCTGTGGTTGCCAACCAAGACTGCCTGTGCCCCAATGAGTGGCCGTACGACTTGCTCCGCGGCGCTGGCGCTTGCAAGCTCCAGATTATGCCTGTAAAGCATGAGAGCAAACGAACGCTCGTGTTTATCTTCGAGCCTTATTATTTTATGTAAGAGCTCATCTGGGAGCGACAGAGTACCAAGGTCATGTTGCAGTAACTGGGTGGTGGATCAGGGACACCCCAGTCCATACCGTAGTTAGGTAGCTTCAATTTTGCACAAGAAATAGAGGTGCAGTTACACTTGCCTTCCTTATCGAAACCATTAACTACCTTTCTTCAGCGCTGCAGTATTATCGTCTGTATCCTCTGATATACCCTCAACATCCCGATGTCTGTATTCTGTAGGTTTCCAGGTTCTCATCTTGTGCAACAAGTCCCGGGTAGTCCGCCTCAGTAAGGCCAAAATGGGAGTATTTCACAGTTGAAGGGACAACCTACCTAGCCGGCATTTTATCTCATCCGAGCACCAAAGACTATGAGCCGAACCTAGTTAGTAAGCCTCTTGATAGATCTTAAAGACCTTTTGATAATCTTCTAGGGCCTAAAAGCTATCTTAGGTTAGCTATTAAGTGTCTTTAGGGTGGCTTGCCGGATTAGGAGTCTCTTTTCTTTTGTCCACCACATGGCGAGGCAGCCTTATCATCCAATGGTTCCACATTGTCGGGATGTAACCTCAGATCCCAATTTTAGGTAGGTTTTCTTGCCATGTTGTTGCCTTCCAGCAGGGTGCATGTCGCAAAGTGGAGTAGTGGATTCCTGACAGTCCTCAAGCAAGACATGTTAGACTGACACACAGGCAAAACTGGTTCGGGAAGAAAGTAATCAAATATCAGGATTGTCAAGAGACCTACGGAGCGTTCCTGGAATCACCATGAGCCTCATCCCTGTCCACTTCCCGGTGGATATCGTACCCATCCGTCCCCAGGTACCGGCAGGCTGGAACGCTGCGGGGTAATTAGCGGCGCATCAGCGGGGCCGGGAATGACGGCATCGTCAACGGTCCGGCGGTCGGAGCTTCGTTTTGTTTTTGAGGTGGGGATTGGTAATCCGGGAAATGGAATCCTAGATAACCCTTGAACCTCCATGATAAAAATAAGTTTGACATCCCATAGGTTTCAGTCTTGTTTTGCACTTTATCGCACAAATATCGACCGCCACCATGTCCTCAGGTCCCATCAAGATCGCCGTTCTCGACGACTATCAGGGCATTTCTGGGCCTAAGTACCAGAAGCTTGACCCCTCCAAGTACGAAGTGGCGTTCTTCAAAGATACACTGCCCCCATATAATCATCCTGATACCACCCAAGATGTTAAGGATAAGCTTGTTGCTAGGCTGGAACCTTTCGCGGTGATCTGTAAGTGGAACATTGCCCATGTGATTGTGCCCAGTTCAGTAGCTAAAACCTACAAGGCACCATGAGGGAACGTACCCCGTTTCCCAAGGAGCTGATCTCCCGCCTCCCAAACCTCAAGCTGCTCCTGACCACAGGAAACCGGAACCTGGGGCTAGACCTGGAAGCCTTCAAGGAGCGGGGCATTCCCGTTGCTGGTGCCGTCGACAGAGCTCATGCAGGGTCCGTGGGCTCCATCAGTACAACGGAGCACTGCGTCGCGATGATCCTTGCTGCAGCCCGTAATATTGCACAAGACGATCTTTCGGTGAAGACTGGTGGTTGGCAAACGGTTCCTGCTGTGAGCCTTCGCGGCAAGATCTTTGGCACCGCCGGCCTTGGTCGGCTCGGCATCGCCGTGGCGAAGATCATGCACCTTGCCTTCGGGATGCGCATCATCGCCTGGAGCACCAACTTGACACAGGATGCGGCTGACGAGAAAGCCCGGGCTACTGGCTTCCCCGTCGAGGACGAAAACGGTGAAAAGACCTTCAAGGTTGTCAGCAAGGAGCAGCTTTTCAGCACAGCAGATGTGGTCAGCATCCATCTTGTCCTGTCGGACCGGTCTAGGGGTAGTGTCTCTGCTGCTGATCTCGCCCTGATGAAACCCTCTGCTATCTTTGTCAACACGTCCCGAGGGCCGCTAGTGGTGGAGAAGGATTTGCAAGACGCTCTGGAGCAAGGCAAGATCCGGGCAGCAGCGCTCGATGTTTTCGAAAAAGAGCCGTTGCCTCTAGACAGCAGATGGAGGACGACAAAGTGGGGACAAGATGGCCGGAGTCGTGTGTTGCTCACACCGCACATGGGATACGTGGAGGAAGCAACGCTTGAAGCATGGTATGAGCAGCAGGTGGAGAATCTTTTGAGGTGGGAGAAAAAGGAGGACCTTACGACCCCTTTGTACTAATTGCAAACTTCTGCCTGTCAAGTAGAAACACGACAAAACTTCTTTTTGGAAGCCTCTTTGGTTCGACCATGATCCATAAACCCATGCAAGTCTGGTCCTTGTGCATGATCTACTTCCCTCCAAAGCTCTCAAAGCCCTGGGCCTGGCTCTGAAGTATTTCTGCATGTGTGAACAATAACAGGCAAGTCCAGGGGCCTTCTTTCCCTTGTGTTGTCTCTGGGGCTCCTGCCTTTCCTGTTAGGTATCGCCGTCTGATGGCATGCGCGACTGCCTCATTGCCTCAGCACCACCTGCAGAGTTTGCCTTTTGTCCCATCAATATTTTTTAGTGTCTGGAAAGCGCGTTGTGCCGGGCGCGTCATTTTCTTGTTTACAAGAAACTGCAGGATGCGATCTTTCTTTCCACCCCGACGCAACACTCGGAAGTTCCTCTAGCAGCATCACACACTGGACATCCGACCCGACACCTAGCCCACGAAGCGCGATAGCGTCTTAGGTGACAACCTGCCGACCCAGTTCTTTTTGTTTACTTCTCAGCAATCTGTGTCTCTAGCATTTTACCGGGCTCCTAGCCATCAAGCCCTCCCACTTTGTTGGTTTTGCGAGCATCCCCGAAAGCCATGGCTTCGCAACACATCAAGCGGGAGCCCCACAATGGTATGGACACCATCAATCCCATGATGAACAACGGCATCGGACTCACATACTCAAGCAGGCATGGCGATGCCTCTCCGAACTCGAGACGCTCCCCGACCGCAGGCTCAATCCCACCAGGCATCTGGCAGCAGTATGTTGTAAATATTGATCCGTTGGGATAGTCATCCATCTAATCGTAGTGATAAAGATATGATGCCTCCCCCCGGTTCTATTCGTCATGGGAACGCGTTCTCCGGAATGCCTCCCCCCTCGACCATCGATCGTCGCTACATTCCATGGGGCCAGATGACTCCAGGACGAAGCCCGCAAGGTCACCCAGGGGTTCATTATGGACCTATCCCTGTTCAAGGAACCCCTCAAGATCGATTTAGACGTGAAGTACTCGGTCAGGGGCGTGGACAAATCATGGGCTCGGGGCAATGGTCGACACCTGCTCCGACCCCGACCCTATCGTCTATCAGAAACAGTGGCCCTCTCCAACCCAACACTCCACAGCCGCCTTCGGGGTCTCGTCAGTCTGTTGGCACGTCCTCAACCGCTCCTCAACGGCTTTCCCACGCATGTCAGAAGCGTGGCTTCAACCCATTGTTTGAGGTGTTTCCATCTGGCAGCAAATTTGGTTGCAACGTCAATATCGGAGGTACTATTTTGAGAAGCGGTAGCCTCTTTGAAACGAACAGACAAGCCAAAGAGGAGTCAGCCATGAAAGGTTTAGAATACCTGCGGCAGAGGGGCTGGCTAACTGAATCTCCGAGCCCCTCAAAGAACTCGAGAGACGGGACAAGAAGTCAGGTTACTGATCCTCGTCCTTCGTCTCAGCACGAAGGAGCTCATGCATTCCGCACCCAAGCACCTGCTTTTCGTTCTCATGCACCTGACACTGGTACTCATCCACATTCCATCCCGCACCAGGCATCTCCCATTGACTCTCAGGGACGTCTCGTACGATCCCAATCATCCATCGCTTATCTTGAGCAGTCAGTGGCTCGTCTCGAGGCCACCGTCGCCCGTCTCCAGGCTCCCGAGGCTTTGAAGAGGGAACAGGATGTGGAAATGACAGACGTCCCGGCTTCGAGCGGTAGCCGGGCCTCTGCCATCAGTGCTGCCCAGCAGGTAGGGTTGTTGGAGCAGATCAAGCGTATTACGGGCATGGACGGGCTCGATACGTCCAGTGAGAGCGCCGAAGTGACCCGCGCTTACCTTGAGGGTTTGGCCGTCGGGTCCCGTCTGGCGGCTGCAGCCCGCCGCCGATCCCGGTCTCCTACCCGGTCTCCGCAGACTTCTCGGGCGAACCGGCGCCGCGAACGTTCACCTCTCGATGCCCGCGTCCGGTTTACCCCGCCGCCAGTGTATGAACGATGGACTGGTCGTCCTGCGACAGACCGGTATCGTCCCGAAGACCGTTATCGCCCCGACGAAGATGGGCGTCTTCGTGACAACACCCGTCCCCGAGTTCTCGGCAGAGATGACTCTGAATCAGCGGAATCTGGCGAGGTCTCCGAACATAGCAGTGGTAGAGAATCCGTGCATGGGGCCGATAATAGTGATAAAAAGCGCTGCTCGTCTCAGCCTTGAGTATGTGCCTTCTGCGACCAAGGTAGATTTACCGGCTCGTTGTCGCTGAGCCAAAATATTTTTTTGGCCTGACGGTTCATCGATCAGGCTCTTCCTCGTGGGAGTTCTTTTTTTTTTCTTTTTCTTTTTTTCTTTTTTTTTTTCGCATTGGTCTTGTTTCTGCTCTTGTCTGTTTAGGTTTGGTTTTCGGTGTCGCTGATATCTCCGCCTGCGCATCACACTTCGTCACATGAGAGCCCTGGCACATCCTTGATCACCCTTCGCAATCCATGAGCCGGGGTCAGGCGGAAATTAGCTGATAGGGCTGGGGCTCATATGTCTTGTTTGATCATATCAATTAACTGCTCGTGGCACGGGATTCCAAGAGAACCAGGCATGGGATATGGATGAAGATAGCAAGTGGAAGTGACGGCGGGTCAATCAAAGAGAAACGGTGCGGTGGCGGGAAGACCGCCTAAAATGTAAAGAGGAGTTCCTGTAACCAGCTAATGTAACACATTGTACAATAAAACACAAGAGAAACAGTTTACTACAGTTTACTTGGCATGCGCGTCGCTCCATCCAGGCGAATAACCACTCCATTCAACATGACATTCTCGATCGTTTGCTTCACCAGCGAAGCGAACTCTTCTGGCTGACCCGCCCTAGCGGGGAACTCCATGGCTTTTTGCAACCCCTCTCTCACCTTGTCCGACAAGATGGCCGTCATGGCCGAGTCGAACATGCTAGGCGCAATGGTCACAACTCTGATGCCAAATCGGGCGAGATCCCGAGCCATGGGCAAAGTCATGGAGGCGACAGCGCCTTTACTCGCCGCGTAGGCCACCTGGCCCATCTGTCCTTCGAAAGCGGCGGAACTAGCCACCATGACAACTACACCTCTTTCCTTGTCCGGCCCATAAGGCTCAGACTTGGCCAGCAAAGGTAAAAATTGACGGGTAACATCGAGAGTGCCGCGGAGATTGATGTTCAGGACAAATTCGATGCTATCGAGGGAAACTGGATTGAGGCGCTTGTCGAGGATGAGACCTGGGGCGCCAACGCCAGCAGCGGGGATGATACCGGCTAGGGGTTTGCCAATTTCATTGATCCATGAGGTGACGCCAGACACAGCGGAGGAGACAGATTCGGTGGAGGAGACGTCGCAGGGGAAGAACTTGGCTGAGGGGGCGCCGCCCAGGGAGGTCACGGCTTTCGCGCCGGTCTCTTCATTGAGATCGAGAATGGCGACGGAGGCCCCGGAAGAGATGAGAGTTTTGGCCGTGGCAAGCCCCAGGCCGGAAGCACTGGAATATTGTCAGTAAGGTTGGTGGTCATGGAATTGTGAGGCCGGATGAGCTTACCCGCCTGAGATGACAAAGGTACGACCGTCAATCTTCATCTTGGATCACTGAAGAGAGCAATTGATGAGGTGAGATGAGAGAACTACGTTGGGAAAGTGAAAATATCTGAAATGAAGGATATCAAACAGTTCAGGGTGTGTCTAAATAGTAATTACATGCCGGGCCGGCTGTTTCTCTTGGTGTAAGTGACGACTTGGTCTTGGTGTTGCTAACAAAGTGTGCCATCTGAGTGCCGAGCTCTGTGGGGGACGTTTGCATTGACCGGGAATGCCTCGGTTCCGCGTTAGGGACTGCAGAGGAGCCCCGATACATGCATGAGCACATGGAGCGGGGCTGGAGCTTGTCTGAGCCTAAGCCCCCAAAATTGTTAAGCATCTGCAGGTCTCCGCCGCATCGTTGGTGTGGCTTTGTGACCGTTACGAAACGTTACGAGCCCAACTGCCCACTAGCCACATTTTCCCCTACGTCGTGGACCAAATAATTGGCACTGCAAAGCAGAAACAAGGTCTGAAAAGATAGTTATAAGGCCTTTGAAATATTTAGACTGTGTTTCAAAGATGATAAAAGACCTTGAAGGATAATTGATAGGCCCTTTAAATAGTCGAGAGACTTCTGAAAAACGTAAATATGTCTTTTCTACCATATTAAAGGTGTAATTCTGGAATGCAGGACCAATTATTTTGTCCACAGCGTGCCCCCCACACGCACATGTCACCCTGCAGCATCGTCCTGTCCCTCGTGCTCGCTTTCCCTGCCGTCTGTTCCCCCCTTGTCTGATCTTGTTTCTTTGCTGCAGATAAGGCGTCGTGGAACCGAACCTCGACCACAGCTCTTTCAACAACTGAGTGACTTTCCTCGTTTCCGCAAAGTCTGGATAAGGGATCGCATCGCAAAGGGAAGGAAAACGCAAAAGACGGGAGTCCACGTTTCCCACGCAGGTGTCGTACTGTGTACCACACCGCTCCTCTCTTTAATTTACAGTCTTGGTGTCGCAAAGCTCAACCTTTGGATCGACGAAAACGCACAAATAATCTCCGGTTGGGGCTCGCATGAAATGTGTGGCTGGTTTTAGTTATTTTGTTATACAGAAGGATACACGAATTACCACCCTTTGCGCGATAGAGCAACACAGGGCAACGAGAACGGGATATTTTACCAAGTGACGAGAATCGACCTCCACGACGCTACGATCGAACGAACCCCGCCCGAGACATCCGTGGAGCGCGCGCATAGCACAGACAGCGCTACCACCACCGCACTACACCAGAACCCTCTCATGCACCATTTTGTAGCCAAACAACAAGAAAAGACGATCGCATGAGCGGCTACGTCGAGCTCTCCGGCTTCGGCCGCCCCCGCCGGGGCTCCTCCGCCGCGAGCGAAACGAGCAGCGCCGGCACAGCCACCCGCGGCCAGGACAGAGAACAAGAGCTAGGGAGCATGTATGACTACCTAGCCAAGATTATACTGCTAGGTCCAAGCGGGACTGGAAAGTCTGTTCGCCCTCTGTGCCCCTCTTGTAGACCCCCCCTGCTTTAAACCTTACCTTTGCTGACGGTTATCCTGTGTGTAAAGGTCCTGTCTCCTCCACCGCTTCGTCAAGGCGGAATGGCGCGTACTATCCTCCCAGACCATCGGCGTCGAATTCGCCTCCAAGATCATCAAAGTCGGCACCGGCGCAAGGAGGAAAAGGATCAAGCTCCAGCTATGGGATACCGCAGGCACGGAAAGGTTCAGGTCGGTGTCGAGGTCATATTACCGGGGCGCAGCGGGTGCGATATTGGTGTATGATGTCACCAGCCACGCCAGCTTCAACAGTCTGCAGCCGTTTTTGAATGATGCGAGGGCGCTGGCGAGCCCGAATTTGAGCTTGTTGCTGGTGGGGAATAAAGTCGACTTGGCGGCTAGCCAAACAGGAGCGTATTCAGATTATGAAGATAATGATGATTGGGGAAGAGACAACAGATTAGGGGTGGGGGGTGGCAGAGGTGGGGGTTTACCCATGCCGAGCAGTGTCGCCAGTAGCAGTGTCACTTCTTTTCAGACGACGACAACGACGATGACGGATAGGACGGAACAAGGGGGACGAGGGCAACAGACGCCGTTGGTGCCGAGTTCGTATTCTAGTGTGTCAACTATTCACCCGGGGTTGGGGTCACAACTAAAAGCGACGATTGCGCCGGACGGGAGGGAAGTCAGCGCGGTCGAGGCGTCGAGATGGGCGAGCACGGTGAACATTCCGGTGACGATGGAGGTTTCGGCGCTAAGTGGCGAGGGTGTGGATGAAGTCTTTGGAAGGCTGGCGAGGATGATTTTGACCAAGATCGAGCTGGGTGAAATCGATCCTGACGATCCGATGAGTGGGATTCAATACGGTGATGCTGGAGCGCTTTGGAATGCTGGCGCAAGTGATGGGGGAAGCATCAAGAGCACATTGACCGCCGAGGAGGTGGGTATCGGAGGGAGGAGGAGGCGAGGAAAGCCAAAACGGATGGGCCAAGGCGCGTTGAGAGAATGGGAGGAAGTGTTCACGTTGACAGGCAGGAGGCGTAATAGGGGTTGCTGTTGAGCTTGGGAGTCGAAAGACGAGGATTTAATGATACCATGCGGCTGGCAATACCTGGTCATGGGCTGACGATGCGTATGGAAATTTTTATGGCATATTTACTCTGCACGACGCTCATCATGTTTATTGCATGGAGTCGGGAGAGGAGCGGGCGGTGCTGTCTTTTTTAGACACTGTTTATCTTTTGCTTGTTTTTTTTGGGTACTGCATAGCCAACATGAGTTTTCTCTTGACTTGCAGTTTTACGCTTGATGCAACAACGGGACGGATCCAGGGTCTTTCCATCCTAATTTCGGGGGGTTAGATAGGGGCCGTCAAGCAGGGCAACCAGCTGCAGCATCTTGTTGCCGATGCATGTGACAAATGATGGGAACGTCCGATATGCACAAGGCTGGACCGAAGCAGTCCGTTGTTGCAGGCTCTCGCGGCGACACCAATTTCCATATGCGCGCCTATCTGGCGTGCTGGCTGGCTATACTTCGGCCATCATGAGCTCCAAGGTGATGAGGTGAGGTTGGAGTTTAGCCTGAAACGGAAGCGGACAGCTTCCCTCCGGGCGCCCAAGGAACATGCGCACTATCATCAGCAGGAACTTTGATCCTCTAACTCGGCCGTTTTTTCCAATCCAAACGAGACAAGAGTGAAAGAGTTGCTATTTCGAAGAGTAAGATGTCTTTACATTACTATGCCTGGGTATGTGGCACATCACAAACAAAGCATGACTTGACGTGGTGGCACAAACAACCGCCAACAAAATCTCACGATGTTCGACTTAGATACTCCAATACAAGCGTCACGATTAGAGAACACAAGCTCCATATGCACACTCCAGCCCGGGATGGACGGCCAGGATGGATTACCTGCAGCCCCTGGCATGTGGGGTGAGGCCAGGGGAGCTCCTTCTTCACCTGCAACGCCATTCGTTCTCTCGGGGTGCCTTCCCCCGCGGTCTTGAACATGGTGAGCGGCAGCTCGAATTCCAGGCCATGGGAGGAAAGCAGAAAGATCTATAAGACGGCTCTGCTCTGGATTTCTTCAGGGCGTGACAGTCTATAGGTCGACAGCAGCAGCAAGAGCGATCTGTGTCTCTCTCATCACCGTTCCCCTCATTGTGCCCCTCACCACCATCAACCCCACCATACGACAGAAGCCCACCATGGCTCCCGCCGCCGCCGCCGTGATCCCCATCGACAAGAACTGGGAGTTCAAGCAGCTCGACAAGGAAGACGCTGAGTTCCTCCCCGTCTCTCAGTTCCCGACCAACGTCCACCTCGACCTCCTTCACCACAAGCTCATCCCCGACCCCTTCATTGGCAAGAATGAGCTCGACGTACAGTGGGTGGGCGAGGCACGATGGGTCTACAAGACTACCTTCAAGGGGCAGTCAGTTCCAGAGGGTGCCAAGGCTGTTCTGGCCTTTGACGGGTTGGACACCTTTGCTATTGTTGTGCTGAACGGAAAGACGATTTTGGAGACAGATAATATGTTTACCCCTGAAAGGGTGGAGGTGACAGAGTTGCTGAAGGAAGACAATGAGCTTGTCATCAGCTTTGACAGTGCCTACCTCAGGGGTTGGAAGCTGGTTGAGAAGTACCCTGAGCACAAGTGGGGCGTGTGGAATGGCGACAATTCGAGACTGGCTGTCAGAAAAGCGCAGTATCACTGGGTATGAGCTCTATTATGGGGAGACTTGGGAAGGCAATGCGCTAACTTCTGAGATTAGGGATGGGACTGGGGCCCGGCTCTTCTCACCTGCGGACCTTGGCGACCAATCAGCTTCGAAATCTACGAGACAAGACTTGCAGACTTGAGCTTCGATAGCACTATTTCTGAAGATCTCAAGTCAGCAGATATCAAGGCCACAGCTGAGGTTGAAGGGTTAGTTGGAAAGGTCAAGTTTGACCTCCTGCTCGACGGCGAAGAAGTGGCTTCTCAGACGGCAGACACCAACGACTCCGGCAGCGCCACCGTCTCCTTCCACCTCGACAACCCTTCACTTTGGTACCCGTTCCGCTATGGCAGGCAACCGCTGTACACACTCAAAGCCACCCTTCTGAGCAGTGGTAGTGAGATTGCCAACATCACGAAGCGGATCGGTCTCCGCCGCGCCGAGCTCGTCCAACAACCCCTTCTCGACCAGCCCGGCACCTCCTTC
The DNA here is from genome assembly GCA_033296885.1 of Triangularia verruculosa. NCBI lineage: Eukaryota > Fungi > Ascomycota > Sordariomycetes > Sordariales > Podosporaceae > Triangularia > Triangularia verruculosa. Next base: position 158,100 of record MU863885.1, read on the forward strand.
TTCTTCCGCGTCAATAACATTCCCATCTACTGCGGCGGCTCGGACTGGATCCCTGCTGACAATTTCATCCCCCGTATCACGGCCCAGAAATACTACGAATGGATTTCTCTCATTCGTGATGGCAACCAGTTTATGGTCCGTATTTGGGGCGGCGGCATCTACGAAGAACAAGCCTTCTATGATGCCTGCGACGAGCTTGGCGTTCTTGTTTGGCAGGACTTCATGTTCGGCTGCGGCAACTACCCTGCCTGGCCTGAGTTGAGGAAGTCGATCGACCGTGAGGCTCGCGAGAACATAAAGCTGCTCAGACATCATCCTTCGATTGTCATCTGGGCGGGCAACAATGAAGACTACCAGTACCAAGAGTCCGCCGGTCTTACCTACGACTTTGAGAACAAGGATGCGGAGTCGTGGTTGCAAACCGATTTCCCGGCGAGATATATCTATGAGAAGATTCTCAGTGATGCCTGTGCCGAACTGGTCCCGAGTACATTCTACCACCCTGGTAGCCCTTGGGGTGCGGGCAGAGACACTCGCGATGCGACAGTGGGTGATATTCATCAGTGGAACGTCTGGCATGGCACCCAAGAGAAGTGGCAGGATTTCGACAAGCTCTCTGGAAGGTTTGTCAGCGAGTTCGGCATGCAGGCTTTCCCAGACGTCAAGACCATCGACGCCTACCTCCCCCTTGGCAAAGACGACCCAGATCGGTACCCCCAGTCTTCCACCGTTGATTTCCACAACAAGGCCGACGGCCACGAGAGGAGAATTGCGCTGTACTTGGTGGAAAACATGAGATATGCCCCTGACCCGCTCGAACAGTTTGTCTACAGCACCCAGCTGATGCAAGCAGAGTGTCTTGCTAGCGCGTACAGACTCTGGAAGAGGCAGTGGAAGGGGCCAGGGAGGGAGTACAACGCCGGAGCGTTGGTGTGGCAGATCAACGACTGCTGGCCCGTGACCAGCTGGTCGATTGTGGACTTTTATCTCAGGCCGAAGCACGCGTTTTACACTGTCAAGCGGGAGATGGCGCCTGTGTCCGCGGGCATCACGCGCAAGGTTCACAAACACCCCAGAGACAAGTACACGAGGGTGTACATCGACACCGAGACCAAGATTGAAGTCTGGGGGAGCAACCTGACGCTTGAGGATCTGACGGTGAACGTCGTGCTCAAGGCCTGGGATGTGACCACGGGTGAGTTGACTTTGGAGAAGAAGATTGCGGAAGGGCTGGTCCTGCCGGAGAACAGGTCGACCGAAGTTGCGGCGCTGGATGTCCCCACCAAGGAGAAGGGCAAGGGCGAGGAGAACAAGGTTGTCGTGGCGGCGTATATTGTGCAGGATGGCAAGCAGATCGCGCGGAACGTCAACTGGCCGGAGCCGCTCAAGTACGTTCACCTCCAGAAGCCAAAGGAGCTCAAGGCGGTGCTCAACTCGGATGCCACGGCTGTCGAGATCAGCGCCGAGGTCCCCGTCAAGGGTGTTGCGCTAGAGTGCGAGGATGATGCAGTCAAGTTTAGCGATAATCTGGTGGATATCGTTCCCGGGGAGGTGGTCTCCATTGCTGTCAAGGGGGCGACCAAGGAGACCAAGATTTCGACGCGGTATCTAGGCATGATTTAGACTTTCTTTTTGCGTCTCATTTGCTGGGATTTACACAAATGAAAGCCGAAGATGAACGATGTCACGAAAGGGTGTTTCTATCTTTATTAATTTGTTTTTCCTATTGTGTTTACTAGATTTCTCTGAGGTATAACTACTACATCTTTGTTAAAGACGTCAAATAAAATGAGAGCTCATGATATGCTGAAAGAAAATTTCCCTATCCCATGCAACCGTTACGCCTTTGAACACCCACTATGCAATCTTTTCTCGATCTCCGGTTTTCCTCCCGACTTTGACCTATTTGGTCAGCAGCAGCCGGTGTTGCCAGAAGCCTTGGCAGCCTCGAGCTTAGCAGCATCAACAGTGGTGTCAAGCGAGCTCTCAACCTTCTCGTTGGGGCCAGCAATCAGAATCTTGATCACCTCACCCTCCTTCACCTTCTTGAATGCCGACTCAGCATCCTTGAAAGCGACGATGCCGTTCACCAGCTTCTTGACGTCGACCCTACCGGCGGCCACAAGCTCGATAGCAAGCTTGTAGTCACCGCTGCCGTAGCGGAAAGAACCACGGGCAGTGACCTCCTTCAAGCAGAGAGCCATAATGGGGAAGTTGATGTCAGACTTGCCCATGCCACCCTGAACATAGGTGCCACCCATGCGGACAACGTGAAGCGAAGTCTGGATGCTGGGCTCAGCACCGGAGGCATCAATGACGACATCAGCACCCTTGCCAAGATCAGCGGCGGCGATGAGGTTCTCGGCGTTCTCCTCGGGGGAGACGCGCTGGGAGAGGTAGGTGTGGGTGGCAGCGTAGGATTTGGCAAAGTCCAGCTTGGACTGGACAATGTCAACCTGGACGATCTTGGTAGCACCGAAGGAGGAGGCGACGGCAGCGCAGAGGAGGCCGACGGGACCAGCACCCATGACGACAACACTGTTGCCGGGCTGGACGCGGGCCTGCTTGACGATGTGGACGGCAACAGCAAGGGGCTCGATGAGGGCACCCTCCTGGAGGGAGACGTTCTCGGGGAGCTTATAGCAGAAGTCGTGGGGAGCGGACCAGAATCCGGTCAAGGTGCCGTCATAGGGCGGGGTGGCCGCGAAGACCATCTCGTGACAGAGGTTGTAGCGGCCGGAGAGGCAGTCAGAGCAGCGGCGGCAGGGGTAGCCAGGCTCAAGGGCCACGCGGTCGCCCTTCTTGAGGTCTGTAACTTCGGAACCGACTTCAACGATGGTGCCGGCAGACTCGTGGCCGAGGACCATGGGATCTTTCACGACGAAGTGGCCAATGGCGCCGTGGAGCCAGTAGTGAACATCGGAGCCGCAGATGCCGGTGTAGTTGACGGCGACGAGAACATCGTGAGGGGACTTGAGCTTGGGAATTGGGCGCTCCTCGAAGGAGACGTCATTAGGCTTGTTGAGGACGAAAGAGAGGTTCTGTTTGGTAGTGGTTAGCTTGTGCTTTAAGGGTGAGTGTTGCAGCTCTTAAGAGCTATGACGGAACTTACGGAAGACATTGTGACTATGAGAGGGCTGTGCAAGAACTGTACCAATAGGGAGTTCGTCGAGGAAAAGGATGACGAGAGAGGAAGATGAAAGGAGAACACGAGAGCAGCGAATATATACGAAAGCCAAGTAAGAGACACTCCGACTCGGGAGCCAATCTTCAGTCCCCCAGCAAGGAAAGCAAACCCGCTTCTCGGAGATATCACAGGGGCCAGAACTTACCAGAAGGACCGCAGCACAGGGAGCTCGAACGGATTGGCCGTGGATGATGGATGAACTGGATGGAGGGGGGCGAGTGCGGGGAGCTTCTCCTCCAGAGAGCTCCTCCATGCGCGTGTACCTGACCGGTGACCACCAGTGTGACAATCTCGATGGCCTGGAAGATTGGGCTCGATGGCATTCGGGAGAGCAAGCCCCCACCGCAAGGCGGGCATTACGACATGGGTTCCAGGGATTTACACGGCGTCGTCTTGGTTTCTTTTCTGGCGTTGCGTGCAAAGGAGAGCTTCTAGGAGAGCTTGAAGCACAGGACCCCACCATCAACGAACCCCACGAAATGCTCAACATTTACCCAGGCATTTTATCCGCTCCAATCAAAATCGTAGCGCATTTCCGGCAGTCTCCGCTCCTGCGAGGGGGATATCATCTTTTTCACGCCTTCTGGTGCCTGATGCAGCGCTGTCGAATCTGGACCAGGTGTCAGCTGAGAGGCAGAGACTTTTCAGGATAAAACAAAAAAAGGAGAATGGTTAATGTCGGCTGAAGTTGTTTAGTTGGGTTGCCGCAGGGTTGGACTCGGGTGCCCGAGCGGCTGGGTGGGCTGGGACGAGAAAGCACCATGAGGGCATTGTGGGCTGATCGAGTTTCTTCAAGCCTGGTTCTTGGGAGGGCAGAGGATCCGATATGCCGCTACGACGGAAGCTCAAATGCAAGTGCGGCTCGAGGGTGGTGTTGCATCCGTTTGGGCGTGATCGAGATGCATTCGCTACTGTACCACTTCTTTTGACATATCTATTATACCGCTGAGCGCGGCAGTTGGAGCTGCGATCTCGGAATGATATCAGTTTTACAATGTGTAAGCTGCTCGGTCGACGTCGCGAGTCAAGATGAAGAATGTGGTGATATTTGAGAATTCTACACTTTCTTTTCTAGCTGGGTTCTTGAAGCAATGTATAGAAGAGCTTGTTCCAAAAAGTACGGATATAGGAACCGCATACTTCTTGTATAAAAAGCAAAAGAATGATGAGAGTGGGATTCGAACCCACGCCCCTTTCGAGACCAGGAAATACTTTGCAGTAGAGGAATTCAGGTGTACCTGAACCTGGCGCCTTAGACCGCTCGGCCATCTCACCGTTGGATGTTGAATGTGGTAGAATCGTAATACTAACACTGTAACTTGTGCAGTTAGCATCTACACTCGCGAAACAAAGCAGCCCCCTTTTCTCATTCTCTTGGCGCAATGCAGAGCCCTCAACCCTAGAGGTGAAGTCTTCCGGCCGGTTAACACCATGCATGGTCTGTGGTATTGATCTGCGTATTTGTCGATCTACATCAAAGAAGTAGTGCTTTCTTAATGAGATACGAAAATCCCATCCTTTATCTTGAAAGCCTCTACCTTTGCCGATTCTGTCAAATAGTTCGCCTGCAAGACCACTAACTTCAGTGCTCTACTATCCGCAAACCATTCATTGTCTGTATTGAACTCGAAGCTTTTTATTTATTACCTTAGATGTGGAAGTTCCTGTGAATCATCCTGTTCCTACCTACCTAGTTACCTAAGGTACCTTTCTAAAGAGAATGATTTTGGCATAACGCTTCTCTTCTCCCTCCCTCCGCATATTTATAGGCGTATGTTACTCTCTCAAATCTACTTCATGCTGCACATCTTCGTTTCACTGTCAGCCAAGATACCGAACTGTTCCCCAACATGTGTTGAAAAAGTGCTCTTAGCCTAATGCTTGTGGGCCGTTAGTCCTCAAGGCTCACTGAGTATCATTTAACGTGAGGGCTCTCTCAAGCCCTGTCAAGTATCGCTTAATGCTAATCAAGTCTTTTTTCAATGCCCATTGAGTTTATTTTGATAGCTCCTCAGTTCCGAGTTTCTTTCAATACCTATTAAGTTCGATTTGATTCCCACCTCATAGGCTTGTCAAGTATTTCTGGGTCCATATACCTACCGACTGTTTTTCAGGGCCTATTGTCCATTCTACTTGACCCCGTTCAGAGGTGCAATCTGGGAAATTGGGAGCACGGTACATCAAAGCCGATGCCGCCTCATAGCTCGGTCTCCTTTACGTAAATAAACATCAAAGAATACAAGCATCGGCACATGCTTTCAGGAACTAGTGATAAGGGCCTAGGTACGAAGCTATGACTGGGCACAGGCGGACGCGTTAGCAGCACATTGAACTGTTATATAGAGAAAAAAACGATAATAAAATTCGACAACCAAGTAATTCTTTCAACCTTCGCGATTGGTGGGACCTCCCAACAAATCTTACGAATGCCTAAGGTATCACGCCACCCAAGTCGCTCACAGATAGGGGATTAGAGTGGTCTTCTGACTCACAAACTCTAACCTAAATATCATCCCATTCTTGCTTTCTGCCCGCAGTGATAATGGTCTTAGGAATGGGCGCAGAGGCTTGACTAAGTTAAGCCTCGTTTTGCCTCCTGGTGCTAAGATTACGCCATCATGCTATACGGTTTGTTGAGCGGCGAGGGAATTTTCAACCAAGCCTCCTCCGCGGTATTAAACTCCTTTTGGATTGGTTCTACCTCAAAGTTTTCAGCATATCACGTCCTCTCTCACCAACCATGAAGGCGCCAATAACGGAGAGGCCAACAATCGACGAACAACCCCCGTATAAGCCGGCAACGGCTAATATACAATTGGACTTGCTCAGGGGTCACCATGTTCGTCCCGAGAACATGCTTATCCGCGATCCGCTCGAGGAAGACGCCGAGAACAACACGATGCGCCGATGGCTGCGGCTCACTTATCTCCCCTACAAACTCTGGAGTATCATGGACTGGATGATATTTGGCCGCAGTTACAATCAAGAAGACTACTTCCCCGCCATGCGACAATCACTCATGCCTCCGACCCGAGACTTTCGATACTTGGTACAATCATACCAGACGACACACGGATATGAGCCAGATGATGCGCCCTGGGAAATCATCGTTCGCTGTCTTCTAGTAGAGCCACCGTCAACGGTGGGAAAGGCCCCAGGCATGGAATCATTAGTCAATTGGCGGAGCCACCCGGTTGCGTCATCTTCCATCAAGAACACCTGCCTTATGTACCGTTACAAAGCCGGGTGCCCATGTGAGGGGAAAACCTGCGGCTGCTGCTGCAGACCTTACAGAACCTGGGGAAGACGGATGGTGTACTCGCAGCAGAGCCCCTCGAAGACACATTTGACAGGCGAATGGCTTGTCGCTGTTTATCTCTTTAGCGACGACCGAAAGTTTGTGGAGAGGGCGAATTTAGGAGAGATGGTGGCTCGGTGGCCATCAAATGACACTGAAGCGCAAATGATCAAAATGTCTGTGGAAGCATTTATGTTGCCATCAGACGGTCCGATTTGGCACCGTTTTCTAGACTGTGAGAGTCTGGTCAGCCTGGAGTCATCCGAGTCTTATAGGGATTGTGGTCCATTGCAGCAGGCGTGTTACCGGGTAACACGCAGACGCAAGACGCCGGACGAACATCTGCAGGGGATAATGCGGATTTACGGAGTTGACTCCAGAGTTTTTCAGAAAGAGGATGCCTCGAAAGGTGGATTTTGGTGAGATATATTCGGAGTATGGCAGACTCTAATACCTAAACCTGTCAATTTGTGGAGCAGGATGGTATCACAAACATCGAGGGCAAGGCTCTTTGGAGCAGTCTGAGGATTGATGGAGCAGGTCGCTGAGGTGGTACCCAAGCGATTACATGCAGGCCAAGGAGCGGATTGCTCCGAGGTCAGGGAGCTTGGCGAAGGGGTCTGACAGGTGGATGGGACGCTCTGGGGGGATATAAATATGGTCCTGTACGCTCCTTTTGAACCTTTTCTTTTGTTCAGTCAATATCAACAGACCAATGTATGCTTAAGATAATTGCGTGCCCTGGTTCCAAACTCAACACAAGTTGAATAACAGGGTATTCCTAAAAGTTAGGGCAGATCGAATGATCAAGACACATTCTGGCTCTTTCTTTCTGGCACCTGATTGCTTGTAGCCGATGTCTTAAAGGGCATCGGCTTTCTCCAGGATTCCCAATGCCCCGCCAACAAGATGTAAACTGCCTGTGATGAGTGCCTGCACCTTGCTAGTGCCTTTTTCTTCGGAATCTGCCAAGCCCCTGGCGGTGCTGATAGCTTCTTCGATGCTAGGAATCACTAGGATTTTGGCAGATGGATCCAGAGACGCCCATCTTTCAGCAAATATGCGTTGCTGTGTCATCTTCTCGATATCGGCTGGGTTGTACTGGTGGTTCACGAAATCTGTTTCCTGATTAGCGATACTATCTTTGTACACCATGGCGCAAAAAAACGTCTTACCTCTCTTATACCCTGTCGTAGCATATGTGACGTTGGTGCAGAAGATGACATGCTGGAATCCCTGGCCAGCAGGGTCGGCGTTTTTCACCGTGTTACATAGCCCATCCAGAAAGCCGACCGCTTCACTCCGCCCTTGTTGGTTGAAGATCAAGACCTTCGGCCCCTTTCCTTCAGTGTTGGTCTCCTCAACGAACCACCTAGCCGCCATCCTCAAGCTATCCACGGTATGCGCTCCATCCACATGCCAGATAATGTTTGTCTCTTCTTTGACCTCACACCGTCCCCTCCACACGACCTGCTCTAATCCCTCAACAAACTCCCTTGGCAAGGCGACTTCATCGCGCTTGAAATCTGGATCCAATTTCTGTAGCGCTGTCTCTGCCAAAGCAATCGCAAGGGTGGCATTTTTCTTCTGGAAGTTGGCGTCAGGTCTAATCTTGACACCTTTCAACCTCTGATCGACCCCGAGAACTTTCAGATCGACGCCCTTTTCTTCCGCTCTCCCCTTGAGGACCTCTGCCGCAGAAGCAACCTGTTCGATCGTGAAGGCGGGGCTTCCTTTCTTCAAGATTCCGGCTTTATGCCATGCGATCTTGTCAACAGTATCCCCCAGTACGTAGACGTGGTCGATTCCCAATGTGCTGATGCCACTCGCCACAGGCCGCTCGACTACATTCGTAGCATCGTACTCTCCTCCTATTCCCGTTTCATAAATAGCGACGTCGACACCCTCCGACAGGTAGACATGATAGCTCATGAGGGTGAGGTACCGCGCGTAGATCGGCTTCGTGCCGGGCTCAACAAGATCGGTCGCAACTGTGCTGTTGCCCTCCAGCCTCTCCCAAACCTCGAAGAAGTACTTTGCGAACATGTCCTCTGAGATGGGCCGGGAGTTGATACGTATCCTTTCACGGACAGCGATCAAGTGTGGGCTGGTAAACAGTCCGACTTTCTTCGGGGTCCCTTTTGTCTGTTGCCATTTTGACAAGATGGAATCGACAAAAGCACATGTGCTTCCTTTGCCCTTCGTGCCAGCAACGTGCACAATGCTGAGCTTCTCAAGGTCGGATGATGTCGAGTAACCTATTCTGGCCAGGTAACCTCTCATTTCCTGCACCGAGTTGGCATCGGGGCGGATGCCCGCTTTTCTGCGGGCTTCGATGACAGCGAAGGGAGTTTGGAGGGTGTTGAGAGTGTCAATTGCATCCTGTCCGTACTGGTAAATACAATTTTCTCATCGGCTTGGAGAGAGCGGTTTACATTGTAAGTTCTCGACGCCATTGCGGAAAGATATCGTCGCCGATGGGCGACGACCGAGATGAAGGTCTTCTTGGTTGAGGTGAGCGTGAAAGATGTCGCCGGTAAACAGCCGAAAATGCTCATTCGCTTCAGCACATGATGCATTGAGGCCGAATCTTGGGTTTGTGTTGTTAATGTTGTTTATTACCGAGTTCTCATCTTGTAAAATTTGACGATGATTCACTCATATTCTTCCCTTTCAAGCGCCAGATAAAATAAGACCGATGTGGGATAGTGTGTGAGATGCTTTGGAGCGGAATACTCCGGGTTGCTTCGGGCCCCGAACATCGGCGTCGGCGAAGACGTCAGAGGGCCCACTTTCACTGCACCTGCCGTCCTGCCATCACACACAGCTGCTCAGACGGAACTTGGGTTCGAACGACAGCTTCTCAGTCCATCTTTGGAAGCTATTGGACCGCTAGCCATACCATCGTTAGCTTCCCATATCCATCCGGCCGGGGTTGTCTTACGCTTTCACGGATATAAAGCAGGTCTATCCACTATTTCTCAACGGCTGACGGTTGTCTCGAGAATGTATGCCGCACATGTCTAGAAGGCGTACTCACCATCTCTAGAAGGCTGCTGGTTATCTTGGAGGGCCTACTGTCTATCTTGAAACGCCTGCTGTGTATCTTGAAGGGCCTGCTGACTATCTTGATGGGCCTACTAATTATCTTTGGGACAGTATGGGATATCTTTGGAGGCCTATTAGATATCTTTGGGCGCCCGCCTCTTTTGAAAAATGTCATTTTAACTAGCCTATCGTAACTATAATCCGATCTTTGAAGACCCGAACTATTCGTTGATTCTCCTTAAGACGGCTCCAATTAGATGAAAGCTTCCCGTCGCCAGCACCTGACACTCCTTTCCTTCCGTTCTCGCGTTTGCTGCTAAAGCTCTGACCTGCTCAATCGCCGACTGAACACTGTCGCACACTTTGCTTTCCACCGCGCTGCTATACTCCTCCACTGTCTCCCCCGCCTTTATCTGCACACTCAAATCTCTCTTTTCACCTTCCTTTGGAGGCAGCTCTTCATTCCTTGTGAAGATAGCGTGTGTAAACACCTGTTTTGACCCACTTGCTTCCTGCTCCGCCCCCTTGAGCAAGGCTGTAAGCAGTGCTCTTGGGTCCCTCTCTTGCTGGTTGAAGACCAAAATCCTTGCCCCATCTGTTGTCCCCTTTACAGCAGCGATCCTCGAGGCAAACCACTCGCCCACCCCCGCCAAACTATCCTCTGTGTGTGCCCCATCAACAAGCCACTCTGTCCCATCCTTCCCATCGCGGAGAACCTCGCACCTCCCTCTCAAACTGGCTTGCTTGAGACCCTGCACGAACTCCTCTGGAATATCATCTAATCTCCACTCCCCATCAACCCCAAACCTCCCCTCAAATTTATGACCAGTCTTGATAAGATGCTCCCGGGCAGCAAAGATAGCCAAAGCCATGTTCCCCTTTTGAAACGGTCCTTGCAATTTCCCACCTTGAACCCCCTTCCAAGCCCTCACCTCTTCATCAGTTATCTCCACCAGCTCCGCTCCCTTTTCCTTTGCCCTCGCCCTCAGCACTTCCCCAACTGTCTCCCTCGGATGTCTAATCGTAAACGCCTTTACCCCCTCCTTGAAAATCCCAGCCTTGTGCCACGCAATCCTTTCGACAGTATTCCCAAGCATACCAACATGATCAATCCCCAGCTGCGTCACCACCGCAGCAGTGACGCTTTCCTTCGGAAGCACATTCGTAGAGTCGTACTCCCCTCCAATGCCACACTCCACCACCGCGTCTCTCGCCCCCTCATCGATCAACGCCCTCAGAGCAACAATGGTCAAAAATCGAAAGTAAAACGGCTTTGTCCCCGGGCCTTCCAGATCCCCCTGTTTGACGTCTGAGCCAAGTTGCTTCCTTGCCTCCTCCGTCATGGTGTCCCAGACAAGGTTGACGTACTTGCCAAACCTCTCTTCATCGATCATCAAGCCGTCTCCTCGGGGAGAAAGAAGCGAGATGCGCTCGCGCTGATCGACAAGATGGGGGGAGGTGTACACCCCCACCTCCGTGCTGGCATACTGCGCCAGGATGCCCCCCACAAAAGCGCTTACACTGCCCTTTCCCTTCGTCCCTGCGACGTGCACGCATTTTAGACCCGACGAGGCGATGGTTTCGGGGGAGAGGCCGGCGCGGGAGAGCCAGAAGAGCATCTCGGGAATGGCGGCGGCGTTGCGGTCGGTGCCATCTGGTAAAGGGATGGAGAAAAGGGAAGTGATGGCTAAGTTTGACTGGAGGGCAGAAAGCCGGGAGAGGGCTTTATGATACTCAGGGGGAGAGGCCATGATGGGTGTGGTGCTGCAGAATCGGTGGTGGCAAGCGGTTGGCAGCAGTAAAGGGAGCGGCAAGGGTGGGAAAGAGCCTGGTAACCTGGATGAGATGGAAGATGGTGTTTGGTTTTTCCGGCAGAGAATTGAGCTGTTGGTGGTTCTTCTGAGAAGTGAACGAGAAACAGTTCGCATTTCAGTTGAGTTTCGGCGACATTTGGTTGTGAGTGAGTGCTCAGTTGAAATGTGACCGGGCCGATGCGCCTGTAAGAATTGCTCGATCGGACCGGACCGGAGTAAGACTATGGAATGGTCAGTTGCGTACTTTTCATTCCATAACTCTGAGTTATAATAATCATTTAAGCCAGGTTATATGTCAAAGCAGAAAAAAATATTAGAGTATATGGGGTGAAAGATCAATGAACACAGCAAAGGTCATGCGTGAGTAGTTATATAAAAGCGGGTCGCTCCGAAATGCGGCTCTTGTAGAGAAACAAGATTCGGGGGTTTCAACAGCGATCAGGAGCAGTTGGGGTTGAGACAAGGAGAACGTCCAAACCAAACGTCAACAATTGGGGCTAAGTGTAAGGTTCGTTTTTTCTCAAAATAACAAGTGCAACTGAACGGATAGATCGACTCTATCCCATCGACATCATCTCACCACACCAAAACATCAGGTTGTACAAGGTAGCAACACGAACCACTCTATTGAATACTTAATACAATCCGGCCTAGCTATCCTTCTACGGTGTAGACGCGGTCTAAACAAGGCCAATGTACACAACAAAAGAAATTTTGACGTTTTGTTGAACCCTTTTTACTCCACCTTCAAGCTCTGCAGCCTCGCCTCGGTTGTGATAACCTATCATGCTCGTTAGTGCCTGTCGTGTCATCACTTAAGGACTGAAAATGAAAAACTTACGTCCAAAGCCTGTTGCACCTCCAACACCTTGCGCACCTCACCAAGCCAGTCCCTGCTCAGGGTCTTGGCCCACCCACCAAGAGTGTTCATCTCGCGTGCCGCATTGTCAAGGTCGCCCTCCTCCAAGAAGGTCTGGGTGCGAGTGAGAATGCTCTCAACATCGTCGCCAGCCGCCAAGCCCTGCTTCTTGAACATTACCTTGCTCAAGAGGTAGCTGGAAGCATGGCTGGCCACACCGGCATCCTCGGGGAGTAGAGACGCCTTGCGCACCTCAGCGGCAACGCGGCGGAACCGATCGATCAGCTCAGCGGAAGTGGAAATGCCGCGCTGGTAGGCAGAAGGGTGGATAGAGGCGATGGCGGCATCGACAACCGGGTCGTCAGCGGCGATCTCCTTGAGAGCAACAAGCTCCTTGATGAAAGGCCTAGGGTGGTGGGCGTCCTCCAGACTAGCGCGGACAGCCTCCACAGCGACGTGAAGTTGCTGAGTGCGCAAGTTGGTGTCGACAACCTCGTTGAGACCAGTAGTCAGCTTTTCGAGCTCAGAGACGGCCTTGGAAAGAGACTCGAGACGGCCGAGACGACCATCACGCTCCTCCTCAACATGGTTCTTGATATCGCGAGAGAACTGGCGCTGCAGCTCGACAGCCTGCTCCAAAAGCTTGTTTTGGACCTTCTGTTCGGAGAGTTTTTGCTCGCGCTCCTGAATCAGCTTGATCTTGTCGTCATAGCTGTGCTTGAGCTTCTCAACCTCAGTCTCAAACTCTTGACGCCACTGCTGTTCCTGGGCAATCATAATAGCCTCTAGACGCGACACAAGGTCGTTAGCATGCTTGTCGAATGAATCGATGCGCGCCTTGACCTGCTTGGCAGCCTCCTCTTCTGCAGCGGACTTGATGTTAAGAATCCTCTCTCCGACTCTGCTGACTTCATCCTTGGCCTTCCAGATGGTCTGGGAGTACTTGTCAGCGGCGCCGTCATAGTTGATTACCGTGATGATATCGTTGAGCATGTGCACCAGTTGTTGAACAATGGCGTCGTCGGCATGGGGGACAGACAGAGGGTCGATGGGCGAGGCAGGAGGCCACACCGAAGGTTCGTTCACATCAGGGACTCTGAACTCGTTGGTCTTGGAGGACGTAGCAGCAGCTGGTACGACGGCGACCTCCTTATTCTTCTCCACAGGAGCAGACACGCCCTTGCCACTCTTGTCCAGAGCCGCATCCCGGGCCTCCACCTTGGGAAGAGCAGCGGTCTCATTCTTGGCCTTGGTCACGGTAGCAGTCTCGGGCTTGACAAGATCCTTAACAGTCTCCTTGACGGCATCCTTGGCAGCGACCACCTTTTGGGCGACACCACTAGATTGACGGCCGACATGATCACCGTCGGCAACCCGCCAGGAAGCACCGCTCTGGGCCGGAATGCTGACTTGCTCGGCGGTCGTCTCTGCTCTCCTGCCCGTTACACGGTTCGCGACGTTGGGGAAGCGCTTTCTGAAGTCAAGCTCTTCCAAGTAAAGAACAGCCTCCTCGCCGTAAGGAATATACTGGGTGAAGAAGTCGTGGAAGTTGTCGTTGATGCGAGAATACCAAACACCACTACCAAATCCAAGAACACCGAGGAGCACGAGCTTCAAGAGAAAGTTGCGGAGTCTGCGGAAGAAGCCCTTCTTCTTGGGCACGACGGGAGGGGCCGGAGGAGGGGGCGGTGGTACGACGGCAGGGCCAGGGGCTGGTGGTGTTAAGGGTGCTTGCTCGGGAGTAATCGTCGCCGCGGGGGTAGTCTGGGGAGGTGGTGGTGGGGGAGTCGTGGGTGCAGTGAGTGTCTCAGCGGCGGGCAGTTTCGCTTCGTCAACGAGGGGCTTCTTGTCGTCGGCATAGAATCTCTAATCCAAAAGTATGACCTGGTTAGCTTCCCCTTGGAACCGGCTCTCATGCCTTGAAAATGAGGTCATACCTGACCGGACACAACCGCACGTCGGGCTGCGGAAGCCTGCCATTGGCGCCCGGCAACGGCAGCCGCAGGCCTGCTGCCCAGCGCCCTCACTGATCGTATCGACGTACGCAACATGAGGGAGATGGTGTGGCCGGTTCGGCGCAATTGGGAGGGTTAGACGTGGTGTTTTGGGGGAAGAATGCTGAGCAAAAAAGAGCTCGGCAAAGTTCCGGGAAGAGCTGCGGGCCACAACCAGAATCCTGGCGACAATGGTCTTGGCACTCTATCAGGTACCATTACGGAATGACATCCCACATCGGAACTTGGTCACTTTGGACGGAGTCCATATTCTCACTGACCAAATATGAAATGAATACAAGACTACAGTAAGTTTGAAGAAATACACTTTGAATTATACTCACGTTCGTATACCCCCGTCTCTGCTCTAGTCCCTGCCGGCACCGCATCCGTCACCGAATTACCGCGGTCGTTGCAAGCTGCTGCTTCTATCTGTCTGCATACCATACTGTACAGCGAAATGCGCCGGTCCGGCTCTCCCATGCCCAGTAGCCTACCTACGCTTTCTCCTCGACCATGGTGCCGAGAAAACACGCCCAGAAAAAACAAGTCCCATAAGAAAATTGAGGTATTAAAGCAACACTGATATCCTCCTCCCAGCAATACTCCGATCAAGATGTGTGTGTGAATGTCGATGTCCCTGCCCGTTCAACAAAAGCCCAAATTAACCCCAAACTTCTCTATATTCGTCCTTTGGCATCCACTGCCGCCCATACGCCCGAAGCCTTGAAAATGTTTTAACCACGTGATTCTCAAGGGCCGTTCGTATCCATGCAATGCCATAGTCCATCAGCATGCGCAGGGCCCACCGGCTTGCGTGTTCGCCCCTTCGGGGGCCAGACTGACTCCGGGCCGCTGACCAGGCCGGGCATGTCGCGGTCCAACCTGGTCAAGTGGGAGTTTCTTGGCGATAGCAGTAAACAATTCTTGAACGTTCTCGGCCGTCTTCGCAGATGTCTCAAAGAAGAGAAGCCCGGCTTCCTTTGCGTAGGCCTCGGCTTCGGCGGTAGGGATGGCGCGCTTGTCGGGTTGCTCTGTCACCAAGTCCAATTTGTTTCCGGCAAGGGCGATGATAATGTTCTCGTTGGCTTGTCGTTGGAGTTCCTTGACCCACGACTTGGCCTTGTCAAGTGACGCCTATGATAAGCTTGTTAGCTGACGATACCTCTCAAAGATGAGAATACCAAACGTACCGCTTGCGTAATATCGTAGACAACAACAGCGCAGTTTGCATTCCTGTAGTACATGGGAGCGAGTGACTTGTAGCGTTCCTGGCCAGCGGTATCCCAAATCTCAAACTTGACAGTCGTGTTCTCGTCGAGCGAGATAGTCTGTGTTAGGAAGGCGGCACCGATAGTTGATTCTCTGTAGGAGTCAAATTGATCCTACCATATCTCAGTTAGTTTGGCCCCGAAACTGCGTGATCCGACAGCCCGACTCACCTTGACGAAGCGCAATACTATCGAGCTCTTTCCCACAGCAGATTCACCAAGCAAGACCAACTTGAACTGCGCAAAGCGGTTGCTCATGCCGCGAGCGCCGGGGGGTCCTCGGGAAGCCATGCTGAGTGTGGTGATATGTTGTGTGCTCGACGTGGTTTGGTTGATGCAAAGTCAAAGACCAAACTGTCGTTGACCGTTGACGGGACCTGCTGACAAGGCGGCGTTCGTTGCCAAGGAAGGTTACGGCGGGCGCTGGCCAAATGACAATGCGCGGCGGGACTCAAATTTCGTGGGTCGGCGTTCGCGGGGTTCTCGAAAAGCGCAGAATAGGATGTCGAGACAAAGGTGCTCGACAGGTTGACAAGAGTTGAATGCTGAAATGCGGTTGCCTCAAGTGATACCACGGGACCACGATCGGGGGGAATCAGTCAAGAGCTGGGGCCGGTTGGCAGAGGTCGCTGAGTGCCTACGGGAAGCGATGAGAGCACCAGCCTGGGACCTGGCCAATGTCAGTGCTCTCAGCGCTCAGCGGGCGCCGCATGCACACGTCAGGTCGCCCGATAGGCGCAGACGCCACCATGAGGCCCGTGCATATTTTCACGTGATAGCAGCGGCAACCTGGTTACGTCGCCATCCTTGCCAGCCGGTCACGGCAGACACCGTGCGAGTGCGACTCGTGGCACGCAATAAGTAAATTAGGGAGGGCTTGGGAGAGGTAACAGGCCAGAGCAATAACGCCTCCTGTTGGTCGCCGCCGCTCACTGGGATGTCATCAGTTGCGGATGAGGCTCGAGATTTCCATAATTAGATGGCATGTTTCAACAGCGACTCTGAAGCTGCACAAAACTGACGATCTGCAGCATCCGTTCCCTTCGTTTAGTACAACCTCGATCGCTACCTGCACCTGCATGACGACAAAGAAACAAAAAAAAACCATAGTTTAGATTTCATCGTTTGGCGGCGCAACCTTCTCGTCCAATATGACGCTCCCTTTCCGCGATATCAACGTCCAGACGGCGTCTGATGCCTACATTTTCACTTCGCCCTCGAGCCCAAATGCGCCTGCTCTTGCCATTGATCGCCCAACCGGCGATATTCGACTCCTTGATGCCTCTTTACTTTCAGGGAAGCGCGTCTCACGCATTACCAGCATCGCTGGTATCCTCGGCGTGATTCAGCTGCGGCTAGGTGAGGCTCTCTTGTGATCAAGACAGAGGCTTAGGAGCATGAATAGTTGTTTGCTAACAATTATGCCTTTCAAGACAAGTACATCATCGTCATCACCAAAGCCCAACCCGTTGGCCGTCTACGAGGGCACATGGTCTACAAGGTGGTCTCAACGGATATCCTACCCCTCCGCGAACGACAGGTCAGCGATCCCGATGAGGACCGCTTCCTCAACCTTCTTCGGGGCTTTATCAAGCCAGGTCCCATGTACTTCTCGTACTCCGTCGATCTCACCAACAGCTTCCAGCGCCAAGCGCAACAGGACGCTGTGAACCCGCTCTGGAAGCGCGCTGATGACCGCTTTTTTTGGAACCGCTTCATCCAGTCCGACCTGATCAACTTCCGCAACAGTGGTGGCCGCGGTCAAGCTGCTCCCCAACCAAATATCGACCCTTATATCCTCCCCGTCATTTTTGGCATGCTTGAGATCCACCCTACGACCTTCAAGGGCACCCCTTTGACGATTGCTCTCATCTCCCGCCGCTCTCGCCACCGTGCTGGAACACGTTACTTTACCCGCGGGCTCGACGACCAAGGGCATGCAGCCAACTACAATGAAACCGAGCAAGTTGTCGTTCTCAACGACCACACCACCGGTCTCGGCGGCTCCTCATGGCAACAGCAGCAGAAGTCCTCGTCCCTCACCGACGGTGTAGGCAAGGAGATGCAAATCCTCTCCTACGTCCAAACTCGTGGCAGTGTTCCTGCCTACTGGGCTGAAATCAACACTCTTAAGTATACCCCCAAGATTCAGATCCGCGCCATCGAAGCTGCCTACCCTGCCGCCAAAGCACATTTTGAGGAGCAGATCCGCATCTACGGCGACAATTACCTTGTCAACTTGGTCAACCAAAAGGGTCGCGAAGTTCCTGTCAAGCAGGCCTACGAGCAAGTAGTCGAAATGCTCGTCTCCCGCCCGCAAGAGCACGTCCAAGGCGACCAGCGAACAGACGAAAAGTTCCGCACTATCGAAACCGCCGAGAAGAAGTCCCAGTTCGACAGGCTGCACTACATCTACTTTGACTTTCACGCTGAGACCAAGGGATTGCAGATGCATCGCGCCCAGCTGCTTATCGATCGCATGCGCGAGGCCCTCGTTGCGCAGCAGTATTTCCGTGCCAGTGTCGATTCTACGCCGGGCAATACCAACAAGACTGACGGTGGGCGGTTAGACGTTCGCTCTTTGCAGACCAGCGTTGTGAGGACAAACTGCATGGACTGCCTCGACCGCACCAACGTGGTGCAATCCATGCTCGCTCGTTGGACCCTCGACAGGATGTTCATCGACCTTGGGCTGCTTGCCAGGGGAAGCAGGTTCGCGGATGAGGACCCGGCGTTTGAGTTGATGTTCAGAAACATGTGGGCTGACAATGCCGATGTTGTCTCCAACGCCTATTCTGGGACTGGGGCGATGAAGACAGATCTGACGAGAACCGGCAAGAGGACCAAGGCGGGTGCGCTGCAGGATGGCAATGTGGCTGTTACTCGGTACTGCAAGAACAATTTCCTGGACGGGCCGAGGCAAGACGCCTTTGATCTGTTTTTGGGTGTCTATCAACCAAGCGCCGGCGGGGGTTTCGTTTTCGTGGACAGGAGGCCGGTGTTGATCCAAGCTGTGCCATACATTGCGGCGTTTGGTCTATTCTTTGTGTTGATGGGCATGTATTCACCAAGACTGCCGGACGCGGCCGTCTGGCCGATGAGGCTGTTTATCTTGTTTTGGACGGCGGTGACAGGCTGGTCGTTGTGGTTCGTTTTCAACAACGGGATGCTCTACGTAAGCTTTGCTCTTTTGGGGCATGCCAAACAAGATGCTAACAAGTACAACAGGTTAACTGGCCCAAGCTTAACCCCAGACCCTGGGCTACCGAAGGATACCACGAGACGATCAGCCGGGTGCGCAAGGACAAGATTCTCGGGCCACTGGTGGCCCGGCACGAAAGAGGCTTGTCCGTTGCTAGGTACATCAACGCCGAGGAGGGCAAAAAGAGGATTGAGTAGACCACGCAGATGTCACTCGGTCACTTTGACATGGGGACCCCATCAATTTTCACTTGGCTTCGTTCTTGGACGCACCCCATTACTCGTTCCGTTTCCTTTGTGAGAATCTTTGATTGGCGGGGACCTTTTGAAGGAATTGTTTTAGTACTGGCTAGACTTGTCTTCTGTTTCTTCACTTCACATACAACTTCGATTCGTATAATTAGCCTGCTGAACAGACGAGCAAGGAGTTAATCAAAGGTTTATTTTGGTCTTCATTCGCTTGCTTACCTTGTTTTCAATACAAAATGAAGGTTCCCGAGTAGTCGTTGGACAGCCTCTGCAGTTCTCTGGTTTTCTTCTAGCCAGACTTCGTCTAACGGCAAGATAAAAAAAAAACATGCGCAACTGCAGAAAGTTGTTTGAACTCTGGATTGAGAAAAATGCAAAAGGACTGGGCCGAGCCAGGGCTTGAACCTGGGACCACTTGCAAGTTGAAACATTTGGAATTAATTCCCAAAGCAAGTATGCTACCACTACACCACACGGCCTGTGATTTGCTGATGAATTAGTGTTGGTGGAGAGAGCTTATGAATGGAGATCGCCTGCGCCACAAAACACTCCACTTGACCTGAACACTCGGTCCCCCAGCCACTGACAACAAGCAGTCTCAACACCAACTTTCGGCTGGGAATATAAACAAAGTATTTTATTGATCTTCTACCTTCTGCATTTCAACTACGGAAATGCAGATGCTTTCCTAAAATATTCCATGTCTTCCATCTCATCTTTCCACCCTTGGGTATCAATCCCTCTCTGCAAAAAACAAAAACAAAAGAAACAGCAAAACAAGAATATCCTATAAAAACACACACAGAAGACTAGAAAAAAAGAACACCCTATCCAGAAACCATATTACAACCTCTCTCTCTCATACTAGCACTCAACGCCATGAATTACCCATTTACCCATTGCCCCAATGAGCATCCAGCGCAGCAACAAGTGAATTGACCGTTACTCCAGCCACAACAACCACCTCACCAACCTCACCCCTCCCCTCCCGAGCCCCATCACCACCCTCGAAATCATCACCACAAACCAAACCCACCACATGAACCCGACAAGCACCCACTCCACTCCCAGCCAGCCAGCCCTCCTAAGCCATCTGAACCGCCTCCTACGGCGCCGCAGCATCTTTTCGATTTGATCCACCACCCTCTTGACCTTTAGCCTCTGACCCGCGACCAGATCATGGTTCGCCTCGTCCGCCTCGTCCGCAGCCCTATGCGTGAGGTCAGTGAGTTCACCTGCCACCTTCCACCTTGTTACTTCGACTCTCTTTTCCAGATTTGGCGCCGTCTCCTGCGCAAATTTGTCGTGTGTATATTGGAACTGGGCGGCCGAGGCCTCCATTGCAGACGACAACGTCCGGGCGGCGAGCAGATAGAGGTCAACTTGGGCAACGGGCCTGGTGACCAGTCTATGTCTGGTTTCTTGGTCGGGGCAGAGAGACACGACGTCTTTCCAGGCAAAGTTTGCTTGGCCATCTGGGGAGTGGCTGGAGTCTCGAGATGAGTGAGGAGACGTAAGAAGTTTGCGCTCTTTGGCGCGACGGTCCATCTCCATTGCGTGAATTCCTGAGCTGAGGATCAGGGCCCTGACACGAGCAATTTCACGCTTGGATATGGCTGAGCGAGTGGGAGTGCTACTACCACGGTCGGCGATGGACCAGTGGCGGCCAGAAGATATGGTCGAGAACTGTCGTGGTTTATGGAAAGGTAGGGGAGCCATATCAACGCGGTCTATCCCCCAGTCGCCACTCTTCCGAGACTCAACGTCCGATTCGACCTGTTCTCTGCGCCTCTCGGCCAGCGGTGGGGTTGAAGCACTAGATGAGACATCCTGAATATCGATTCTGGGCGGTTTCAGTAGGTCAAACCGTGATGATCGCCGGCTGAGTGGCTGTGCTGGCGGATGAGGTAGTAATCCGCTCTCTTGCCCATTGTTCGGTGACTTGGCAGTGTTGGTTATCGACACAAACTGTGGCAGAGGCTCTGTTGAATGCTTTCCGTTTTGCATCGACGCAGTTCGGCCATGGCTTCGTCGGAAAACCCGAGGACCACGGGACCTACCCCTGGCGTCAATCTCGGAGTCTGAGGAAGAAGTGGTAGAGTATTGGTCGTCGCCAACTTCCTTCCTCCAAACCATGTCACTAATCTTGGACACGCCGCTGCGCAGGACAGTATCAATGCGAGGGCCGCGGAATAGCGACCTCAGGCCACCGCCAACATCCTCAGGTCGAAGTTTGACACTCCCGACACTCTTATGTGACCGGTGACTGGAATCCGTACCCTTGGTTACTATCCTCCCAAGTGGGCTCCGCGAAGGCCTTCGTTCTGGGGACGAGACAGCACTCCAGTCAGGTTCTGGTGTGGCAAAAGCTTTCTCGTTCAGTGGCGCTGATGTCTCGGCCTCCTCCGCACTTATATAATTGTCCACAGTACGCTCCTTACTACGCTCGCGGAAAATGCTCTTGACCTTGTTCAGCGGGTTTCGTGATGGAGAGCTTGGTCTACTCGATAACGGTGACAGGTCCATCCCAATAGCCGGGACCAACCCATCCCGGCTAGGCCGCATATCAGGGGAGTTCGGCTGGGACGTGTCATAGTCCACCGAAAATCTTCTATCTCTTGGAGGGACTTCGAGACTAGCCCGGCCCGGAACAGGAGAAGGCCGTTGCTGAACACCGGTGAACCTGCTTTCACTTTCGCTCACCTCAGTCCGCGAGTCCGCGGCGCGGTAAGGACCCTTAGTCTGGCTCGTATTTGGCGCGTTGTTCATCAAATCTCGCTCAGGGGTCATTGGGTTGAGGCTTGCAAACTTCATATGTAGCGCCTCGTGGTCATAGGATGTTGGCGACGACTCCGACTCCCTTTGTTCCCTGGCAATCATCTCCTCCATCTGCTTCTCCAAGACAGTTCTTACAGTGGTGGTGGCAGTGCCGGCTCTAGCCCGCCGCCGCCGGTCACTGTCTGTGTCCGAGGACTCAGAAATCGAGGCCCTGCGGATGCGTAGGAAGTCTCGGTTGTTAACAGAGCTGTTCTGGCGATGATGCGATCCTTTTAGGGCTCGTAGTTTCTGCTGAGCTCGGTCTTTTGCAGTGCTGAGAACATGGTCATGTTCATGTTTAGATGGTGGGGCATCCAGTTGTGGCTTCTCGCCTGTGGTCTGTGAATCTGAAGACTCCTTATTCGACCCTGGCGTCGTCAAACGTGGGGGCTCGTCGCGAGATGGCAGCGACCGTGGCACGTCCGACCCCTGAGGAAACACTCGTTTCCAGTGGCGATCCTCTACCAACTTTTTGTTGTCATCCAACTCCAGCCAATAAACATCTGCTATCATATCTGCCGGGTCAATCACCCAATCAACCCGCGGTCTTTTTGGCTTTGCAGCAGAGGTCGTTGAACGGGAAGGATTGGAAGGAGGCGAGCTTTGGAACGATGTTGCTTGGGCGCTGGGGAAGGGCGGTAGAACAGGATTGCCTGGTATGCGAGCTTGGCCGGTGGCCACCCACTTGGCAACCTCATCGATCCATTCAGAGACCCTTGGAACATCGTTGAACCCCTGACCTTCCCCGTCAATAGCTTTCCGCTCACGAGCTCGTACTTTCCGGTTGCGTATGTATTGTAGAGGGTTATACGGGCGGCCAATCCTCGTCTCAGATACGTTAGTGGACGTCCTGAACATCTGTACAGAGTCGTTTGAAGTGCTGGGAAGACTAGCAGCCACTGATTTGGACGTCACGGGCGCCTGTAGCGGGGGCAATAGTTCCAAAACTCTTCTGTACTGAGCCATCAGGTCCAAATACTCCTTCGCCTTTTGCGCGCGCGCCAACGTGGATTGCGAAAAATGGTAGCGGTAGGCCCCTTCCGGCTCAAATGCCGGCTGCAAAGGGCTGAGCATCCTTCCTGGGCCTATCCTAGGCGATCGGTCAGGCTTTGGGGAGATGGTGCGCGAGATTCTTCTTTGTTGCTGAAGGTGATGTCTTAAGCTACCCCCAGCGGTACTGTCAGGTAAGGGCGCTAATCGAGGCGGTGCTGGCTGGGTAATGCTTCTCCTAGAGGCAAGACGCCTGGATTCGCTCAGGTTCAGTGCCATGTTAACGATCTGCGCCGATTCCAGATCCAACTGCGTGATGCTTGTCCGAGGCGACGACCCAACTGCTGTGTTTCCGGCAAGAGAGTCGCGCTCGCGCCTCGTCAGTGTAGAGGACGTCGAGACTGGCTCGGAATAGCTAGTTCCTGCTGGCTCATACTCTTCGCGGAGCATAGAAGGACCCGAACTACCCGAGTATGTTCTGTGGTATACCTGGCCATGCTGAACGTTTCTGGGCCTGTACTGATCAGTCGACCTTCGGGATTGCCTTTCCGCTCGTGGGTTTACATACGCGTCGCGTTCGCGAGTCTGAGGGTTGAATAGGGAGTCGTTGAGTAAAAAGGCACCGTTCGATCGGTGTTTGTGGCCGCGCGACGTATTAAGTGACCGCCGTTTCTCGATCTGGTTCCGGTTGTCCAGGCGCATCGACGACTTCGCTAGAGGATCAAGCTCTTCGGGAAGCGGTACCGGAGTAGAGTCTGGGGATAATACATTTATGAAGCTGTTTTGTAGACCGCCGGATGGCTGTCGCTCCAGCGCGCTGGAGTGTCGCGCTGCCCTTTGTGGACGCAGATGGGAAGGTGGGCTGACATCGTGGGCGGTGTTGATGTTGTGATGGTCAGTCATTTCGGAGCTCCCTTCGCCCTCGGGCGATTCTCTCGGGGTTCCAACTCAAAGATATTCGATATGGCGATACATTTTTTACGCCGTGTTTGGTTCGGTACGTTGGGCGATGCTGGCAGAGCTGGCACCAGAATTTTCCATGTGAAGCTCCGACGTCAGGAGGGAGGTGGTCGGAATCTTCTCATTCGTCAGGGCCCAAGTTCAATGTCCGGTTGCTGTTCCCCAGAAGAAAGCAAGCTTGGCTTCACGTCCAGCGAGTTTCAAGGAAACGCTCGGGTCGGCAGGCAAGTGGCCCACTGTTAGCCGCAAACAAGCATGGGGTTAAGAGCACTGTCAGCACCACCCATGCATCATGATGGGATTTTAGCTTGCACAAACGGCTCTTGGCATGTCATCTTGTCTTTTTCAGAGTGCAACGTCGGTTCCTGCGTATATTTTATAGCTACCAATGTCCGCCACTACGATACCTTCTATATCTCCTCTTCATGATGTCGGCAATGTAGTAAGCCTTGCACTTAAGGCACGCTCTGCCATCACACTTAGGACACTGCCGAGTCCAGCTCAGCCACCCCTTGACCCTTCCGCAAAAGAAGCACTCGGCTCTTCCAAACCTCACAGACCAGCCGGTGAGGGGATGACGGCAATAGAATGGCGCTTGCTGTGCTGTCACACTTGGGGTACTTCTCCCGGTGTCTGTCTGGGTGCTCTCCCTCTCCATCTCCTGAGCGCCCAGGAACTGCTCTGGTGCCCCACGATAGCTTTGTTCGTATTGCCGTATCCTTCTCTCGCTCTCCTCCACCCATACTTGCCATTGTCGCCTCTCTCGCTCTTCTCTTCGGCGTTCTTCATCCCTTCGAGCCCGTTCAAATTCCCTCTCTTCCCTTTCAACTAACAGCCTTGCCTTCAGTTCCCTGATTTTCCGGTCTGCCTTAAGTCTCATCTCCTCCCAAGCTTGGCGTTGTTGTTCTTGGTCCTGCCTCCACAGCCTCTCCCTGTAAACTTCTTCCTGTAGCTCTCTCAGTCTTCTCGCAGCATCCTCAAGCCTTTCTCTGGCTTGTCTCTCCCTCACGACTCTTGCTTGCTCCTCCGCCAGCTCTTCGACATTGCGACGATTACATTTGGCAACAAACTCCCATTGCCTGTTTGTTTCGTCCCGCTTCCACCGATCACGAAGCTCCTTCAGTCTCTCGGCCTCTCGGGTTGCTTCTTCTTGTCTTGCATTCGCCACCTCAGAAGCCTCAATCTCGTGCCTGGCAGCATCTTGTTCCTCGGAAGCCAGCTTCCGGTAGCAGAGCCAGTCGAATCTGATTCTAGGGTATTCAGCGTCGTAAAGCGCGCGGCTGTGTTCATCTCGTAGACAGTCGTAGGCTTCGTGTACCTACATGATGTGTTAGTGACATCCAAAGTTTAAAGCTTAGGGCGAGACACACTCTGCGAAACTCAGCTGCATCCCCATCTTCTCCAGGCCGCTTCTTGTCTGGGTGATGATGCTTGACCAGTTTGAGCCAGGCGTTCTTGATATCCCTTGCCTTGATATACGTGTGCTCATCGTTAAAGGTTGAGAACCCGAGATCAAAGTAGTAATCAGGCTTTGCTGGTTTAACGTTAAAAGGGTGCCTGGTCTTCATGGTCGACCAATGGTGTGCTTAACATCGCCCAAGCACTAGTATGAGAGCGCATCGAAGAAGATGTGATGTGATGAAGGAAGGCAAACGATCCAGTCGTTTCTGGAAAGACGCTCGAAGATTTCGAGTGAAAATTCTTTCCAGGACTTTGAGGCCAGCGGTGACGTTTGATATGAGATGATAGCAAGGTAAGCATTGCAGACTCATCTTATCGGCTAGATAATCATCTATTGTTGGTTTCTTTGTCAATAGGAGCACTAGCAAGATAAATGTTTGAGGCTTATACAATACGAAGATATGGAAGGAGACCGAAATTGAATCTATCTTGAATGGAATGGCGCTATTCAAGCCATTGTGTACGCACGGAGCACACTCTTCGAGCAAGGCACCTCATGGCTTGCTTTGTTGAGCACAAGAGGAACGAGAAAAGTATGTGTTGAGAAGAGG
The DNA here is from genome assembly GCA_033296885.1 of Triangularia verruculosa. Taxonomy (NCBI): domain Eukaryota; kingdom Fungi; phylum Ascomycota; class Sordariomycetes; order Sordariales; family Podosporaceae; genus Triangularia; species Triangularia verruculosa. Next base: position 183,800 of record MU863885.1, read on the forward strand.
TGGCCCGAGCCCAAACCTGGTGATCGAGTTCGTTGTGTTGAGATACTGGTAAAATATCAACAATAAGGTACTGTTGGAATGATTTGAAAGGGTGGAGAAAAAGCAGATGGGATGGTTGGTGTCTTAGCATGTGTGAGATGTGCTATATGGATACTACAAATTGGGAAGGAACGTTCACTGCCCAAACTCCCCTCTGTCACACAGATAAACCTTATAGGTCCGCACACTCATAGGGAGCCTCAACTCCACCAACAATGCCTATCTCAGACAGCCTTCAAGGCGCCTCAAGTCTCTTCTGCAGCAGCTACTCGAAAGTCCAATAACTCCTGAAGTGTGTCATAAATACGGTTCACATAATCTACCTACCAAACCATCATACTCCTCCACCATTCCTCTCAAAACCGGTTTTTACCAAGGTATCTAACTTCTTACATTTCTTCCGAAAGGTTCACAGTCAAGGAAAACATTCAACTTCGAAATGAACATCTCAACCAAAAAGACCCACTAACTAAAGCCTGCCTCTGCTGTATCCCTACCCCCAAGATCCAAAATACGCTGTTACTCTCACCACCTTCAATCATCTCCTTATACTTCACCTAACGCACTCTAGCATATCCCCCCCACAACATTTACTTCCTGCCTCATAAATTCTTCCAACTCCTGTAGTGTCTTCGTACCAATGGCGTCTCAACAAAACCCTAAAGCGAGGGAAGCGCCTAGAGGCCATACAGGAGTGGTTAGTTCTCTTTTCACCCTCCCCGCTGTTGATTAAGGAGACTCAACCCCAACTCTGATACTTTTCCGTCGTTGAGGAACCTGACATATGGAATTTTCCCTCTCAGTGCAGCTAGTTTCAAACCCGACGCATCAGTGTACCTATGTAAGAGATGCCAACATACCGGATGTGAGACTGCAGTATAATACCATTCAGGGGGAGACGCTGTGTCTCTTATGATCAGGTCTCTCAAAATCAGGGCGGTTGAGGCTCTAGAGGGTAGCAGAGGTGGTGCATGGTCCGTCATCGTGTTGCTGAACATTGGTGGAAAATGAGTACAGGGTATGATGTGGCCATGGTTTTTCAATGAGCGGAGTTTATGTAGGGCCGTGCTCAAGATGCTCACTCTTGTAAATAATTAAGAATGATGTCGAAGCACTGATAATAGCACTAGGAAGGGAAGTATCTACCTCAGATAGCAGCCGGGCAGAAAAAAACCATGCTTTAGTCTACTGGCAACCATGTAAACGAAAGAAACCCACCTCTCCGAACTCTTGAATTCTGCGTTCCTGATCTACCAAATCCAACGCACCACCACCCGCTGCCCACGATACGCCATCCCATGCCCCAAGTCTTCCAGAGGAAGCAGAGTAACACCAAAAAAATTAGAAAACAGTAACAGCACTCACAGCCCCACTCCTCAGCACCTCAAACACCAAGCCTGGGTACCCATACAGCGTGGTCGTGGACTCCTCGCTCCCCTCAAACTTCCGGCCTACGCCGGCCCCAGGATCTTCCCACCCACCCAGCATCTCTATGCTACTGCCTGGTGAATCACCCCAGCCACGGTTCAGGACCATACCCCTCTGCTTCTGCTGGGCTTCACTCTCCGACGCATAAATCGACTTCCACTCTTCCTTCAGCTTCGCTTCCAGCTCCGAGAACGGCGTCTCGGAATTTGGGACTGTGTCATCCGCATCCTCAATATTGCCCTGGGCAAGGTAGGCAATCTCCCATCTACACCGACGGTGCCGGTTGAATGGGTATGAGCCTGGCACATTCCCGTGTAATATGAGCTTGGTTGCTACCTGTCGATTGGGGTTCGTAGATCGGAATGGTGGTTCGGATGTTGGCTTGCTGCTTGATGAAGGAGGTGGCTCAGATGGTTCTGTAGGTGTTGACACCAAGATGTCAAACCCTAGATAAAAGTAGTTGTAAAAACACTCCCCTGCAACGTTGGCAATTTCGTCTTCTACGGCCTCTTCGTCCTCGTTGGACCCATAGCCGTCAGAGGGGTTCAGAGATGACTGATCCGTATCCGTCATATCGTCATGCGGATTGAGATCTTTACCATTTGGTCTCCCGGCTGTGTTGCTCGCTGCCCTCAACTTATGAATGTACATGCGTTGGTCATTCTTCCGATAAATAGCATCCGGCGGCCCTAGTTCTGCTACGATTTGTTGAGGAGTCGTCTCGCCAAAATTTATCGAGAACGAATTATTGCTCCATTTCCGGAACAGTTGCACTTTTCCACCACCGTGTATTTTTACCAGCGAGACCTCATCAGGACAGACGTCCTTGCCCTTGGAAAGAGGGGCGAAGGTCTTGATGCTGGGAAGAACTTCTGTCCACATTGTCTTGCGGGCTTGAGCCCACGAGTCACCGCTAAAGACGGCCATGGATTTGGGAACTGCCGAGGACGAAAGCAAAGACACAACGTCCTTTTCGGGCGAGTACTCGCTTGCTTTCATCGGGAAGACGAAACCCACCCCGGGATACGAGAGAATGTATAGTCCTGCATCTCCAGCCTGCTTCACAAACTCTCCACCATATGTTGGGCCTAAGAAGCGCTGGTAGATGTGACGGAAGGTCGGTTCGGGTGTGCTGTCGGTTGTAGGGGAGTCGCTCGGCGGTCGGACAAGGTCTCGTTCTTTATCATTTGCTGGTTTGAAGAATATGTGGTTCTTCGTGAAGTTGATCACTTCAATCAGGCGCAGTCGCTGTTCTGGTCCATCAAATTGTAGCCGAAGGCCGTTGGCTGGCAAGCCGACCACGACTTCTTTCGTAACTGGGGAGCTTGGGTTGAAGTACAGCTCTATCTTTGGGAACCGCTGTGGTTCGGCTTTGATTCGTGTCAGGACATCATGGAGAGATGCGCCAAGAACTAGAAAGCCAAGGGCTCGTCCCGGATGCAACTGGGCAGAAAAGAGAGACGACGACATTGCGAATAGCTTCGACAGTGAATTTGGAGACAGTATGAATGATCCCGTCGAGATAGCCGCCTAGCCCCGTATGGAAGACGAGGATTCGAAGGCCAGAGCTATTAGGAAGCGCGCTCCGTATTCAAGACAGATAGAAAGACGTAGATGCAAAAAAACAAAATTGGTAATCCGACTATTCAAGTTTGCGACACTGGAAGCTCTACTAAAACCTTCTCACAGTCACTGGGCAGCTGGCGGGATCACGAGGCGGTCGCGCTGGAACTCAATGCTCACATGGGACGGGACGGTGTAGGGGACCACTCATGCGGTACGTCATCCCGGCAGGCAGATAACGATAGGAGCGATAACGGATGATAGAGGGGAAGGTGGGGTCCAATTGCAACTGTCACTTGGCGGAGAAGTGGGTCGAATTGGTTGCTGCAGCAATGTCTTCTTGGCCCGCAGCGTTGCAGAGCGTTTTGTTTATGATCGCGCCCTCTAACCCCGGTCGAGGTCCCCACTTTGGACATGCCATTTTTGCAATGACAGCAGCGACGTGGATGAGCCACAGACCACACCCTGTCCCGCGGTAGAGAGGCATCAAGGCTCATCACAGTTGAGACCTTGTCTTGGAGTTTTGGGTGGCTTTAGTTTTTGTTGTTTTTTTATGATATCCCCTCTTTTCTTGTCCAGTCACAGCAACGCGCGACGAAACAGCACGAGAACGAGCACTTCGACGCCCATCTCCCTGAGATGGAGCGCAGACATACATCGATGGCACCTCCACCTTCGAGGGCCGGAGGTGTTGGCAGTCGATCGAGTATACGACCACCAGCAACTCGGGGAGGGGCCAGACCAGCATCACGACACGCGTCTTCGGCGATATCGCGACCCCAGCGAGCAGCCTCCCCGACAGAGTCACTTGCGTCGGTAGCAACGACAGCTACAGCAGGCTCTAAGCGCAAAGAACGCGATTTCGGCCCCGACGATGGAGAGGCTACCAACATCAACGTCGTTGTGCGGTGCCGAGGGCGCAATGAGCGGGAGGTCAAGGAAAATAGCGCTGTTGCGGTTGAGACGGAGGCGACAAGAGGGAAAATCGTCGAGTTGTCGATGGGTCCGAACGCGGTCAGCAACAAGACTTATAACTTTGATCACGTCTTCTCACAAGCGGCGGATCAGGTTATGGTGTTTGAGGATGTAGTGAAGCCGATTCTGGACGAGGTAAGGAATGCCAACAATGCGCCACGGGTTTTCACTGACCAAGATGCTACGATACACAGATGATGTCTGGCTATAACTGCACAATTTTTGCCTATGGGCAGACTGGTACCGGGAAAACATACACGATGTCAGGCGACATGACGGAAACGATGGGCATGCTGTCCGATAATGCTGGCATCATTCCACGAGTGCTTCAAGCCTTGTTCGCTAAGCTCGAGCTGGAGGAGAAGGACCACTGCGTTCGATGCTCTTTTATCGAGCTGTACAACGAAGAGCTACGAGATCTGCTCGGCACCGACGAGAACACCAAACTCAAGATCTATGACGACAACTCGAAGAAGGGCCACTCGACAACAATGGTGCAGGGAATGGAGGAAAGGCATATTCTGAATGCGTCCGACGGCCTCAAGTGGCTCCAGGAGGGCAGCTTGAAACGTCAGGTTGCAGCCACCAAGTGCAACGATCTCAGCAGCAGAAGTCACACCGTGTTCACGATTACTCTGTACGCCAAGCGCCAAACTGGTGAGAACGGGGACGATTACCTAATGGCCGGCAAACTGAATCTAGTCGATCTGGCTGGCAGCGAAAACATTCAGCGGTCCGGGGCAGAGAACAAGCGCGCCGCTGAGGCTGGGCTTATCAACAAGAGTCTACTCACCCTCGGACGTGTGATCAACGCCCTCGTCGATCGAAGCGCTCATATCCCATACAGAGAGTCGAAGCTCACTCGTTTGTTACAAGACTCGTTAGGTGGACGGACGAAGACATGCATTATTGCAACAATATCTCCAGCAAAGGTCAACCTTGAAGAAACGATATCAACACTGGATTATGCCTTCAGAGCAAAGAATATTCGAAACAAACCGCAACTCAATGCTTTGATCAACAAGAAGACGCTACTGCGAGACTTTACCACCGAGATTGAGCGTCTCAAAGGCGAGCTCATCGCCACGCGACAAAGGAATGGCGTTTATCTGTCGAACGATGCATATGAGGAGCTTACAGTGCAGAATGAATCCCGCAGGATCTTAACGGAGGAGCAGGCTGCCAAAATAGAGACATTGGAGAACAACCTGCGAAACAAGGTCCAGGAGCTGTTTTCTCTTACATCGAGTTTCATGGGGCTAAAAAAGGATCATGAGGGGACACTCGGGCAACTGGACGATACCAAAGGCGTCCTGGAGCAGACCGAAATAGTGTTGGCCGCTACCAGGAAGGGACTGGCGGAGGAGACACATATTCGAAAGGCGCATCAGGCAACGGAGCAAAGGTTGGCAGCTGTTAGCAACGAGCTCCTCAACTACCTTGAGAGGACAGTTAACGACGTCGACGGCTTGCATGCAAAGAATAAGCGAAAGTCAGATCTTCATGACTTCAACCGGGAGACATGGAACATGGCACAGGGCCACGTGACGGATATCACGGAGATGGTGGAGAGCCGAATCGCGCAGTTCCGAAGGGGGCAGGAGGATCACATTTCAAACATTTCAAGCCGGATGCAAAACTTCGTGCAAGAAGAGCTCGAGAAGCTGACGTCCACGCAAAACTTCCTCGAAGAGAACCTGGCTTTATTCACCGAGTCCAAGGAGCAGTTGTTGGAACGGAAGCAGCAGTCTAAGGAGGAGATGGATGAAGTGCTTGAGGAGATCAAAGTTGTGCGGGATAACGTGAAACAAAGAGTAGGCGAAAGTCTACACGCTATCGCCGGCGCAGCGGAAAAGATTGCCGGTGATGTCCTCAACGAGCTGAGCACCTTTCACAATCGGCTCCATACGTCTTACAGCACACTCGGGAAGGATTTCAAGGGTATGTTTGAAGAACTTTTGGGAAATATCAGTGCTCAAAAGGCAGAGTCTGATAGGCTCAGACAAGAGCTAGAGGTGGCGACGCAAGCCATTGTTGAGTCCAACGAGACAGTATCAGACAGGATACAAGAGGTTCTAGAGGAGGAACGGAAGCAGGCGGCTATTGAGCGCCAGCAACTGTTATCACAAATCACCAAGCTCATCAACTCCCAAGCCCAACTTCAAGAGTCTCGACTGGTTGACAAGGCTACAGTCATCCAAGAGAGCATCAAAGATACAAACAAAACGTTCAAGAGCGATGTTGCGGGTTATAGAGAGGGCATGAATGCGTGGAACGCCAAGGATAGCCAGCTGCTGGAGGAGATTTCTCAGTCGAGAGATGTGCTCAAGACCAGGCTTAAGGATGACTGGACGGTATGTTGTTTTCTGACTGCCATATAGACCTGCTGCTAACAATCTTTAGGCTGCGAATAAGCATAGCACATCAATCCAGGAAACGACCAAATCTGTCCATGCAGAGACGGTTCGCGTCGTTGACGAACAGTTGCAAGATCTGGACGTTCAGATGCAAGATCTCGATGACTTTGTCACCCGTGCCAAGTCTTACAACGCCGAGCAGAGCGAGCACCTCTCCGATGCCGTATACAGTCTCAACAACACTGTCGAGCAGTCCTTTGACAACATTTCCGGCCATTGTAAGGAGATGTTCGGCAGGGTTGAGGATCTTGGCCAGCAAATGGAAGCGGATGCTGAGAGGTTTCATGGTGCCCTTGCACCTGTCGACGAGGAGCTTATGCAACCACTGTCAGACCTCAGAGAGGACATTGGAGCGACTGAGCTCAAAGAATACGAGCCGACGGGTACCACGCCGCCGAAGGTCCACTACCAGTACCCCACCGAACTCCCTCAGACAGCCGACCACGCTGCTTTGCTGGCTGATATGCGGGATGCCCCAACACCGAGCAGAGCTGTCCCCGTCAGCAGTGTTCTGCCCAACATTAGCTTCACACCTCCATCGGCTGTCAGGACACCCTCCCGCCTGCCAGTCGGACTGAGCTCGCCCAGCCGCTTCCCCGAAAGTGCCAGCAAGATCCCTCCCGGTGGTAGTCTACGAGAGGTCAACCCCAACGTACCATCCAGCGCTACGACCTCCAACAATGCTCAGGTGTTTGATGCGGCATCTAGTGTCCTGTCGCTTCCCACTGTTAAGGAGGACGGGGATGACGATGTGACGATCACGAAGCTGAAGGTGCCCAGCGCGACCGGTCCGACACGGGCAAGGTCGTCGAGGTTGGCTAGAAAGCCGATGGGCGGCGTGGGGCAGGGGCCGGAGAATATCCCGCCTCCTGCGGCTGCGTTGAGGAGTTCGACCAGGAGAAAGAGTCCGCGGTTGAGGTAATGATTATCATTCGTTCTCCTTTTTTCTTTTGTGGTATTGGTTTCTCGTATGGAGTTGGGGATGTGGGTTAGGTGTGTGATCAAGGATATCGTGTCTATTACTGAAGGATACTCAAAGGCGGAAAAGGGAGTAGTGTTGGAAGCAGAGAAAGAAAAGTAGACAAGAGTTGTGTTGTTGTTGTTGTTGTTGTTGTTGTTGTTGGCTACTACCATGGGCCAGGATTGTATATGGGTTTCCTTTTTCACTCGAAGTAAAGCAAGTGATACCCCCTATTGTCGAGTTGATGGAATTGCACATTTGTGTGGTTTGGGTTCATGAATAAGAAAGATGTTTATATGTATATATATATTTTACCACTTTTGGCCGTGTTGACAGCATGATCACTTTTGCTCCTTTTTCAACTCGGCAAACTGCCTCTCTACCTCCTCGGCAAAATCACCCAGCGTCTCAAACGTCCACTCGAACCCTACCTTGCCCTCACGGGACAGCTCCTCCAGGTTGCCACCTGTCCCGTAGTTTTTGGGATCGGTGCCTCCCCTCGCGATAAAGACGCTCCTCAACCCAACCTGCTTGGCGGGGACATGGTCAGCAGGCAAGCTCCTCGCCACGTGTAGCAGCTCTCCCTTCTCCTTGTCCACTCCCAGTTCCTCCTTTGCATGCTGGAACAGGTACCGAAAGTTGTTCAAACTAGGCTTGTAGCTCCCGATCTTCTGGGCGGTGTACACCGCATCAAACGTGACCTTGCCCTCGAGCGAGTTGTTGATCGTCGAGGCGATATTGTCATCGTTCACATTGGACAGGATGATAAGCTTATAGTGCTTGGCGAGGGTCCGGAGAGCCTTGACGGTGTCTGGGAATGCTGCCCAGCGGCCGGGACCGGTGCCGGCATTGAGGGCGTCTTCTTCTTTGAAGGGAACGTTGACCTCGCGGGCGAGGAGACGGAAGCATTCGGATAGGGCGAGGTTATAGGGGAGCGTGGGTTGCGTTTCCCAGAGATGGCACTGGTGGTCGTCGAAGCGTTGGACGGCGGAGAGGGGGGTGGCGTGGAGGGGGTGAGAGGGGGGAAGTTGGGAGGTGATGGGCAGAAGGTCTTGGGTGAGGCCGGTTTCCCAGTCTATGAGGGTGCCATAGCAGTCGAAGGAAAGGGCTTTGAAGGATGTGAGGGAAGGGGGCATTTTTTTTGGTGAGAATTGAAAGTCTGGTGTGTGGAGGCTGAATATGAAATTGATGAGTTTGGGATGAGAATTTACACTAGATTTTGGGAGGGTTTTAATACAGAGTGAGAATTGGATATGATATCAATACCATGTGTAAGATCTAACGATCGATCGAGACACCCGACCTTGCACACAGGTACAGGGCAGTACATCCGTACCATCACCGAAGGGTCCAGTGGATTTCAAAGGAAGGGCGCACTTAACCTGATTTGGGCCGGCGAGCAAGTGCAACAGTCTTTGCAGTTTGCATCATTAGCTTTAGCTGCCACTGGCCGACCGACTCATACCTGCCTTCCTGTTCCGGCCGCAACGGTTCTCATAATTGTGGGCTCGACCTCTTTCTTTCTGTCAAAGGCGTCGCTGTCTCCCATCGCCCAGCTACGATGTTAAAACCGGACCCAGAACGCCACTCGGACATAGACATATCCCATCGACAATAAGGCGCGCACATTGTCTCGGCTGATCTTGAGCCAGCAGCTGCTCGTCCGACCGTCGCGGGTGAGGCAAACGATGGCCCTGTGGAAAGTGGGATGATGAAGGCAAGACCTCCGTTTACCCGCGGTCGCACCTTCCTGCTGTGGTGACCTGTCTTGAGCCCTATCACGACACCACCACTTCAACAAATCATACGGTGAGATGGCCGAGCGGTCTAAGGCGCCACGTTAAGGTCTTCCTTAATCAACATCTTCCAGCAAGATTCCGTGGTCCGAAAGGGCGTGGGTTCGAATCCCACTCTCATCATTCACTTTTGCTATGCTGCTGCTCCAGCAGCATTATCCTTTTGCCGTCTCCACTTGTGTCTTGGTGTCTAATATCAACTGGAATGTGTGGTGATGTTGTCACTTTTTCGGCAGACAAGATGAAGGTGGCCCGAACCGGAAAGGGGCGTAGTTGGGGGAATTCTCTGGAAGGGCTCAGGTCAATGTGAGCAGAAAGAGCCCCCTCGGGAAAAACATCAATTTAAAGATCGAAGTGCAATCCAACAGGCATGTTCATTATTTTAGCTGATCAAAATCGAGTTGAGAGAACAGTGGTATCTCATTAACAATTCCTCAAGCGCCTAAGAACACAAAAATTACGCCTTTCCAGCAGCCTTTTCCTTTTCCAGCTTTCTCCTCTTGGACCGGAGCTTCATGTCCTCGGTGCTCTTCTTCTTGTTGGTGTACTGCATCTGCTCGAAGAGCTTGCGCTTCTTCTTGCTGAGCATGCCCTTGGCCCGCTCCAGATCCTCGGCCTCCTCCTTCTTTTTCCTTTCGAGCGCCTTCTTCTTGTCTAGCTTGGCCTTGAGTTTGGGATCCACTTGTTTGCTCTTGACGGCCTTGCCTGAAATTTCAGCCTCAAGTTCGCGTTGTCTTTGCAGCACCTCTTCCCCGTCCTCATCTTGCTCCTCGTCCTCGTCCTCGTCCTCGTCCTCCTCTTCGGCATCAGAATCTTCTTCTTCGTCGTCATCACTATCCTCAGCGACATCCATGTCGTTCTCGACCTCAGAGCCCTCCTCCTCGCTCTCACCCTCATCCTTGGCATCCTCAATTTCAGCATCGAGAGCCTCACCCTCGGTCTGCTGCTCCTCAAGAGGAATAGTGGGGTCGTACTGTCCTTGCATGGGCTTGACGAAGGGGCTGAGATGTGGTGGGAGAGCGGCACCCGGAGCGTAAAGATCGGCCTCCTTGAGCTCCTCGTCGTTGATGCAGTCCCACACCCACTGGGGCTGCACATAAGTCCTTCCGGGGTACCTTTGATTGGGCCCGAGCTTCTGTGCGGTTTGGTTATCTTCGCCATCCCCCTGTTCAGTCGTAGCGGCCTGGATGATCGGCCTGTCGACGATCTGGTGTGTAATCGAAGGGTCCGACTCGTCGGTTGTGAATGATCCCTCACCAAGGATTGGATCCCAGCCTATCCTCTTGCAACCGAAAGCACGGAGGATGAACTCGAGGGACTGGCGTGGTGTCTCGCGCGAGAGGAAGAAGGTGCAGTTGGCGAAAAGTTTGGAGGGGTCGTTGCCGCTGTAGGTTGGCTGTGGCAGAACATCACCACCGGGAGCAGCCGGCTCGAACTTGTCGATGGCCCCGGTGGCCTTCTCTTCGTCCTCCTCGTCCTCTCCCTCAGCCATCTCCACGTCGGCCTTGTCGCCGTCGGTCTCGGTCCTCAACTTCTTGACCAACTTGTCAACTTCGGCCTGAACCTTGGGGTCGGGGCCGTGGCCCTCGCCATTGGTGATCGCCTTGGTAGTTTCGTCGTTTGTCGCAAGATTGACCCCTTCCAGAGTGAGCGCCGCAAGCTCAGCACCTTTTTCATCCTTGGTCTGATCAAATTTGGGTGGGTACTTGAGACCGATTGACGAGTACAGTCTGTAGTTAACAAAACCAAGAAGGGTCATGTAGAACTCCACAAAGGTACCCATGATGCGGAAATCAATATCACCAACAACCCTCTGGTTGAACTTGTACGGTACAAGCCACAAGACGTCCTCTCCCTGAATGTTCGCCTGATAATAGATGCCCTTGATCGACAAGAAAGACTTGCGCAAGCTGTGAGAAGTAATGAGGTAGTGCTGGAACTCGTGGCACAGGCGCTCGCATCGGGCGATCATCTTGGCCGGGACGGAGGTGGTGGAGGGGAGGTTGGCGAAGAGGAAGAGCATTGACAAGCAGTCATCAAGGTCGCGAATGGCGTCAATGAAGGTCGGGTAGCGCTCACGAATAACGTGATGAAGGGTGTAACGAGGCTTGCCGGTTTGGTCGGGGCGACCAGCATGGCGTTCGAGACGGGCGGCATCGCCAACATCGCCGCGGCCGAGAGCGCGGGAGATCTTCTTCTCGAGAACCTTCTGCTCGCGAAACTTCTGAATGAGGGGTTCGTGTTGGAGGTACTGAATGTCCTTGGTGTAGTAGAAGGTGGTGGAGGCGGTGGCCGACTTGGAGACCTTCTTGCGACTTCTGGGCTCTCTTGGGTAGATTCCCTTCCAAATGCAAAGCTTGCGGAAGTCAGGCAAGCTGATCTGGAGCTTCTTGACGGCCTGGGTACGGGTGATGTAGTTCTTCGCTTGGCCGGACTGGCCCTTCTTCTTGATCTTGGCCATTGTGTATCGATTGACGGCCTCGTCAGCGAATTTCACAGCGCAGTTTGAGACTTTGCAGTGGTTAGCAGGCCGCAGGGGTGAACTTTTCCAATGTATGTTTTTCCCATCCGCTTCCCAAACTTTTTTTGTGCCAGCCGTCACCGCTGGGGAGCGATAAGAGATATGGATGCGCCGTTCAATCAGAGCAGTGAATCGCCATCTTGGCGCACCCCACCAAGGACTTCCCTGCAGCAGCTGCGCCAGGCATGCAGCGGCCCAGTGATTCGCTGGCACTGCTCCGAGGAGTCTCGTACTTGGCGTCCAAATTACGGCCACGGTTTTGACTTTTGTTGCTGACTTCACTCCCCTTTTGCATGCTCACGAGATGGCGCATTGAGCTATGAATGGCGGCAAGGTAACCGTGGGAAGAACGGCGGCTCTCTACGCTGGCGCTGCCGTTCTGCGGCTTGCCATTTTCACTCTTCTTCCTGATCTCCCGGATCTGTTAACCGGCCGCGTCGAAGTCTCAACTCCTGTCACCAGCTTCAAGCGATGTAAGCCCAGCCTGTCGCGTCGCAACTCGATTCTTTAGAGCTGCAGTGCTAACTGTCTTGAAGTGCAAGAAGGTCTCTTTCTCTACAACCACAATGTGTCCCCATACGATGGCGGTGTCTACCACCAAGCGCCCCTTTTCCTTCCGCTGTTTTCCCTCCTTCCGAACGCTTTAAGCTACCCAATATTCACCTACCTTCTTTACATCGCGATCGATTTACTGAGTGCTGGTGCGCTATGGAAAACTGCGGACTCGGGTGAGGCAGGCTCATCTGCTTTGTTTACTTCCCCGCGTCGCCAAAGAAGATGGAATGGCTTCGTTATTGCGGCTATGTAAGGCATTCTCTACCCCTGAATGCGGAGTCAAGAGAAATACAAGGACGCTGACAAACTCTAGCTTCCTCTTCAACCCTTTTACCGTGGCGACATGTCTCGGAAGATCTACGAGCGTATTCACGACATGCGCGATTCTTCATGCAATTGCCAAGGCTGTCTCCGGCGCCCCCTTCGGTGCGATGGTTGCGCTGGCCTTTGCCAGCTACTTGTCGATGTACCCATTACTACTCCTTCCGCCGCTTCTTTTGCTGTGTTACGACAGGCAACGGACCGAACGAGTCAAGAAACCAGTCATATCTTTTGCTGCGACCCACGTCCCAGTTGTCTTCGGTGTGCTGGGGCTCTTGTTCGGCATGTCGTACCTCATCACGGGCTCTTGGGAATTCCTACCCTCGACATACGGCGTGCAGCTGACCCTCTCGGATCTCACACCTAATGTCGGTCTGTGGTGGTACTTCTTCATCGAGATGTTTGACTCCTTCCGGTCATTCTTCCTGGCGGTCTTCTGGCTTCACCTTTCGTGCTATGTCGGCGGTCTCTCGGTCCGAATACGGCGACAGCCGTTGGTGGTGCTGACGCTGCTACTTGGAATTTTCGCCATTTTCAAGCCCTACCCGAGCATCAGCGACACCTCATTATTCTTGGCTATGGTGCCATTGTACCGACACGTCTTCCCACTCATGCGGTACAGTTTTGTTATTGCGGCGGTGATCATGTATGCCTCCTTTCTTGGACCGGCATTCTATTACCTGTGGATTTACGCCGGCAGCGGAAATGCGAACTTTTTCTACGCTATAACTCTTGTCTGGGGCTTGGGGCAGAGCTTGCTAGTTTGCGACCTTATGTTTGCTGTGTTGAGGGATGAGTGGGAGTTGGAGCGACCCGAGATGGCGGGCAAAGAAATTAAGCAAATATGAAGTCTCAAGAGAGGATGGTGGTGTGTAAATTGTATGAATACGATCAAAGGATGCAGCATATGGGTTTCATGAATCCTGAATATCTAGCCAAAAGCAAGCGATATATTGAACTGAAAAGAGATCAGTTGAAGCCAATGATACCTATCTGAGCATTTCAGTTCAGTTGATGGGTTCTCCCTTTGTGCCGATGCTCAACTTGGGCGGCAGTTCCATGCAGGGACGTCATCGCAGCCCTACAGTGCCTTCCCTGCAAGGCTGAAGACAGTAGCCCCACACGAACGGCTTACCGCTCTTCAATGACATGTCATTGGTGCCTACGACCGACTTTTCATCTCACTCTTGAAGCATCAACTTGATGAGAAGCTGTGTGTTCATTAACAACCATGGCGCCGTTACGAAGATATCTCAGGATCACCAAATACTCGGTTCTTGAGTGCCGCATTTACCTGGACAACCCCGCACTGACACAGTCATGGCTCCTCAATCCTCGTGACCCTATCCTTCCCAAAGTTATCAAGAGTGTTCGGCCACTTGTTTTGCCGAAACTTCGCGAGGAGCAAGAGCGAGATCGCATGAAGAAAAAGAGTAAGAAGCGGAGCATCAAGGACGTCGTAGTTCAAGGTAAGAAGAGCATGCCATGACCCCAGGATCTCGGACCCCGCCAAGTGTATAAACGTCGGACAATCATACTGACTGCCGAGAGCAGATGACTTTGAGGTGTCGATCTTCCTGACGGAAACCGACACGAGGCACTCGCTGCTGCACAAGAAAAAACATTTTCGTGACAAGGTACAGACCAAGCTCACGTCTAACTCTTCAAAGTTGACGGGCGGGGCTCACGATGCGCCCATCGTTGTTGACGGAGACGAGTTCATCTTGGAGGCAGCCGACGGGGATGATGATGTGCCAATGATCCGCGAGGAAGACGATAACCAGAATACGATCAACCTGGACGACATCCCCGCGATAGATGAAACAACAAGAAACTCGGCGCCTGCCAACCGGAGACCAAAGAGACAAAGACAAACCAGCGGGGAAATCGAAGGGGCGGCGGTCCCCTCCGGAGTTGATCCCAACATTGTCGAGACGATTGATACAGATTCATCGGATGGTCAGCTGTTCGTTGGCGATGGAGAGGATGACGATGGCAGTGATAGTGACACGGCAGTTGGAAGACCGCCCCCATCCAAGCGCCGCCGGGAAAAGGCGGCCGCCCAGAGTACAGATGGAGCTGACGATAAGAAGAAGATGGCCATGGACATTTCGTACGAGGGCTTCGCTATCTATGGGCGTGTGCTGTGTCTCGTCGTCAAGCGGCGAGAAGGCGGCGGGAAGAGTGGAAGCTTCACAATGCCGACAGGCGGCAAGTCCCAAGCGGCCGGCCGACCTCGAGGTCAGGCTATGATGGAAAACTGGATCTCCTCTACACAACTTCCCGATGAAGCTGGTGCGGGAGATGAGGAGACATCCCTGGCGTCGTGACATGGTCACCATAGCATCGCCATGCTCCTCGATCGGGCCGGCCGCATGTTGGGTGGCCAGCCACCCGACACAACATCGGCGCGGGGTATTCGCATACATACCACAACAGTGGCGGGGAATAGCATCATATGAGTGGCTCGATACACAACTGCTTGGTGTCGTCGGTCAGAACCAAGCAGAACGTCTCAACATTCGTCGACTTGACCTGATCACCCGGGACGCCCCGCAGTATCCGTTTCGGACTTTCGCTAGAGATGCATGCGTGGAGTTCACAAGAACAGCGAATACGCGCGCCCAGGAACCTTTGGATCTACACTACGTCTATGCCTCAAGCCTTTCGCGATGGAGTTGGATGGTATGCGGGTAGGACCTTTCGACCTTCCTCGTCTGACGAACAGTGGCGAACCGGTATAAGTCACTCGCAGGCGCCTATCACAACAGAATGGCCGAATTGCATCAGCAGTAGGTGAAACAATGGATGACGGCAGTTGTCACAGTTGAGCAATTGCCCGTAGCTGCCGGCAGGCACTGGCAAACATGCACTTGGACGCCTCTTTGTGTTGGTGTCAAATGATAGGGAAGGTGTTTCTGACCCAAGCATCGTCTATCTGTTCGGGATCGCGGGGCCCCAGTCTTGGATGTTCTGGCCCCCAGTCATTGTCACAATCTCATCACATCCACCTGCGAAACGCCGGCTGCGTGTGACCTACTGTGGTTGCGAGCAAAAGTAAAACCCCCCTGTCAGGTACCGTGCACGAGCCAACTCTAGCACAACTTGTGCGCGAAAACACCGTGCACACCCTGCGGTTACCTGGCAGGGAAGTATTATTTACCCATCATACCACAGTAAATGTTGATGGCGATCACTGCTCCACGCCGCAGGTGAGCGGGCAATACATGACGACAAAAGCATCGAGCGTTACGCTTGAAGGCTGAAAGTCGAAATATCGGGTCATGAAAGCCTCTTTTGTCCCCGTATCTGCGGGGCATAAGCCACCAAGTGGGCAAGAATTTGAAGATGGTCAGTAATCGACATGTACTGAAGCGGATGAATTCCGTCCGCGATTTCTTCCGAACTTAGTCCTCAAGAGAAAGACGGTCGGCGCCATTCTCCGCCCCCCCTGCCCCCCCACGATTTAATCAGGTTTTGGTGGATACTTGGTCTTCTTATCCGTATCAGGTCATGCAAGGCGGCCGCGGGGTGCGGCTGTGTACATACACAGAGGCCGGAGGACATGGTCCACGTCGAGGAGGGCGAGGGATGTGTGAATTGGTTGCAACGTGTAGCCAGGAATGGAAGGATGGAAGTGGTGATCTTTGAGGCATGTTTGAAGTTGAAGGCAAGCAAACATGTCGAGTTGTTACGGTAGCCAACCACTTGTTTGCCAGCGCCAGTTCCACGCCGCATAGCAGCATGAGCTGGTTATGATATAGCTTCACCATCAAACTGTACTATTGTCTGTTTGTATGGCTCTCGCGTGGTAAACGCGAACTCCCCGGAATAATTCTGGACTAATGAATCCGAACCGTGGATCGCCGGTCGTAATTTCTGGGGACCTGGGGACATAGAGTGTCTTTCATTCCGTCTCATGGCGCCGCCACGATAGGGACAGGTTTCCATCCAACTGAAACATCTCGGTAGAATTCACCGGCGTATTCGGTTCTTGTTGCTGGTCTCGGCCATCGTCGCTCATAAGCGGCAGATACGAGGTTCCCGAGGAGTTTCGGACACCAGAGATAACCCAAGAAGCTCTTTGAGATCATGATGATGGTGAATTCGGAAGACTCCGCAGTAGGAATACGCACGGACGGCAACTGGGAGCTTGTCGACGTTTCTCATCGCATGATTTTGGCTAGCTTCAGTAACCTGTCCAGATATGGTGGGCCGCATGAATGCGACCTCCCTAACCCATTCATTCCACGACAGGGGGGAGCTTAGCCCAAAATAGGATCACTGAGACATCGAGTTTGGGTTGTGGAGGAACGGTTCAGTGTGGGATGATGATGATGATGACGGCAACGATGTCACTTAGAGGTGATTGATCTTCTCTTTTCTTGCGGACACTAGTAGGGGTAATTAGGTATCTCATCAACAGGGACCAGCATTTTGATTGGAGAACTCGTATTGTTCAATACCTGAGCAGAGGGAAAACAAACAGAGTGTTCAAGACAGATTTCAAAGACAAAGGAAAACATGCAATCGGCGACGGGCATATATGCTACAGAATACAATGGAGACATGCAGCATGCAGGAGGAGATTATGAGTTCGGTTTTTCTGATGAACAATGTTCCAGACCCCTTCTTGTATCCTGTTCAGGAGAAGGACAACCAAAATCGACAGGTGGCTTGTGCGCTGCAGGCAGAAGGCAATCCGGGAGGAAGCCATTCCAAAAAGAGCCTCCTGCAGCAGCGATCGCCAGGGGCTTGGTTACGCCAGCGCCATTTCACCACGTGGGTGGCAGGGTTACTTCGTCTCTTCGAAGCTCAGGCGCCGCGACTTGGAGCTTTCCTTCTTTTGGGGGGCTGGGCAAAGAGAGCACGGACGAGAAGTAGAGAACCGCCTTTGGGGTGGGGCGCATCAACGAGACAAGAGCTGGGCTGGGCTAGGGCGCCACGGGCGCCACACAAGAAAAAGAAATGAGCTCGCCAAAAGAAAAACGCAGCCGGCGGCTGTTCGTTGAAGGCTGGGGGAGAGAGGGTGAGCTGATGGCGGCTTGGCTAGATTTGGGTTACTAAAGCAGTCAAGTTTCAGGATCTGGACCACCTTGCAAGTCTGAAGGCCGCGATTGGCCAAAGGCCGAAGAGACGGTTGTCTCTTTTCTTTTTCTTTTCGGGAACGGAGTTCGCTGACGCCGATCGATATGACGGACGACGCAAAACCCGGCACCTTGCCCGAACTGTTGGGGCCGAAGGGCCGGTCGGGGAGTTATGCGCGCATCTTGATCACCTTTGTCCTTCATCCACACATCCCGCACAATAACAACCCATTCCCAGCTGAAAACCTGAATGGAGATTTGTACATAGGATCGACGGGCGACGGAGCTGTGGAACCGACTTTCGGCTCGGAGAAGGATGAACAGGCTTGCGAACAGAATGAGTCCATGACATGCACTATTATTTTTTCATATCATTTTTTCTTCGCTGTTGCATGAACCCACTCACTTTGTGCCCTCGTGAGCGTGAAAGTCTTGCGGCGGTCAAGAAGAAAAACCCCACGCTTCATTTCCGGAGCTGTGATTCTTGCCGCAAAGCAAGGACCACCCGTCCAGACATACGGAGCCGAGCCTTTTTTTCTTGTTGACGGAATCTTCTATTTTTCTCCAGCTCGCTGCGACTGCCGCGATCTCCGTCGTTGCAAGTAAAGCTAACATCGGTATGCCGGCCAGGCTGAACAGCGGTGTACCCTTTTCGGTCAATCCAGACATTAAATCATTGTCTCGGCCTCCAAGACAAGGAACCGCTGCCCTAAACCCATCGTCACCAACAACCGTGCAACTGTAACCGCACTGCTGGGTCTTCCGTCTTGTAACATTACCAACTAATACGGATACACCTTTGTGATACAGAAGAAGCAAATGACTGCTTTACGACTGTGAAACTGCAACGTTCTTTTGAAAGCTGGGGTTGAACCCTCACATGGATCAGGCCCCTTCGGGATTTCCCAGATGAGATGAAATGGAGCCACACTCCCAACGTCTCCATCAAGACAAGACAAGACAAGACACGACTTGAGACGAACACGCTGACAAACTCGCTTCCTTTCCACTGTTTCGTCCCGACTCGCCTGCCGATACATCGCGTACATACCTATGGAGCCATGCTTCTTCCAACGGCGAGGCAAAAAAGAGAAGCAAAAGGGACCCTGTTGGTGACATCAAACCACCCCGGCCCTACTGGACCCCTCTCAAGTCCCCAGAAATCGGTTCGTGTGTACATGGAGTAAGACTGCACTAACAGTACAAGAAGAAAAGACGTGATGCTATCGGCTACTGCACTGTTCTTTTTGCTTCCCTTAATGCGGGCCCTCGGCTAGGTATGTTGGGGGACGGGGGTCCTTGTTGACCATTCATGATGAATCCCAAAGAACCCATCTCGAAGGATGCGAGGCCCAAACGCCATGCCATCCCATCATATGCACGTCTGACACGGAACAACAAAAGTTGGGCTTCGATAGCCCTATGATAGGCTGATAGATATGCAAGCCGCAAGATGGAGAGACGGTCCGACAGCTTGGTACATGTCTGCCCCAAACAAAGAATAAGATCCGGACGCCTCTTTCTGCCCTCGCAGGACCCTCGGGCAAAGCACCCGTTGCTGTCATCCGTGGCTGTTGGTTTTGGTTGTTGGGCGCCAGGCCGCAAAAGGCAGCCAGCCACAGTTCCCCGTGTTGGAAATGCACCTGTGCAGGAAACAGACCTGTCAGATTTTCGTTATCTCGACGCAACTTTGCCGAGGAGACCACGACCACGTCGAAAACTCATGATCACGCAAATGCCGGCGGACATCTCGGCATTCTCAAACGAACATTCATCGGAGAAGACCCCTCCGCCCTCCAAAGTCCCCTACTCATCAATCTTGTTTTATCATCCCACATCCCGCGCCTTTACATACACTAGTGTAAACCCCAGACCCCAGGCACGCAAAAAATAAAACCCTTGCTAGGGTTGAGACTTGGTCAACGTCATCAATCTCTCCGTAGCTGCTTTTGCTCCTCCTTTGCACCTTCGGCATATTCCGTTTTCTGATATACCCAATATAATGGTGATAAACAAGGCTAGGGAATCAAACTAGCGTAGCGTAACGTTGTGAATCAGGCCAGCTGTGCTGCTGCTGCTCTTTCCGGGCCAACAGCTCAACAATCTCTCGAGATCGTAATTCGTAGCACACAGACCAACGAAGCAAACGAAATATCCCGTAGCCGGGATCCGAAGAAGGGAAAAAAATACGACGTTGATGATGAGACAGGGACCTGCCTGCCTTGAATACTTGAAAAAATAAACAGATGAGCGCGAGCGGCGGTTACGACTGCCGCGAGAGAATGACACAGAGAAGCGGTGAAGAAAACAAACGCATCGTTGGGCGCTTGGAAGGAAGAAAAAAAAGGCTCATATCGAAGAAAATAAAATCCGTGAATGCCATTCCTGTTGTGTGTGGTGTTGATAGGTTTGCATGTGAATTCCAGCCCACAACGAGTGGAGTTGTTTCTGTGACGGCTGGCTGAATTGTGGGTTAGGAAAAAGGAAATGAGGGCCCACAATTTGGTTGACTGACAGGAATGTTCGGAAGACATTCTAGAAGGTTTCCGCCTTCAGCTTGGCGTGGTATTCTTCTGGAAAGACAGGGAGATGGCTGCCCCGATTTTGACCGTGTAATTTACAAGGCTGGGGAGCAAAAAAAAAAAAAAACCAGCTTGGTATCGCTGAAATGTAACTTTCAATCCCCACCAATACCATAACAAGGACCTGTACAAGATGGTTTACAACGTGGAATACTGGAGCTGGTCACCGCTGTTGAGGCAAATTGCATCTGTCTTTCAGTTTCACCATCACTGTGCATCATAAAGAGCTTTCCACCAATCCACTTCCTCACCGCTTGCTTGCAGGAGATCGCTTCTCCTCATTCGTGCCCAACTTTCCGGGTCTCTGGGACAAAAAGAAATGGGGCA
The DNA here is from genome assembly GCA_033296885.1 of Triangularia verruculosa. Lineage (NCBI taxonomy): Eukaryota > Fungi > Ascomycota > Sordariomycetes > Sordariales > Podosporaceae > Triangularia > Triangularia verruculosa. The sequence continues at coordinate 204,372 of MU863885.1, forward strand.
CCAAGACCGAAGTGTAGAGGCCGTTTTTGTGGATGGATACAACTCTGCGAGAGGGGGGGTCAGATGACGGATTCTCTGACACCAATCGGCGCAAAATTGATAATGCAAAATGCAAGGCAGGAGGACAGTTTGTTCCCAGAGCTGTGGTTGGCAAAGACGCAATAATACCGTAGGATTTTCAAGGGCCGACTCAGCCGGATCGGCAAGAAGGAAAGAAAAGAAAGGCAAAAAACGATATCATTTTTCTATATTCGTCATCGGAGGATGAGAGGGGCCGTTTAAAGGTGAGGGGCAGCATGCTGCATCATGTCACACGAACTCGTCCATGGGACCTCACACGTGCCCATTTTGCCAATACACCGTCCTGATGATCTCCGGCGCGACGCATGATCATGTTCCTTTCCTTCTGCTGCAACATGCCAATGCAAGAACGTCTGTTTGCGGTGAACTGATGCGGCTGGCTGACGAACAACGAACATTGATACCCGGGTAATAATGTGGGGCCAATCTGGCAAACGTCAAGTTTCCAAGCTGCCGGGTCACTAGACGGCGACGGCGGCGACAGCGGACGTTTTCGGTCTCGGTCCCCGGTTCTCCACGCAAAGGATGCACAGACGTTCTCTCCAAAATCATGTCCAGATTGGGAAAGTGTTGGTTTTGTTATTGGTGGTTGCGGGCTTGCTTTTTTCTGACAGTTGATCTCGGGCACCACAACAAGGAAAATGGGGGTGGATGTGGGCAGATGGCACTAAAGGGAGGGTGGTGAGAAGGATAATAATTCCCATACGGATATACGGCGGTGTTGGTTGTTGGTGAGATGGCGCCCGACGGTACCTGAACTGTGCCGCCTGACTTACACCGAAAGCCGAAAGGAAGGTGAGCACTAAGGTGAGTTGTTCCTGGATGGGATGAATTTCAGCCCGTATTATACCCTCCATCTCCAACTTTTTGTCATCAGCCGGTCAAGATCATCAGCGGACTCGCAAGACGAACACGAAGATGGGGGGACCGAGATAAGGAAACAGGACCGAGGCTGTGAACAGGATGCCGACCAGGTGGAAAGATGGTGGTTGCTGAGTGAGGATGTACAGCATATCAGCTCGCCGTTGATAATCACTTGCAGCAAAAGGAGCCCCCAATGCTCTGCTGGCAAAAAGCAAGCAAACAAATAATTTGATTGAAACAATCTACCGAGCGGCCGCGATCCGAATCTCGGACTCGCGTTTCATTGGATACCGAAAGACGTTCAATATCAGTGTGTTTTTGTGGTCATAAAACATGCTGTTATATCCATCTTCATGATGCTGACAGGTTGGCAATAAGCTATCGAGTAATAGTTAAGGTATTTACAAAAATAAGAACACTACAGCGGCTAATTCCTCCTCGCTTATCTTGTGGTCTTTGAGGTCGTCCAAGATGGTGATGCTTTGTTACCTGACTTGAAGCTGCCGGTTCCCTCCCTATTCTTTGTATCCCCCCAAAAGGTGATGATGGATTGACAGGTGGTGGTGGCTGGAAAGGCTGGAAAGAACACTTCCCGGCAGTGCTGCGCCGCCTTCAGCTCCCGCCCAGAGTGTTAACGATGCTACGCCGTCCCAAAAATACAGAGAGATGCGCGCTGCGATGCTATGTCATGTATGCACAAAAGAGGCGAGGTGTGAACAGACTGACGGAGAGCAAATTAGCCGCGCAAGTCTCAAAGAACGGCGGCTCGCGTTTAATGCTACCATTGCGTTCAGCCTTCCTCCATACCATGTCATAGTAGCACAGCTATGCTTCAAATAAGCGCTCGCTTGTGTCTTGAGTGTCATAGCGGGCACTCGGCGGCGGCTGTTGAAGCGATTCCCAGCATCAGTCTATTGGGGTGGTGTGTTTCTGTTTCTTCGCCGTCCACATACTGCCGCTTTTGCAGCCGACAGTTGTCTATGAATGAGACCGAGGTCGGTAAGGTGTTTATCATGTACAATATCCCAAAAATGGATCATGTCGCAGGTCACGAAACACCAAGCACTCTTCTCGAGTCCCTTTCTGCGGTACAATACATTTGCAGTTACATGAGGTGTGTAGGTGTGTGTACCCTTCATGTAAGGAACTGAGACTGAGACCACGTTATCCGTATACCTACGTCGTGTCATGAAAGCCGGCGGTTTCGGCAGGTAAATTTTTTTACCGTTATTTTTATTAGTGAGTTTCCTGTGCTGCGGCCGCCATCGTTTCCCGTCAGAATTATATTCCTTGTCATTATTACTCCGTACCAAGAAAACGAGGTCGTCATTGAATCCTCCGGATCCGAGTCGGAACGTTGCCCAGTTAGTTGCCAACGCATCCGACGCCCTGTGTGAATGTGAGTCATTGTACCCTGTATATCGGCCTTATGTGTGCTCGGTATGGCACCAGAGAACTTGGTGAATGCCTCATTGAAAGCAAAAGGCGGGGTTGGGTTGAATCGGAATGCCCAAAGAGGAAAGAGATGGCTAGGCAGTGCCTAATCGTCTGCCCCGCGCCTGGCGACAGTCTGGTTGAATGGCTCATACGCCCACGCATGGATGAAAATGCGGTGTCATCAGTTCAGTCAGATGAACCTGATCATCCCTGTTTTAAGTTTTCAATTGTGAGGTGTGAGCCGCGAGTCTCTAAGTGCGGGGTTATAGGACGTGGAAATGATAGCCTTGTGTCGGGACAATGTTGTTGTTGTTGTTGGATAAAACGTGGGGCTTCATGTCAACCGGGCCAATCGAGACCTCTCGATGAGAACCTGTTCCTGTTCCTGGATAAGAGAGGGCAGGCCGCTAAATGGTGGCCTGCTTTGATGACCGCCACCACACCACTCCACGAATATCTTCCAGGTGAGAAAAGCAAGAGGGTGTGAAGCTTGACCCCATCGCCGGAGCGGACAGCCGACGTTTTCTCCCGTTCCGCTCCTCCACCGTACTGGGACTGTAATTACGGTGCGCCCGTAAGAGCTGAATGATGACGAGGCTGGATGCTACGCTTTCAAAGGACCATTCTACTGGGACGAGCCAGACGGGCAAAAGGCTGAAAGTGGAAAATCTCCATGATGATGCGCAGTTGTCGTTGTGGTTGTTGCCAATCACTACTGGGGACCCCTCATCGGCATCACCGGAGCAGAAGGGAAAAGAAAAGAAACCCCAAAATCCACTTCTCTTTCAGCCTCTCTCAGCCCGGTGGGTGGAAGATCGGAGCAAGGGCTTGTGTGCTGAAGTCATCAGATCCGTCCAATTTCGGCATGCTTCGGCTGGTCGGCTGTTGTGAGTGGATTTCCCCAGACTGCCATATCACTGATCAGAAAACGACCTGCCATGACAGCTCGCGGCGCACAAAGGATTCACCTCATCACTTGGCCGTGAGTGATTTGCGAGTTTCCGTAATGACCTGTCACCCTTTCGGGTACTGGTAGACCACGAGCGCAGTGGATGGCTTCCGCAAAGCCGCCCAGAAACGTGCGATGGTGTGGTCATCAGTCTTGGGGGCACCGATTTGGAGGATACGAGAGCGGCAGGGATCGGTCCGTGATGGCGAGGGCGATGAGAAGATTCCTCGAAAAGGATGGGTTGCAGTAAGGTGGCCAGCTGACCTGGACCTGCATTGGCTGCTCGACTTTCCCCCTGACGGAATGACGGACAACCAAAAGACGGCAGACGGTGGACAACAAGTCTCAATTCTAGCATGTCTCAGCTCTAAAGGTTGTTTCTGAAACAGAGCTTCCTCTTTGCGCCGATGGAATTCCTTTCTCAAACATAGAGCCAAAGTCAATTTCCTCGGGCATGGTGCACGCAGGCCGGGAATTGCTTTGATATCTGTCTGTCACCGCCTCTAGGCCGCGTTTGCTTTGTTCCAAACTTCCAATCTGCTTCGTACACCGTCATTTTTCAATTCGGGGCGTTTGTCGGTGTCCAGCCCCTGAGCCAAGTCTGTGTGTGTGTGCTAGATTCTGGTGTAGACAGTGACAGTGACGTGGGAGGTGACGGTGACTGCAAAGTCGAATCTCTTTCAGGGCGTACGGCCCCTGAAAATGCGCTGACATGGGCCCCGCGCGCCCCCCCCTCCCCAAGCAAGCCCTGGCGTGGGAAATTTTGCTCGCACAAATGCAGAATTCCCAACAAATGCCGTCGAGGATTCTTGGTAATCACGGTGAAATTAGCTGTGGAGCATCGAGCAAAAGGGGACGAGGCTTCGACCAGAGGTGCTGGTCCAGGCTGCGCTGCACTGTGCTAAATTTGCAATTCCTCAATTTCAGATCTTTCGCCCTTTCCCAGCTCGACTGTGTGCCGCCCTTTTCGGACATCATGGAGACGCGTCTCGAGCCGGGCAATGCGCTGCGCTGCGATGTGTGGTGTGCTGCGGGCGCTTCCGTTTGCGCGCTGAAAAACGTGTCCTGCGGCTCGGCTTTCCTGCCGAATGCAGCGTCAACCTCTACCTATTTTTTCTGGAAGTCATCCAGAGTATGTACGACTGTAATAATATGTATGATACTGCCGGCCGTGTAGATGCGGTGGTGAGGAATAGGCCTGGGGCCCAAAAGCAACGCAACGATGCCCAGCTGCCAGCATCTAGGTAATCGAGTGGTGACAGCGTCGGAGTCTGATGTTGAACGCTGGATTGACGACACAGTCGGCGGAGGAGCGGCCGTCATGCGTCGGTCGGGCTGCCGTCGACCGCTATTTTGATTTCAGCGTTATTTTCGCCCGCATTACACAATACGTATTTCATGATTTCAGGTTCTGGCACGACGAAAAGGAGTGAAAGGTACGTACAGCAGCCGTGGATTTCTCTGAGCAGGGGGTTGCGGTATTAACGACAGGGAGTCCCTGGGCGTGATGCTGTGTTTCATTATTTCGCGGTGGTCATCGAGAACCTGGCAACTTTGAGTTACTGCCAAGCCGTGGCTGCGTCACCGCAACTCTGTGCTGCTTTCAGGGTTGCGGTACCTTCCTCGTGGCCTGAGGAACTTGATTCTTGAATCCCGACCCAGCCAAATTACGTGTGTGTTTGAGGGCCTCCCAGGTACCTCCGGGCCCGAGAAAGGTACTCGTTACTCATCTGCCCAGCATGCCAGGGGACCACCGGGACTCACTGCCCCACAAATCCTGGAAACTGCCCACAGCCCTGTCCGTGAAGCTGTTCTTGCGCATCCCGGCTTGAGAGAGCAATCTTGAGATTGTCAGTTCGCGGCCTGCTACATAAGGGAGCCTCTGCCCTCCTCTCACCCCCCATCCAAGCCCACCATCTCGGACCATCATCAGCCAACACTATCTGATCAGTTCATCATCGGAACATTAGAGCAATCACAAGCTTTCTTGTCAGCAACCCATATCTATCAGCTACCACCAACCACAATCACCACCACCTCGCTCACCCTCAACAACCTCTCCATACCATACAATGGCTGCCCACAACGAACAGACCTACACCATGGACTCTCAAAGACCATCTCAGCTTCCTCCCTGCCCCGGACCTCCTCCGAGTCGTCCTCTGCCTCCTCTTCCCAAGAGGGGCTAAGGGTTTACAATCTATCCACGAACAACCACCACTCGAACATCAACGGTCTGCATGCTTAGTTACCGCTATCACCATGGGTCTCTAGGCCTTGTCGATGTCTTTTCCCCCCAAGGGTCTCGACAGGCCAAACGCAATCACATTTAGGGCATACGAGGCTGCAAAAACGGAGCAAGCTTCGGTGTCTCCGCATTGGTTTCCGACAACAGCGAATTTCACGCGCTGTGAGCTGCACGCCATCGTGCTTCGTGCATGATGTACCACAGCCATTCTTGACATAGCCATTTCAACCGTCTCGACCGCAACGACCTCGCCCTGATTGGTCTGCCAGCATTATTTTATCCCCAGCTGCCTCAAAACTACAGCATGCTGTGTATCATTGCGCCTTTTTCTGGCACCACCACCTTCAGTTCTTCAGTCGCATACCACGACAGGAACTGTCTTGCCATTCTGGCACCCGAGAGCCGGCTCGTTGGGAGACAATCCACACCCTCTTCCATCTTTTGCACTTTCAGTTTTTTCTTTTTATCTTCCGGCCTTTCGGTATCCGACGGTCCACCACTCCGGGAAGAATTTCAGAAAGTTTTATTATCAGCACATTGTAATACCACCAACCAACTTTTCGACTACTTATCGACTTTTAATCAACGGGTCTTCGGCTTGTCCCAGCTGCCCACTACTATCGCGACGACTTGCAAGATTTAACACAATGTAACGAAATGAATTTCCCTATCGCTCACAACAGCAACAACTCTGGGATTATTAGAAGGATTTTTCTCTCTTTTGCACACAACCACTGTACCACCACAATTACGACGAATCAAGGGAGCATTTTTTTGGGACACGGCGCACATGAGTTTTTATCAATTGGTCGCCGATACCCCCACAATGGAAAGGAGGAAAGGGAATGAGAGAAGGCGGGGAGAGACATGATGATGGGAGACGGATTTCATCAGGCAGTCGTTTTTTTTGGGAGTTTTAGTTTTTTTCCCTTTCTGTTTTCGCTGAATGCAAGTGGCAGATGGAATCGGGTGATGATGAGAATAGCTCCTCAAACACAATCAAGGAAATGCACTATCATTACCAAACCCCATAAACAAGATCCTCTATTATGCATTTGTGCCCAATGTTCATAGTGTGTATGAATCGTACAACAACAACAACACGTAGACAAGGTTTTTATTCTCTCATTTTCGCTGTTATTACCCTTCCTCCCGCCAAGCAATTGCGCTAACGTTGTTTTACTCCATGGCACCATTCATGCCGGTCCGAAGCGCGCAAATGCAGCAAGAACAGAAAATGGCAATCCGCAATTCATCAAAGAGCAACCCCATCCCGATTTTCATCGGCCCATGACATGCATTTCTAAATCAACCCTCATCTTGGTTCTATGCGGTGTAGAGTACCAGTGTACAGCGCAGCCGGCGCGTGGGGGTCTCAGTTGAGAGTCGTAATTGCTACGTCTTGGTTCGTCCACCCCTCACCCTCACCCCTTCCGATTTGATTTGGTGGTTTTGTTTTTGGTACGTCCGGCCGTCCTTGTGTTTGAGTCTCAGTTTGTGTGTAGTACTACTACACTACTACCCATGGCCGGCCAAGGTGAGATGTGGAGTTGGGTGTGATTCTTCTTTTCTCTCTCTTCTCTTGTGAGAGCACAAAAAAAAAGGACTCCTTCCTCCTTCTCCAAATCCCCGCTGTCGTTGCAACGTATGGCGCGCATTTGGCGGCAACCCCAGAATGGGACCACACACACACACACAACACGGCATTTTCCATTTCCAAGAACAGAAAGCGGGTATCGAATATCTTTGGTGGGGGAGGCGGGAAGGCCACTTCGGGTTCGCATGCCTGAAGCTAACTTGACTGTGTTAGTGAATTGGTAGCGGAGGGGGGTGTCAGACAGACACAGAGGAGCAAGGGCATGTCCTCACACGACTCGCGACAATGCTACGAGCCAAGAGCCCAGAGGAGGAAGGACAGCCACCGAGAATACCCAACCCACAATCCGGTATTCGCAAGACCAGACTGTTTTTGAACAGAAAGCGGAGCTATACGTGTCTAGGCGGGGGGTGGCTGGGTGGTGGATGACCAAGATCAAACGGTTTGAGGGCTTTCAATCTGCCTTGGACGATGGTGCTTGAGCCAGAGCGCGGCAAGAGCATGGGCCACTCCGGGTTTGATGATATGATTCAGCAGGGGAACTATTCTTCCACGGCTCCCTCAGCAAGACAGTCGGGCTGAGGACGGATATCATCGTGTTCGCGAGGGGTGGTTCTTTGATAGGTATCTAGATAGCTATCTAGACATTGCCAGTGCGTCGATACCAAGATTTGCGATGGGTCTCTCAAGCACATTGTCGAGAGCGGGCTTCTCTTGACCTTTCCTCTTCCAACAAAACTCACCACGGGGATGCGACCTTCAGGCAGGCGAGATCGGACATTGTACATCGGTGATATCGGCCGATCGGGCGGCATTTGACTGTCGACAGTCTCTCTGAGCTGCTTGCCCTTCCTCTCTGATGAGAACGAAACATAAAAGAGGCTGTGTGTGATGTTTGCCATTTCCCGGCATTTTTCGGTGCGGATTGTCTTGATCGGGTATAATTCCTGGCCTGAATTGTGATTTCCAGAGCAAGGGGGCACGACGACATCATCCCACGCATCGTACTTTACTTTGACTCTCGAACGAGGACGAAAAGTGGCCCGATTCATGAAGTTTGTTAAGGAGCCTTGACCCGCATGGCGCGAAATTATTTCATGCAGTAGCATCGTCCACCAACCCACGCATCCGACGGCCAAGGCCCGCCATTGGTGCACCGTAGGATCATCATGATGAGGGTTTTTGGCTCGTGAATGGGGCATTATTGGACTCGAGTCGCGGATAGATTCGGGGGCAACGTGGCCCGCAACGGGAACGGAGTTCGGGGTTGAACATGCTCATCGTCCTCCACGGTTGTTTTGCGCTTGCGGAGAGGTTGATGATACCAAGGAGGGCCCAAGACCCCCAAGATTGACCATCTTCTTGGGTGGTTTGTGCTCACGAGATTGAGACTTGTCTAGATGAGGCATGACCAGATGATAGTGAGCTGAACGAAAATGGAAATGGACATGGTCGCAAATGGAACGCCCCTTTTTTACCCCTATTGGGAAAGGAGGCGCTTCTTTCTTTGGTGGTTTGCTTTCTTGTCCGTCGGAACTTTTGGGCTCGGCGGTGATCCGTGCTCAGTGCCCAGAGCGTGGTGATGTTGCCGAGGCGCAGCAAAGCGACAAGCAGAAAAGAAAAGAGGCTAGACCGGGGGTTGAAGTGGTTGACAAGAAGGGAGATACGTCATTGACAGCTTCTGGCAGCTGTGATTGATGCGATCTCGGGCACATGAAACTCGGTTTCTCCCGGCCGGGGAGGCTTGAGGTATTTTGTTTACGGAGTCCAGTTTGATGTTGATCACGCGCATCGCTTCAGATTGACAAGAGTGACAGGACGAGATCGGAGAGAAAGTGTGGGATGCTGAAACGAGTGAAATTGGGGTTCATGCCGATGATCTCTCCCGGTGGTGCTGGTGGAGTCGGGTGCGCAGCGGCAGCAGCGGGAACGAAATCTTTCCCCACATTTGAATTTCGATTTCCGAAACCGAAGGCTGGTGTTCTGGAAAATTTCCAGATTTATCAAGATCTTATCGATAACCCAAAATGTCAGGACCCCTACTGATGGAGGGGCAATGGGGTCCTCTATCGCCACGTGAGGACGTGCACTCTCTTTACACGCTCGAAGCTGCCAGACATTGAGGTGCGCGACGGAAAATATCACGAAGCCATTGGCCATATATACTTTCCAAGTTGACGATTATGACTCTGCAGCTTTACGTCTGGGGCCCAGCCTTTGGGCTGCCATCCATTGACGCAGAGTGTATTGCCGCCATTGCCTACCTCGCTCAGACCACAAGCAAAGCCGACTATCAGCTCATACAATCCAGTCCGTCAGCTGTACCAACCCGTACGCAGTCTCGCTTAACCCTTCTGTTGAGAGCCTCGTCGACTAACCCTGACAAACCAAACAGATCACCTCCCAGCCCTCCACGACCCATCCACCCGGACCTGGATCTCAGGCTACACCTCCATCGTTCGGCACCTCCAATCGCACCCCCCACCCTCCTTCCACGATGCGACCTTCCCACCGCCAACGCCTACTATCCAAGCCGACAGCAAAGCCTACATTACGTTCCTATCCACCAACGCGACTCCCCTCATAGCCCTCTACCTCTACGTTTCTTCTGCCAATTGGGCAGCTAGCACCCGCCCAGCCTACAGCAAGATCCTCCCCATACCCTTACCGTGGATAGAACCGGCTCAACTCCGTCAGACAATGTCCGCCAGGGCCGAACACCTGGGTATGTCATCGCTTGACACCGATGTCGAGACGGAAAAGGAGGAGCAGGAAGCTGCCGCTGCTAGGAGGGCGGGATGGATCTCTATTCCGGCTAGTTTGACGACGGGGCCGAAGAATGTTGGAGAGGTTATGGCGCCAGAGGAGAAGAGGAGGATAAGGCTGGACAGCCTGGCGAGTGAAGTTTTGGACGTGATCGGGGAGGTCGAGTGGGCAACATTGACGCTTGGAGCGAGATGTGCAGTGTTGGGGTGGGTTAGTTTAATGGTTGTGGATGAAGGGGTGCCGAAGAGATGGTTGGCCGAGGTGACGAGGCAGAGATATTCAAGTCTCGTTGAGTTCGTGCAGGACTTTTCAAGTGATGCTTTCGGGCCCAGTCCAAGTGGATGGGAAAGCTTACCTTGGGTAAAGGATGAGCCGAACACACACGGGTTTGGTCTCGGGCTTCAGCAGAGACTTGCACATGGGGTTATGTACGAAATTCCATGGGTTGGGGAGGCATGGAGAAGGTGGTGGGCCGGGAGGAGAAGAAGAGAAGTGCTGGAATACAAGGGCATTAAGCAAGCGCCCAGTTGGGACGGTGTCATATTCACGGGACTTGGGATAACAGCACTGACGATAGGAGCTGCTATCTGGTATTGGCGAACCTTGCCACGATTTGGAGCTCCTGTTCAGAGATGGGAAAACCCTGTGTTTGCTTTGGGCGGTCTGGGCGCAGTTGGGGCCTTTTTATCCTCTAACGTCTTTGATGAGTTATGAAAAAGGGCATATCTTGGCGTTCGTGGTGGTTTTGGGTTGAACAAGGTCTATGGCACGATTCCCCTCTAAAGTAAATAGAAGGACAGATGGAAAGAATTGTGATGTTGCTGCCTCAGCTGGGCTGTATCTGCATCTGATTCCTCAAGATGATACTGATAGAGTTTTGCAGGGTTAGACTGTCAAGTGGTTAACTTGCCACCAAAGTCGGTGCTGGAACTACACTCTTATTTGCTTAGTCTCTGAGAAGCTTGATATATCGCTCTACCAGCGTCTACAGCCGGTTCTGGTCCTTCATATTCTTTGGACATCTCGCCCGTTCCCACTCCTCGTTGATATGGTCCTGGCATATCTTCTGAAGTTTGCTGGCTCGTTCCTGACATTCCAACCCCTTTAAGCTCTACTTAGTGGTAACTGCCCTCATAAACCCACACGAGAGACTTAACGGTCAAACCTATAAAAATAAAATTGAAGCTAGGGATCATGCAGGCGAGCATAGATGACCCACCTACCATCAAAATGGAGCCATGATGGAGCCAAAAACATACAACACCAGGGATTCCCCAGTGGTCACCCACCTGAGTACTGATCTGGCGATTAGCTGTTTATCTAGGGGAGAGCGGACGGGATCCCGAGTTTTCAGCTATCTATGGTCGTATGTGCTTTGTGATGGTGAAAATTGGACTCAAAATGAGGGCATCATGAGATTGTGTTGCAAGAAAGTAGAGGTTAGGGTTAGGGTTGGGAGAAGAAACTCAGGGTCAAAGCGACCTCATGCTTCAGGGTACAATTGTCAACTGAACAACAAGCTTTCGATTTTCATCAATGTTAAAGGCAACCTTGCAAAACTCAGGCGCTATGGTGGTGTAGCTTAATATTCAGTTTTTGTCTGAGTTGAGCGCTGGTTTATTTCATCGCAGGCATGAACTTTTGTCGCTTTTTCGCATGAGTCGCCCTCACTCACCCACGATCTCAGTCGTCTCCATCAAACTCACATTATAGGTATCTCTTGACTCACCTGTCTCATTCAGAATGGACTTCTCATCCTCCCAAATCCCACCCTCTTATCAACCACCCCTCAAAAGATCCGCCTCCCACGTCTCATCCGACGACGACCCACCACACCAAGACCAAGATGAACAAAGCGGCGACAGCATCATCAATACCAGCCAGCGAAAAGAGTGGGAGGATCTTTCGACCTCCTCCATCGCCTCCGTCGCATCAGAAGAGCTCCACGAGCGCAGACCCAACAGATGGAGAGGCAACCCCTCCACCTGGCGAACTTGGACAAAGAACGAGAGAAGAACCTGGGAGTCGATTGAGAACGTGCGGAAGGCCGACCTGAGCGTGCATTTGTACAATGCCTTTGCTCTGAAGAAGGGGGTCAGAAAAGGGCCAGAGGAGAGGTTTCTCGGTGGTGAAGGGCAGAACAGCGGGGGATGGAATGTGGGGAGTCGATGGGTCGCTTGGCCTTTGCCGGTGCACGAGGTCCCTGGGGATGACTTGCTGGATCTAGAGGCTGATGATGGAAATGGGGAGTTTACCTTCCGGAGAAGAGAGGGTAGGGAGAAATACCCGGGGAGAAACTTGGAGGAAGTGGTTTCAGCTACTGTGTTGAGGTTGGCGAAGGAGAGGTTCTATCGGAGGGTTCAGCGATGGAAGGATGAGAGCGGCGAGGAGAAGCGAGATGAGGCAGATGTGATGCAGTCGGTTGAACAGGGCGACGACCAAGATGCGGTAGGAGACGAGGAGGATGAAGATTCGGATATGGATGTGGGCCATGGTACTGCTGCCGAGGAGGAAGACACGAATGCGACTGGGGATGCCTTTGCAAAGGGGCCAAGGCGAACAAGGTTGTCAACAACGATGCACTCAGAGGCGACATTCACTCCCGTCATGTCTGCAGACGACGAGCGAAATTACGCGCTGATACGGCCTTCTGCGAAAAGAATCATGAGCCAGTTGGATAAGACCTTGATGGTATTGCACCATGCAAGAGCTGCCGCCGCGAGAGACATATACGGGTTTGACACAGATGAAGACGATGACTCCGAGGAGGAAGTAGAAAATGCGGAAATACGCGATAGCAAGATGGATGTTGATGAAAGACCTGTGCGAAGAAAAGCACGCGGCCGATCAAGAACCAGGAGTCGATCGAGAGGTGGAAGTCGTCCAGCAAGATTCAGGCTCAGGTCAAGATCAAGGTCTAATTCAAGCGGCTCGTCAGGAAGCAGGGTATCTACAAAGGTCTCTCGAATTGGCCTGCAAAACTGGCGGGACGTTCTTGGTGCGGCCGCGCTTGCTGGCTTCTCGCCAGAAGTGATTGCCAGAGCAACACAGCGCTGTTCCAATCTGTTCAACGAGGAGATGGTGATGCACACGCTTCCTGAGCGAGCAGTCACATCGGAGAAGCCAACAGTACAAACCACGCGCTATCGACCGAACCCATTCCGGGTCCCGAGTCCTTTATCGGATGACGACGACTGCGAATATAACGAGCAACTAGCAGCTCACCGTCGAAGTATTCGCCGCCAGTCAACTGCTGCATCTACACAAAAGTCCGTCAATGCTCCAGCACCAGCAGCAAAGAGAGCCAGTACACCAGCTGCCCCATCCAGAGGCAGGTCCGCCACACCTGGTGCGTCTAGCACGGGTGGCGGAGGGCCCCATCTCTGCCCATTCATCGATTGCAACCGAGCTGTGGAAGGCTTTTCTAGAAGTGCGAATCTACAGAGACATATCAGGCTTATACACATGACGGAGCCAACAGCAGTGCAGTGTACAGACGCCGAGCAAGACACCGAGGACGAACTGACAGGAGCAATCCACACCGATGGGTTTTTGCAACCTATCAAGATCAGGAAGGGCTGGAGAGGTGATAATGCATCCAAACGGGAGCGGAAGGTCAGGAGGAAGAATCCCTCGGGCAGTCGTGATACTGATGGTGATGAGGATGGTGGCTGGGAATCTCGGTCGAGATCTGCAGAATGACGATCCGGCGTTGTGCACTCCCACGGCGCTCCAGTTCCGGTTTTGCTCCCGACACCTCTTCAAAGAGTGCATTGTTTGATGACAGCTCAGAATCGATTATCAATATGGCGTTGTTGGTTCAGGGCACCAATCAGCTGGAATCCCAAATGGCATTATCGTGGCCCTAGGCCCCTGTCTGTTATTCCCGTCCCCTGGTCCCCCTCTGTGATACGTTCTTGGGAGTGCTATGGCGGATTGCGGCTGGCTGAAATCATGCCAAGACCAATGGAGGTATTTCCCAGTTCAAAGGATGGGAGTCCGCCACGGTGATGAATCTTGAGCTTGGAACTAGCATGCATGGGGTTTATGTGCAGGTGCGGACGCGTCATTCGGATCAGCATGGAGGTGACAATGTTGGTCCGAAGTCCTCACTTTCGTTGGTAATCAATTGAGCAACCTCCAAACCTGCTACTACACTCCATCTTTGGATTCTCGTCACACTTTTTTATTCTTCTTCGCTAGTCCCTATGCCGTCGATTTTGTCCAGACCGAGCGGCAGACCCAGAGCAGAGCTTTTGCTCCTTGTTATGTTGACCTGTATGCTGCTGGTGACCTACTCGTCCTTGCAGTCAGCCCGATCAGAGGTTTGTTCACCTATCTTTTCCCAGTTTATTTGGTACCTTAAGACCCGTAATGGGCTGCTGACAGAAATTTCCCTTGAAGGAGGAATCGGTTCTCGAGTCACTGACAAAGGTCAGTCAGCACCAATATAACAGCATCACATCAACCATCACAAGCATCATACAGGCGACAAGTACCACTCCCCTACCAGAACCGACGTCCATCCAGCTTGATGAAGACCCTTTGCTTCAATTCGACTCTAGCGTGCAGATCGATCCTGACGCTTCTCTCGACAAGACCGACAGCCCACCAGCAGAGCTTGATACCGTGGAGAACGAATTTTCCCATGACCCACTAGATCCAGCTCCGTCTTCGAACAAAATCTTTAAGGCAGTTCTCATCGAAACTTCACTCAACTCACCTTCCCTGATTCCTATTCTTCTCCACTTCTCCTCTATTCTGCCCGCTCACTGGTCCTTGGTGATTTTCACATCTCCCAACAACTTTACCCTTCCCCATTCGGTAGCTTTCCGCAACCTTTTGTCAAGCAAACGCCTCGACATCCGCTTCCTACCAAAAGATGTTGCCTTCACCGACAGTGCTTCCGTCTCCAGCTTCCTCGCCTCTTCTCATGGCTGGCTCTGGAACGAACTAATCGGCGCTGAGAGGGTGCTCCTCTTCCAGTTGGACAGCATCATCTGCGCCAACTCTATCACTACAATCGACGACTTCGTTAAATGGGACTACATCGGCGCACCGATCGACAGGATATATGGTGAGGGCTATAACGGAGGCTTGTCGCTCCGAAACCCAAGGTTGTTTCTGGAGGTTGTGCAGAACGGGAATTACACCCAGGGGTTTGAGGATCAGTGGTTTTACAAAGCGCTGAAGGAGAGGAGAGACGCAGGGGATTACAAAGTCAGATTACCAGGGGTGGAGGAGGCGAAGAGGTTTTCCGTCGAGACGGTTTGGGGGGATAAGCCACTAGGATATCACCAGCCTCAAAGGTGGTGGAATGGCAAGGCGGGGAATAGGATGGGCGAGATCGAGGAGTATTGCCCAGAGGTGGGGATGCTGATTGGGAGGCGAGCAACATGAACTGAATAGGATGGAGTTTTTTTTGTTTGCATAGAGGCATTTGGAATCAAAAAGAGAGGGGATGGCGAGTTTTGTCTCATGTCGGACTGGCATACGATGCATCGTGGGTAACTTTGGCGTTCAGGGTTGGGCTACCCAGGGCTTGATATAGAAATTGTAATACAGAGGAGACAAGTAACAGAAAAAGTGAACGAAAGAAACTATCTCTCAATTGTCGTTGCAATGGTGTGTTGAAGTTGCATTTAAGTCGCAATATCATGTAATAAGGCAGCCAAGTTGCTGTCACAACTGTTTGGCCGATTTGTACCGAGCGACCCGCTCCTAAAAAATCTCCAAACCACCATTTTCCGAACAGGCCGCCATGACGTGACGTGCGACGGGGAACAATGTCCAAATCCTGGCAGTCCACGCTACGGCTGCCCAAGTCACGCTTCCCGTAAGGATCTGTTCTCATCGTTTTCAAAACCAATTGCTCACCACGATCGCTCGTCTCTGTCAGAAACCGGCCGCAGCCCCACGAGCGAGAACAGTACATCAAGCGATGCACCGATGACTTTTACCAGTGGCAGGCCGCCAATCGCCCAGTCGATAACGAATTTCTCCTCCACGATGGCCCTCCATACGCCAATGGCGAGCTCCACGCCGGTCATGCACTGAACAAAATCCTCAAGGACATGATTAATCGTGTCAAGGTCCAGCAAGGTGCGCTGCCCACCAGAAGATACCCCGCCATACCTCTTGCTGACCGGGTTGAGGTGAACTACAGGCCGCCGCGTCAAGTACATCCCAGGATGGGACTGCCATGGTCTCCCGATCGAGCTCAAGGCCGTCGGGACCGCCGAGGGCAAGAAGATGTCGCCTGGCGCCATACGAAAAGCTGCCCGCAAGCTCGCCTCCAAGACGGTGCTCGCCCAGATGAAGAGCTTCAAGTCGTATGCCGTCATGGCCGACTGGGAAAATCGTTGGACGACTATGGACAAAGAATACGAGATTAAGCAGCTGCGGCTGTTCCAAAGGATGGCTCGTCGGGGGCTTATCTACCGGAAACATAAGCCTGTGTACTGGTCGCCATCATCGGCCACTGCGCTTGCTGAGGCTGAGCTGGAATACAATGAGGCCCACGTCTCAAAATCGGCGTGGGTCAGGTTGCCCATTGTCAATGGGTGGCAAGAGGTGATTCCCGGGCTCGAGGATGTCGATAAGGAGACAAAGCTTTATGCGGTTATCTGGACAACGACACCCTGGACTCTTCCTTCAAACCAGGCCATTGCGGTGCGCCACGATATGACTTACTCTATCGTCCGATTTGCTGGCCACGAAGGGCTCCACCTCGTGAGTATACCAGAGGGAAACACAGGGGAAGATCTCCCTGAGATCTCCGAGGTATTGGGCAAGGCCCAGGGTTCCGAGCTTACGAAGCTGCAGTACCTCAACCCTCTTCTGGATGACTCAAACGCTTCCTTGGGAGGGCGCCCCATCATTCATGCTCCCTTTGTCAGAGACGACTCAGGCACTGGTATGGTGCACTGCGCACCGGGCCACGGTTTCGACGACTACCTGGTATGTGAAGCTTTGGGAATCACGGCATCGTCACCTCCCGTAGACAACGAGGGTCTCTTTACCGCCGAAGCTTACCCCAGGAACCCTGATTCTCTCAAGGGGATTCCAGTTCTCGAGGGCGGCAGTGACGCCGTGTTGGATTTGCTCGGCAAGGAAGATGGTTACATTCTCAAAGTCAAGCACTACAAGCACAAATACCCATATGACTGGCGGACGAAGAAACCTATCATCATCCGTGCCACAGCTCAGTGGTTTGCCGATGTGGGAAGCATTAAGAACCAAGCCCTGGCTGCGCTTGAGGAGGTGCGTTTTGTGCCCGAGGCTGGAAAGAACAGGCTCGAGGCCTTCGTAAAAGGCCGCAGCGAGTGGTGTATTTCGCGTCAGCGAGCGTGGGGTGTGCCGATTCCGGCCCTGTATGATATGAATGGCAATGCGGTTATGACTGATGAAAGCATTGATCATGTCATCTCTGTCATCAGGGAAAGGGGCATTGATGCCTGGTGGAATGATGACCCGAAGGAGCCCGCGTGGATACCTGAGTCATTGCGCAAAAGGGCGGACGAATTCACCCGTGGCAGAGACACCATGGATGTCTGGTTTGACAGTGGTAGCAGCTGGACACAGACGGGCAAGCAAGCTGATGTTTACCTGGAGGGTACTGATCAGCATCGTGGGTGGTTCCAGTCGTCTCTGCTCACCCGGGTTGCTGCCGCTGCTGCACAGGACAGCCAGGGAATGGCTTCAACCACCAATACGCTAGGGCTTTCGCCATTCAAGACGCTTATCACTCACGGTTTCACACTTGACAAGGACGGCAAGAAGATGTCCAAGTCCCTCGGGAACATCATTTCTGCTGACCAAGTCATGGATGGATCGCTTCTTTCTGAGCCACAGCAACCTGGTCAAACACAGGGGAAAAAAAATCGTGGCCCAGAAGCGCTTGGCCCTGATGCCTTGCGCCTCTGGATTGCTAGCAGTGACTATACGGGCGACATCATTCTCGGCAAACCAGTGCTCCGGACAATTCACCAGGTCCTTCTCAAGTATCGCACCATTATCAAGATGTTCACGGGAAGTATGCAGCCAGATGCTCGCACAGCCTCCCTGTCAGCGGCGGATCATATTGCGCTGATCCAGCTCAAGGACGTTATGCAAGAAGTTGGAAAGTACTATGACAACTATGAATTCAACAAGGCTCAGGCCTCTATTAGTCGCTGGGTTGTCAACGACGTGTCGGCTTTCTACTTGGAGATTCTCAAGGATAGGCTGTACTGCGGTGACTCTGGCGGCGTCTTGGAGCCCATCTTTAATGGCTTGTTGAGAATGCTGGCGCCCGTCACCCCGGTGCTTGTTGAAGAGGCTTGGGAGTGCCGTCCTCAGTGGATGAAGGACGATGCTTCCCTAGTTCACCCGCTCCAGCAGCTTTACGACGCCCCGCTGATTGACCCTGCCAGGTTCACCTATGAAGACAAGTATATCAGGGAGAGCATGCCTGCGATCATGTCGGCGCACGCCGCGATCAAGGCTGCGTCCGAGAGGGCGAGGTCTGACAAGGTGTTGGGCTCATCGCTACAGTGCTCCGTGGTCTTGGTTCCTCATTCTGGGGGTGCCTTGTCTGTTCTGGAAAGGTTCACGGGCGAGCTGGATGCCATGTTCGTTGTTTCTGCTGTGGATATTGTCGGGGCTATGGAAGGCGAAACCCCCAAGGAGGTTGAGGAGGCTGACTGGAAATACAGTGAGTCGTTCGAGGTGCATGGGAAGGTACATACCGCCTATGTTCTACCTCCTAAGCAGCACAAGTGCCCAAGGTGCTGGAGGTATGTTGCGCCAGTGGAGGATGAGCTTTGCGGGAGGTGTGAGGAGGTCGTTGAGGCTCGGGCCGATGAGACCGCGAAGGAAGAGTAAAATAGATAAAATACCCCTCTACCGAAGTCATATAAATTCTAAGATTTGTGCAATCGCTCTCGAACGCATAGTCTTCTCTTATGAATGAGACCTTGAGCTTGGACCCCTGACATGAGCTGCCGCCGGCAAGGTATTCCCATTGATAAGATGGCTTGGCAGCCGATTGTGGGGCACAACTTTTTCTTATCGAACCTTCACTCCGACGCTGTTCCTACAAAAATTGTTGCAAGCATTCACATTTGCCAGCTTGCGCGCGCAGCAACCTCAATCTGCGACAGAACAAGTCGCCAAAATCAGTCGCTACAACCAGCATGGATATTCTCAAGATCCTCTCCCGAGGCACGAAGCCAAACCCCAAAAACCAAGCCGCAAAAGGCTCAGCAGCAGCAGTAACAGCGGCGACGAAGCTGCCTTCGGCCGGCGCAATACCGCGCCCCCAGCTCTTCAACGACCCAGTCTCGTCCACCCCAAGGGGAAAGAAGAGGAAAAGAAAGAACAAGGGCGGCGACAAGGACGGCGACGATGATGCGCAAAACAACGAGGACGAGGACCTCAGCGATGTCGACTTCTTTGCGCCCCCCAAGCCCAAATCCGAGACTGGCCCGCAACAGCACACTACCGAGGAAGACGGAGAGCCAGAAAAGAGAAAGAACAAGAAGCGAAAGGTCAAGACGCTGGACGAGGACGAGTGCAAGCAGATTCTCCGCTCCCACAGGCTAAAGTTTACGCTTTTGTCGTCTACTTCGCCTACCGTTGCTGAGTTGGAGGCGCAAGCGGAGGCAGAGGGCAAGAAGAAGAAGAAGAAAAAGTCGAAGAAGGGCGAGGAGAGCAAAGAGGAGAAGGAGAAGGAGACCAAGAAGAGCAGCAAGCTCATGCAATTATGGCCGCAGCCGTTGACTGCGTTCGGACAGTTGAAGTATGACTATGGCATCAACCAGACGCTTGCCGATAATATTACGAGGCAGGGGTTCAAGGTGCCTACGGAGGTGCAGATGGGTGCGCTTCCGCTGTTGTTGCAGCCTGGGACTGCATTGGGGGATAAGGAGATGGACAAGGGGGTGGACTTTTTGGCTGTGGCGCCGACTGGGAGTGGAAAGACCATTGCGTTTTTAATTCCGGCCATTGAGGGTGTACTGAAGGCGAGAGGGGAAGTGCAGGAGGGCGATGGGATCAAGAATGAGCTGAGGGCGATTGTGGTCGCGCCAACGAGGGAATTGGCCAGTCAGATTGTGAACGAGGGGAGAAAACTGGCAATCGGAACAGGGGTCAGGGTGGTGTTAATGAAGAGAGGGTTGAGGTTGCAGGCTGAGGGTGGAGACGAGCAGGCCGAAGCCGAGGAAGATAGCGATTCTGAGGAGGACGAGGAGAAGCAAGAAGAGCAACAGGAGGATGACGAGGGAGAGGAAGAACAGGAAGACAGTGATGAGGAGGACGGCGGCGATAAAAAGAAAGACCAGAAAGAAAAACCCCTGGCAAAAGTCGACATTCTCGTCACGACTCCCAAAATCCTTCTAAACTTCCTGTCAGACGACGGCAAGCTCACCAGCTCCAAAAAGACTCTTCCCACAGTCCGAAGCCTCATTCTCGACGAAGCCGACGTCCTCCTCGACCCCATCTTCCGCAAGCAAACCATGGCCATCTGGAAATCTTGCGTCCATCCCGACGTAGCCCTCACCTGCTGGTCAGCAACCATGGCCTCCAACATTGAAGCCCTGGTGACCAAGCACCTCTCGAAACGCGCCAAACACTTCAACATCTCCCGTCCTCTTATCCGTTTGGTCGTCGGCCTCAAGGACACGGCCGTCCCCAATGTAACCCACAAGCTGATTTACACCGCCACCGAGCAAGGCAAGCTTTTGGCGCTGCGACAGCTCCTCCACCCGGCCTCCAGCTCTGATTCCGGTCCCCCCTTGCGCCCACCATTCATTGTGTTTACTCAAACCATCGACCGTGCCAAGGCTCTCCATAAAGAACTGCAGTTCGACATCCCCCTCGAAGCGGGTGGTTCCGCAAGAATCGCAGTCCTGCATTCGTCATTAAGTGACCAGATCCGCTCCAAAATCATGGCCAAGTTCCGGTCTGGCGAAGTGTGGGTTCTCATTACCACCGACGTCCTCGCCCGCGGCGTCGATTTCGCCGGCGTCAACGGTGTAGTCAACTACGACGTCCCCACCTCTGCCGCCGGATACGTCCACCGCGCGGGGAGAACCGGTCGCGCCGGTAGGGAGGGCGGTGTGGCGGTTACCTTCTACACCAAGGAAGACATCCCCTTTGTCAAGTCGGTAGCCAACGTCATCGCTGCTTCCGAGAAGCAGGCCGGTAAGACGGCTGCCGGGGAGGAGTCGGTCAAGAAATGGCTGCTGGATGCCCTGCCAAAGGTGGCGAAGGAGGACAAGCGGAAGCTCAAGGTCAGGGGTGTGGAGGCGAGAAGGGCGGGTGGGAAGGAGGCGAGCATCACCACGCAGAGCAGCTGGGAGAGGAGGAAGGAGAACAACAAAAGGCAGGCGATCGAGGCGAGCAAGAAGAGGAAGAGGCTCGCGCAGCAGGCGGAGAAGCAGGACGGTGGTGCGGACAAGAAGAAGAAAGAGAATGACGAGGAGTGGGGTGGGTTGGATGACTAGTTGCCGTTTGCTTCTCGATGTATATGTTGCAATGTAAATACCCTGCTTGTTTACCGCGAATGATCTGCAGGACTGTCAAAACAGGACGCAGTGGACCTTTGTACGAAATCAAATGTATCAAAATCTACGGCGAGAACTAACCACCTACCTATCCAAACTAGACTCAACCCCTCTTCCCGGGATAATACCCCTCGGGCACAAACATCCACCTCCCAGGCTCAAAAACAGCCTCGAATCCAACTCCTCCATACGTCCCGATAGCACAGCTCAAATCGTGGTACCCCTCCAACCCGGTCACGGGTAAATCCTCCTCGGAATCACCTTCCTCGTGCAGATTCCACCTGCCGGCCTGCATACCATTCCTCGTGAAGAAGATCTCCGTCTCTATCCTGCCACCGACCAAAGTGAAAGTCATGCCGATGCCATACCTCTCCCCGACTCTGAACGGCGCGGTGAAGTCCTTTCCTCCCCAGCGGTCGTTGATGAACTTGTGGCCATCATCACCGTGGACTGCCAGAGACCCACGATGCCAACCTGGCTGCCGGAAGGATGGGTAAGGCAAGGCTGCGAAACCCAACGAGAGGCAAATCTCGTGCGGCTTAGCGGCCGAGGTGATGGAGACCTCATAGTAGATTGTCTTTTTGGGGGACGAAGTGAAGGGCGAGTGGGTTTTCACTGTGTAAAGTGGGGGGTAGCCGATGATGCTGTGGGTGGTCGTTAGTTTCAGGGCATGACAAAATGGAGGGAATGAAAACATACCAGGAATCGGTTGCGTGCTGGTCTGTCTGACCGGCCCAGGTGCCGGGCTCCTTGAACCGGAGGGTTCCTCTGAAACCATCGGGGATCATCAGACGTGGGTTGTGGCGGTTTTGAACCTCCAGGGCGTGGTGGTCGAGGTCGATGGGAGGGGAGAGAGGATGTTGACGGCACCATGCCTCACCTGCTTCGGCTTCGGCTTCGGTAGCGTTGGTTGCGGGCGAGAACTCGTGTCCGGAGAAGAAAGCAGGAGGAGGGGGAAAGAGGGAGGTATCTGGGACTACTGACTCCCAGTCATGCTTGGAATCCTGGGGCTTGGACGATGAGGGGATGGGAGGGGGGCCGGGAGGGGGGATGGCCGTATAGTCACTGTGAGCCGGAGGCGGTCCCGGCGGCGGAGCATAGTCGTTGCTAACTCCATGTGAAGGTGGGGGCCCGGGAGGAGGAGCATCTCCGTGAGACTGAGACGGGGGAGGGCCCGGAGGAGGGGCGTAGTCATTCCGGGCTCCGTGAGACGGGGGTGGTCCGGGAGGAGGGGCGAATTCATCTACAGCAGGCCGAGTATGAGAGGGAGGAGGCCCCGGAGGAGGGGCATAGTCGCTGGCTGGCAACTCGGCCGGCGCATTGGGGTTGTGCACAGTGTTGGGAAGCTCAACAGGCATGGCGTGGGCTGTAGCTGGTGTTTGGTTATATGGATTGTTGGTGTTCCAAGAAGGTGGAGGTTGAACAGCTGAGAGTGGACTAGGAGGCGGCGGCTGGTTATATTGCTGCTGATGGGGCTGTGTCTGGTATGACGACGACGGGACGCTTGCCTTTGGCTCAGGTGCGTATGTAGGCTGCTGAGGTGCCTGCCCCGGTGCTGGGCGTGGGGGCAGATCGTCCCCCTCATAGAGGTTCTTCTTGCTGCCGAAACACATGTTTGTTGGTTGTAAGTGAAGACGTACGATGTCTTAACAATGAGCGTTGCTTGAATAGGTTGTTGGTTTGGCTAAGCAGTCAAGTTAGGTATAAACCAACAGATGAGTGAGTGACAGAAAGGTGCCAATGAATGCCCTGTCTTTCAGGACTGAGACAGCCAACGGTAACAAAAAGACCGGTTTTAATGCCCTACAATTTGGCATCAGATGATGAATGATGAATCAGGACACGGAGCAGCCAACTGACGCGCTCTAGATAGAGAACCTTTTGGGCTGCGCAGCCACTGCCAAGAGAGCGCTAGCTACCCGCGTACCAGGGGAAATTCCCCAAGACGTCGCTGTTTGCCCCGCACAGCACCGCCTAGTTGATGACGTTGCTGCATGTTGCTGTAAGATCTGATGAACCTGTGACCTGTGGCGTTTGGCCGTGAGATGAGTTAGCGCAGGGGCTATACGCTATCATTATTTGGAATAGCGAAGATAAGGTCCTCATATTCCGTCGCCATCTTGCTCAAAACCCTCTGTGGTGAACTTGGAAGAATTGGCTTGGCATTTCCCACGCATGCTCAGAGCCAAAGCAATGACTGTCTGCCAGCGCGATCAGTCTCATCAAGTTTGTGGCTTCAGCCTCTGAATTTGAAGGGCGACTTTTCTTTGTGCCTTCCCCACCCTTGTGTCAAATCAAAACACAAGACTATCAACTAGATAATCAGATCCCACTGACAGAATATGAGACTTATCGATTTCTACTCTCTTTCAAAACCCCAGAGCTCAGATTCCCTTACTATCAACCTATCTGGCCAGCAGCTTCTTTGTAAATCCAGCGTTCAGAACACCAACCCATATTCCCTCCAAAATACCAGTACCATAAGCCCGAGAACAATTCACAACTCCTCTACGCCACCAAGCCACGATCCTTCTTAGATCGTAGATAGCACATCTGCATCAAACGCCCTCAGAACGCCTCGAAATCCACCACGCCACCGAAGAGCAAAGGAACTGTGTTGGTTGGTACAAAAGCTCGAGAAAACATATCTACGTACCCATTCCGCTGGCATCCTGGGCATTCGGGTAGAAGAACGCTACCACGCTGATGATAACGTAGGTTGCCAGTAACAACGCCCCCTCAAGGTAATTGCTTCTGCCATCCAACACCAGAAAGTTGGTGATAAACGCCGAAACAAACAGGCAGACCGTCTCAAAAAGCGTAAAATACAGCGTCATCTCCCTGTCCATGATCCACCCAATGATAACTATCAGCGGTGTGATGAAGAGCGCAATCTGAATTGAGCTGCCCACAGCCACACCAATGGCTAGGTCCATTTTGTTCTTCATGGCAACAGTAATAGCAGTGACATGCTCAGCTGCGTTGCCGACGATGGGTAGGATGATCAGACCAATGAAGATTTCGCCGATGCTACTTGTTTTCACAAGACCGTTGATCGAGTCAACCATGAACTCGGCGCAGACAGCAACCAGAGCGGTCGAAACTAGAAGCAAAATGACTGCGCTCCTGCGGGAGAGCTCCTCAACATTCTCCTCTGCGTCGGCTACGGCACCGTTGGGTACGGCAGCGAGAGGAATCTGAGAGGGCATCATCGCACCCGGAGGACGGCGGAACTGGTTGAGGCGATCGGGTAGTGAATTTGTACGACGAATACCGTAACGAACGCGAGGCACTGGTCCAGAGGGTACGACTGGCATCGAAGTATCGGTGGAGCTGGTAAAGACTGTAGGTGCGAGACTGCGAGCAACAGGTCGAAGCGACCCACGCAGCCCCTGAAACGGACTGCTGCGGGTCTGGACGACTTCAGTCATCCCCTCAACATTGGTCGTCGACCGTGACATGGCAAAATCCACCCTCCGAGGCTCCCCAGGCGATAAGGGAGCCTTAATCCCTACAACTGCCTCTTCGTCGATGGGTTGGTCCATGAACTCCTGAGAGCCATTTCTCCGTGGCTTATGCTTGTGGTGTTTCCGGTGCTTCTTGGACCTCCGATGGCGGTCACGCTTCTTGTGGCGATGCGACCTTTCATCGTCGACCGCTTCCTCGGGAGCATCGAGGATTCCACCGCCACTCTTGAAGATACGGGCCCTAGCAGTCTCTTCAGAAGGTTGCCCCTCGCTGTTGGTACCAAAAGAGGGACTCCTTGTTGGGGTCCGTGTTCGAGTGGTGCTGATGCCCTCACTGGTATCGACTGAAATGATACTAGACTTGCGGTGGCGCCTGATCGCCCGTCTCATTCTTTTCCCAACCGTTTCTCGAGATGAATCAGAGCCAGAGGAATCGGAGTCACTTGAGGAGCTGCTTTCTGAACTAGACGAGTCGAGCCAGTTGGCAACCGGACCAGGCGTTGCCTCCTCATCAATGATATGCTGTGGTGTCGACTCATACATGTACGAATGCGATAGAAGCTGGAACAGGAGGTATATGATGTACACCAAAAGAAGAATCTAGGGGATAAGTCAGCCTTCATAGCTGCCAAGTTGTGTATGTGATTGCTCACCACACTAGTACCGCGGCTGATCTTGAGAGACTGAGCATCTGCCAATTTGGAGTCACTGAATGAAGCATGAAATGCGGTCTGCGATGATAATATTAGTACGTACAAACATGTTTGTTATTGTAAGGATGAGCATACAGGCAACACCAAACTGATCACGCTCAAGCTCAAAAGGCAAGCGCTCATCTGGGTGACGGTGCTGTTGTAGATCTGCTCCCGGAAGCGAAGGCCACCGAGGAAGAACGACATGCCCAAAATAAGCAGTAGGTTGGCCAAAATGGACCCCAAGAGGGATGCCTGCACGATTCGAATTTCATTCTGTTGCTTATCAGCTTTCATTGTTGCAACAATCTGCGACAGGATAACATACCTTGACGAGAGCAATGCTATTTGCGAACGAAGGCAGTTAGCAACAAAGGAAACATAAGCCTTGGATAAGGCGGAATAGATTGATCCCATCCATCCCGTATCACCAAACAGGGATTGAAGCACATACATGCTGTGCATGGTGTTAGTGGACTGTTCGACAGACAAACTGACAAGCAAGCCAAGACATGGATGACTTACAAGATAATCAGCTCCACAGCATTACCAAAAGTGATGTTCAGTAAAGCGCCGAGCGAATCGCCCAGCTTTCGAGCTACGGCCTCGGTAGCAAAGCTCAGGAGACCGGCGAGGGGTATGATAGCAATCGCATTCATGCCAAAGATGATGCCAGGGGCGATACCCGGGACCTGCTCCACGGCGATGCCGATGGGAACAAATACAAGCAACAGGTTTAGCTTCGAGTGGAAGAGGACAAACTTGATGGTTCGCAGAATTCTACTGGGAACGCTGCCCTTGGTTTTGGGTTCTTGCTGTTGCGAATGCTCGTCCTGTGAGTGATTTCCATCACCTCCTCGACCTAGGGCAGACCCCAGCTTCTCGGTCTGCGATGATGTACCGGTCGCGGGCGTACCGCTACAACCATCTTCTTTTGTTTCGGCACCACCAGAGGCAGGCGGTGCTGATGTGGTGCCGCCCGGGCTGGAAGACATGGCCGGTGCTCCATGCTTGCTGTTGGACTGTGTAGGCTCCAGGGTGGGTGGCTTGCTGGTGGGAAGCTGGCTTGAGGTGACTTGTTTGGAAGGACGGTTTGCGGTGTTGTTTCGTAGCCACGAGGTAATTCGATCGATGTACCGAGAATTGTCAGGTGTGGTCTCCTTCATCGAGGTAGGTGTTGGTGAAATGTGAAGACTCTTTTAAGTTTGACGGATCGCTCAGAAGGATGGGAGGTGGCAGGGAAATGGCTGGGGGCTTGACGGGGAAACGTGTTGAAGTACATAAATGATGGTGTAGCAGAAGGGAGAAGAGTGACATGTGGCGGGCCACGTCCTGCACAAACGTTGGAAGGGGGACAATGGGGGCCCAAGTTGGGACGGGCCTGCCAAGGGCGCGGGTGATCGGCACTGCAAGCATAGGCACCAGTCCCGCTTTGGCCTTAGCTCAGCTCCCCAGAAAAACAAGCTCCAGGGCCCATTTACTTGACGTCATCCGGCCATTTATTCTGTTGCAGCGTCCGGAATCTCTGAACACGCCATCCTATTTGACCAAGAATATTTCACAAGAATCTCCAGCCGGGGGTAGTACCAGTAATGTCTGCCACGGGAAAACATGGTGCTCGAAGCTACCCGAAGTATCACAGGTTTACAGCGCGTTAGTGTAGTCATCTGAAAACGTGAAGCAGAAAGCAGAAATATCAATGGAACCTTAGGTTGGCAGGACAGCTGACAGCTGCAACGGGGAGGCAGCCAATAGTGATCAGACGGCATATACCAGTGCATGTCTACCATCTGAGGCTTTCTGCAAACAAAGTATCTAAAGTAAAGCTATTTAATGCATGTTTTTGAGCGGCGAGTATCAATGCCACCTGTTGCGTACAAGATGATGCTAGCCATCTCGGCAGTTGAAGGGGCGCCAAGATTGCCAAGCAGGAACCAGAAAGCTTGACCGCACCGCTCTCAGCCTCTGGATTCTTGTTGTTGCCCGCCATGACTGACACCAAAACTCAAGCCGCCCTCTCTGTTTCTGTCACAATATCATTCTTACAAGAGTGCTGAACAGGCAAGTGTCACAACGATCCCGCAATAACTCGGGAATCGGATAATCACATTGCCACTGCCTCGCGCTCGTCTCTGACAAGTCCTTACATACTAAAGGAGCGAGACTTCTACCGGCCGCATCAATGAAGGCTCTCATTCTCTCCTCGCTCCCAAGTTGTGTGATGGTGCTTTTCCCCTTCATGAAAAGCTAATTGTTGATGATTTCGGCTCTCCACATTTGGATTTCGTCGACGCCGTGAAGCTAATGCAAGCGCCCAGCCGTATTTAGTGTCTCAAGTTCGAAGACCTTCGGATCTGGCCCGTGTGTGTCGCCGCAGAAGTGACGATTCATGACGAGCCGAGCTAAATGGTAGTCCCGCGTGTAAGTCTTTTGGGCGTGATAGTCGCCTGTGCTCGGAAATATGTAGTTGAGTGTTGAATAATAATAGTTGTCCGCAGAGACGTGGTACTTTGCAGGACTTCTACACAGGCGATAAAAGCAAGGCTCTCTTCTGTGATATCCCCACCGATGAAGTCTCAAGCAGTCAAAGCACACATAGAGACTGGGGCAGTCCTTCTCAATCCATAGTAGCAGGGCGAGTCTTGCTTCGCCGGTTAGATGGCAGCGAGGCGACGTCGGTAGGTAGTGATAGTAGAAGTATCGGCAGGTCAAAGCGAAAGAGACGACAGACTCCGGAGGGAGATTTTGAAGAATCATGCAGATGAGCTCTGCGGGCAGTCTGAGTGCCCGTGCATGTCTGTGTTCGCAGTCTCCTCGGGTCTAACCACGATGGGAGAAGTCGCCGAAGAGAAGATATCAGGTCCATGATGATGTCAAATTCGATAGGTTGGTGAATTATTTGGGCAGCAGACTCGACTGCCTATTGAATTGTTAGGCGCTCTAATCTCCCTCAGGCTGAAACAGGAGCAAGATTTCGGTAGGTAGTGACAGCAAATCCGAGGACACATATAGCTCGGAGAACATAAATGATGGTAAAATACTAGGATGCAGTGGCTTTCTCGCATGATGATACTGTCGACGGGGCACCCTTTAGGTCAGAAAAACCAAGCATACGGCGTTAGCGGGAAGACGTGATAAGCTAATAGAAACAGAGACCATCACGTTAGTCTACGCTAACTTCAGTACAAATAGAGATCCAATGGTTAACCCCCAGCATATTTTTCATGTGCCTATCCGTAGGTGAGAAACTCATTTAGCATTTTATTATCATCCATCAGCTCATCAATCATATCCCTTTTGTACACAGTCATCTTCCATCTCTCATTCCATCATGACAGAAACATTCTTTCAAACGGGTGTGGGCGGAGCCTCCCCAGAAACGGAATTCTTTCTCTTCCGCCCACTGAACAGTCTCTTCAACCCCCCGGGCTTCTTCTCAAACACCTGCTGGCTGCTGTTGCCCCCTTCAACCATGCCAGCTTGCTGTTGTTGATGGCCAGCAGCAACATCAGACTGACCTCTGCCGTGCACTTGCTCCAGCTCGTCCTCTGGCTCCTCGCCCTCATACTCGTACCACAGCTTGGGCACCACAAGGCGGTATGGCACCGTGCTGCCGCTGGGGTCCTTGGGCGCAATCTCCACGTTGAGCGTGACTTCCAAACCGCCCTCCAAATCGACCTCCAACACCTTGGCATGCTTCAGCTGCTTGGTAGACAGCCCAGTGGGGACACGGTGGAAAGGCTTCGGGACAAATCCCTTATCGTGCTGGGAGGTAGATGCATAGGCAGAATTGGGATACATTCCTTGGCCGCCGGCTCCAGCGCTGCCCACAACAGTCGCTGACTTGCTTCGCCCGTGGTTGGAGGGATATTGTTGCTGGTACTGCTGAGGCTGCGGCGCCTTCACTGTGAAGTGGCTCTCATCGCCGCGGGCGTATTCACTGTTGTGTGAATTTGTCGAGTGGCCAGACGGGTAGTCGCCCAGACCGCCGCGTAGACCGACACCACCGCTGGGATGAGCACCAACACGTTGACGCAGGGTCTCATCGTCGTAGATGGCATCCTCATCAGTGTCGCCACCCCAGTTTCCGTTGATACCGCCATCATCTCGCTGCTTCTTGGAGCTGCTAAGGCGGCGGAAAAGACCGTTAATTCGTCCCGACACAGACGAGCCAGACATTGTGCGTGTCAACTTGTTCGACCGGGCTGTTGCAGGCCTACCTATCTCATCCGCACTGGCAACGCCCCCGCGACTCGACATTCCGCGAAGGAAACTGTTCGAAATAGGCGGGCGGGACCGATCTTTGACGCTGTCAGGGCCACGGAAAGAAGAAGCGCGGGCTTTCCCAGATAGCCTGCGGAGAAGACCAGGCCTTTCTGCGCCAGAAGGCGTGCCATAAGGCGTCAAGTCATAGAGTGACTGTGTAGGCGTGGGCTCAGGCGTGTGACCTGGCACATATGGTCGAATGGCACACCAGTTCCGGTGTGGGAGCAAGTGCTTGTTGTTGCGGGGCTTGCTGTCAACGCCATGCCCAAAGATGGGGATCATGTCCTCATCTGTTTCCTTGTCGAAGTGATGTACCTTATTCCGCTTGTTCAGGATATCGGCCATCAGATCGGGTGGTGGGGTGTTGACAATGGCCGACGAGATTACGTTGGGCATATACCTAAAGTCCCTGTGCTTCGCCAGGCCGAGTTTAGGGTTCGAGTAGAATTGCCCGATAGCTGCGAGGTGAACATCACCACTAAGGATTGTAATTCGGATGGACTTGTCGGCTGCCAGATCTTGCAAGTCCTCGATCACGAACTTACGCTCCGCCTTGTGGCTCTTGGCAGTCCAGTGGTCGTCTAAATCGTCCAGGACCTCCACTCCGCCGTCGAATCGGTTGAGTAAACCCTTGAACATGCCCATCTTGCTCAGCGCTTTGATGGGATCCATGACGCGGGAAGTCAATCTGTGAGATATCAGCACTCTGAAGTTGCTAATATTTGTTGGTGAACAACTTACATATTCTCAAGCCATACTAGTCGAGGGTAGGCGATTGGCACACCAAGTAGAACAAGAAGATGTTCGACCTTGCCCTTGTCAATTTCCTGGTAGCAGCGGTCCATGATCTTCTTCCAAGTGTCTTCGTGGAGAACATCCTGGCGAGTTCTCTCTGTCCGGGCATCGACAGCCAATAGGGCAACCTTTGAACCTAAAAACATGAACAAGCTGCGACTCAGCTCGTTAATATATGGGCCAGGCTTGACGCCCAGAGTCCAGCTGGGCTCATGCTTCTCTGTCTCGCTGGGGGTGCTCTGGTGTTGGAACAGCATGTAATACTTAAAAGCGACATTGCCAAGACCGGAAAACACTGGCGAGCTCATGAAATGATGGGGATAAGAGCCAAAGCCATCAATGATGTCGTGATCGTCATACATATTGACCATTGGAATTTGCGAGTTGGCCATGCTGAACAGTCCTTGAGAAAACCACATGGCGTAGCGCTCCATGTAAAAGCGCTCGAGCTCGTGCTGCAGCTCAGACGAAAACGGTGCGTTGTGCTTCTGGAGAGGATTCTTGATCATCAGCCAGTTGCGGAAGAGCGTAGTGTCTTGCATGCACCTGTCATTGTAGATCTGGTCACCACCACCGATCATGACATGGAAAGGCTGACTTTGGTGGGTGTTGAGCACATCGCGCCACATGGGATCGGGTCCAGTAAATTCGTCAGGGTTGACACTCAAGCTGAAGCCGTTGCAGCTGTGAAACATGATGTTCATAGTCTGCCCCTTGGCAGGAACCCAGAAGCCAGTGGACGGGCCTCGATTGATTCGGTATGCGATGCGCTGCTGTCTGTCCCGGAGCTCAATCTCAATGTTGAATCTCCAAAAGGTGTAGCCGTGCTCAGCATGCAGCCTGAAGCCCCGTACATCCTTGTACTTGCCTGCCTTCTCACCATCAACCTCCGCCCGTTTCCGCCGGGCAGCAAATGAACCGGGGGGGTCGGCTGAACTCCCTTCTGGTGGGCTTCTAGTCTTCTCGAAAAGCCCATCATCGGTCTCATCTCTCGACACATCGCGCCCAGGCTCAAGATGGTCCACCGGCCTGACGTAGAGAGTCTCGCCCTTCCGACCCAGTTTGGGGTGTCCCGCAATAGGATCGACATACTCAGGTGCCAAAGGCTCATCGCCCGGGACCTGCTTTGGTGGCAGTGGGAGCAGTTCGATAGGTTGGACAAAAAGCCTCAGCGTTGGCGCAATGTCATATGAGGAGTCCTTATCGGTCGTCACAATCATGATCGAGCCCCTCCAGATTTCACGATCAACAATGGCGCCGCGGGTGGAGCGACTGGGCACGCGTTCATGCCGGATTCCACAATACCTCAAAAGTGGACCGCACTTGAGATAGAGGGGGGGCTTGAACCTTGTGGGAGCTGTAGAGCAATGCCAGTCAGTAATAGGTTCTCAAAACGATGTTGAAAGCTAATGGAAGAAAGCAGGGGATCGTTGTACTGGTATAGGACACTGCTGCTTTTCGTGGGAATGCATCGCTACAAATCGAAAAGCAGTCGAGACTGTCTTGTGAACCATTCAAAGTCAAAGCAGCACCAAGATCCGCAGGGTTCGGACTCAAGGGCCGCAGTGCTTCCCATTGTTTCCCTCGCTTTCCCTTCTTAGTTTGTTGCAATTTCTTCGACAGACCTCCGCCGACGTCAACTTCAGACAGTCGACTGAGGTCGCCACTTTGAACTGCGCTGATATTGGGGTAAAAGGCGGACGAGTTGGGGGTGTGCGTACCGTTTGTATCATCATATTCGCCCTCAAACGCTTCAGCCTTCTTTGGCCGACTCGACAAGCTGCTTGCCCTCGTCCTCGACTTTGGCGATTCCCACCACGTCGGGTTGCCCTTGTCCACAACAGGCGGCACATCTTCCAGGTCGAGCAAAGCTCCAGTTAAAGCACCCACCGTCGCCTTTTGCCATTCATCTAAATATGGCGTAGGCTGGTAGAGACCATCACCCGGGGCATACTTGTCACGGCCGTGGTATACGAGACTGGACATGTGGTGGCCCTCCTCATCATCGCTGTCCGTGTCGCTTCGGTTCTCCCTTCGTGCTGAACGGTGAACAGCTTGCGCATCGGTCCCTGGAGCCGTAGCGACTGGGCCCGGTGGCGATACTGGATCCCGGAAGACAGCACCCTCTTGCCGTGCGCCATTCGCTGCTGCGGTGTTGGATGGAACTCGGCCGAGAATTTGATCAGCTTTCCGCTGGCTGGGCGACTTTTGGAGTTTGGCAGGGCGCGGGGGGTAGATTTCGTCGTCCATCAGTTCGTTGTCGTCGGCAAAAGAGTCCCTCCGGCCATGCGAGGACGATCGGGATCGGACCGCCCCGGTATTGGGGCGCGCAGGCTCTCCGGCATATCTGGGGGTAGCTGGCGTCGCGGGGCCTACATTGACTGCCTTTGGATTGGGGCTGTCATTTTCGGCAGGCTTGCGCGCCTCATCTGCTTCAGATTCAGACATGGATACCCTTCTGGGCCATGGATCGTTGGTCCGGTTTTTTTTGAGCTTGTTGCTGGCGGTTCGAGGGGGGGAAGTCACTGGCGAGGCCTCTTTGGATCCGGCTTCTTCAACGCTGTTAGGCAGCTTGATGTCACTCTTGGCTGCACGTTCACGGAAGCTCAGATTGCGCTGTGGGATTCCAGATGAGTGACCTGGCGGGGCTGTTTGCGAGTCGGGGCCCTGTGTCCTGGGCGATCTGTCGGTAGGAGTACTGAAGGTTTGTCCATCCTCGTGGGGGTTTTGAGATAGTGGCCCATTTGGTCCGGGAGCTCCATGTGCCTGGCTTGGTCTCGAAGGTGTTTTTGGGTTTCCTGGGGCATCTCCAGTTGTTAGAGATGTCCGTCGCGGCCGACCTACTGGCTGAGTGATGTTGTCGGCATCGTAACCCGCTCTGCCTCGGACAGCTCTCTCTGCAGCCTCGAGACGGGCGCGTTTGTCTTCTTTAGAAATACTGTCGAGGGTCAGTTCCAGCCTCTGAAGGGGTGAGCGGTCGTCTGCCAACATTCTGGATCGATCTTGCGTCGAGGTTCTCCTGGTACTTCTCTGGAGGGACTGCTCAGCAGCGGATGTCCTACGGGGATGGCCATTTGTCCGGTGTGATCGAGGTAATGCCGACTCGTCCAGCGTCTTCTGCGCTCGGTCTAGGACAGGGTGTTCCGGGCCGGCGGCCTTGTAATAATCGTCGACATCCATGTTCCTGGTTCCACTACTCGAGGGCGGATACCGATAACTTGCGGCAGTACGGGGTACGTCAGGGGCAGCGGGGAGTGGTGGGCCAGACGCTGCTGATGCCAATGCCGCGGCGTAATATTCTTCGTCCTGCTCTAGGCTGCGACTCCTTCTCTTTCGTCTGTTCTCGACAAGCTCGGGCGGATATTGGTTGGCGCCGTATGGCAATGACGGAGGCCGTGGAGCAAGTCCTTGGCCCTGAAAGCTCGAGGCGGTGGGCGATGTAAAGGGGCTCAGGGTTGATTCGGTCGGCGCATCTGATTTTGTAGTCTGAACCGAAACGCGATTCGGTCTAACCTGTCCCTGGGTGCCAGCATCCAATGACTGGCGGTTATCGTGAGCTTGGGGCTGCTGGTCATCAAACAAGAGACGACCCGATGCCTGGCTCACCTGGGGAGGTGGGAGCTCGCCCCAATAAGGGTTAGATGCCATGATGTGGCCGTTGGGTGCCAGTCCCAATGCGAAATGTGAGGCTGATTGTTGGCCGTCGATGTTATGGTGGCAGCGAGGCCGAACGGTGTCTTGGGTGGGGTGGGTAGGCTGACCGCTCCACGACGCACCTGCTTCGTTCACGAGAGCTGCAAGGGCCCAGAATAGCCAATGTTGTGCAGACACATGCGTCCTCGGGCTCTGGGGCTCGCAACCACCTCAGGTTGGGGGACATTCGCCAGTTATACCGGCTGCGAGCAAGATGGCGGGCTGAGCTGGGATGGCCTGGGGAAGCTTGGGACTCCGGTCGGGATGCTTGGGTGGAAAGATTTCAGACTTGGCACGTTGGGCTGGGGACTCGGAGAGGCTGTCCAGGGTTGTTCCTGCCGCCAGAAAGTCGTTTGCAGGGGTATCGGGTTGCTGTCAAAGCTGATGAGCCAGTGAGAGCCGTTCGCCGCCACCCACTGGGCCACATCACAGCTCCAAGGAGACCCGCCGACAGGGGCTTTCAAAAATCGAAAGGCGGGAGAGACCGCAACTTGGACGTCGCTGGCTTGGCAGATTGATATGATCGAGAGCATGGTCTCTTCAAAATATGGTGGTTGGTGTTTGAGCATGTCGGGTTCCCATTTCCGTCTCCACTGCCCGGGTGCTTGATGGTTGGCGATGCCAGATTCATGATACGGACCTTACTTCGACCTACCAATGTTGGGTCGGGGCCGAAAGTGACTAGCATGCCAGGACAGGAATAACAGCTCCGATGGAAGCTTTGACTGCTTCGATGACCAGTTCGGATGACACCTTGTCTCGGGGCGGGTAGCCATTGTCTCTTCTGGACTGCTTCGGGATTTGGCAGAATCCACTGATGGCGATGCGCCTGCTTCAGTTGTTGATTCTTATCACTTGGTCTGCTACTGGCCAATGGTTACAGTGTCAAAGCCAACTGGGGCTGTGGAGAGACAACACCAACCTCCCCTATTCACAACAGAGCGGCTCCGGGGCTTCAACACCTCACCACACTTACATATACCGAGCAGGTACCCGCATTATTACTCTGCCGTTTTCCGTGTTTCCATCCACATGCGTTCGTCTCACTCGAACCTGTTTGCTGTTCCATATCCACCCCAGGGAACCTGAACGGGAGGCCGAACGGTTTTCTCCACCTATGAGCTTCACAGTGGGATACTAGCATATACACAGAGTGTCTGCACCTGGCTCTTCCTGATTATTGAGGGTGACATTCTCACGGACTATGAAGAAAAACAAATCTGGTTATCTCCCAGATCGGGGATTTCGGATTATCTCCCATGCCGGGGTTCAAAGAGAAAGGGAGGGACAAAGGACAAAGAGTGTGTTCATCTGCTCCACCTAGTCGCACAGCTTGAGCCTGCTGATGAAATTTGTCCACAGAGGCAAGAGACAAAGACACACTAAATTTGAGCACTGAAAACATTGATGGAAATAATCCCCTACGACGTTTGTAGGGTATTCTATCGACAATCAAATTTCATCTAATTGTCCAGGTCAACTATCCAGTACCTACCTTTGGTCACCTTGACGGTTGGATGTGCTGCCGTCTTATTGGCCCGTCTTACACTGGCTGACCCACAATCTTCGCAGCCAGTTGCCAAGCCAGTGTGAAGGGCAGTGGCACGTCCACAAACTGCGACGTTGGCATTACGAAGCTGTGCTGTGTGCGCCTGGAGTGGTTGATCGGGTGAGACGAAACAATCCTCAAGGCCACCTCTCCACTACGACAAAGGAGGAGTTAAGCCAGACACCAACAACCAGCACAGTATTCGAAGCACAGCGCGGTGGAAAGGCCTGCCAGCCACCGACGTCGGTGTTCCCACTCTTGAAACACGGTTGCTGGACACATTCATTGCCACTTCTGGCCTGCGACTCAGACCGGCCTCGCAATCCCTTCGTTTCGAAATCAGTTCCAAAGCGCGACACCGCCAACGACGAACAATCGATCGCTCTATATTTGCGGAGCGTGTTGGCAACAACTGTGTGTCCACATGTCGGTCGGCGCTTTTCGTTAATCTCGACATCTGCACCCTTCCAGGGTTCCAACGAGGTGCCCCTGAGCCCTCAACATTCTAAACCGAGACCATGAAGATTCCATCTGCCGCGGCCCTGTTAGGCCTCGCCGTCTTTGCATCCGCTTCTCAAGTTCTCCCTAGGAACTACGACGCCAACGATTACTACGTCCTTCATTTGGATGCCCACACATCCCCTGACCAAGTAGCAAGGAGTTTGGGGCTGTCGCACGAGGGTCCTCTTGGAAATCTCAAGGGCCACCATGTGTTTGTCGCAAGAAAGACAGAGCACGATATAGTGAAGAGGGAGATCACAGAAAGGCGACGGAGGAAACGGTCGATTGGTGGCTATGATGCGCTAGATGGTGTCCTCTTTTCTGAAAAGCAAAAGTTACGGAAACCATGGGAGAAGCGCATCATTCCTGCACGAAGGCCGGAGGCCCTCCCTCGCCCGAAACCGCAGGTCGGGGTAGACTCCGCCATCAAGACCCAGGCGGATATCGCGCAAACATTGCAGATCAAGGACCCTATTTTCAACGAGCAATGGCATCTTTTCAACACGGTTGAGGTTGGACACGATGTGAACGTAACGGGACTCTGGCTGGAGGGTATCACGGGGAAGAACGCCACAGTAGCCATCGTTGACGATGGTTTGGATATGTACAGCGACGACTTGAAGGACAACTACTACGCTACCGGGTCCTACGATTTCAACGACAAGACGGAGGAGCCAAAGCCGCGGCTGTCAGATGATAGGCACGGGACTCGTTGCGCGGGAGAGGTCGCCGCTGGTAGAAATCACGTATGTGGTGTTGGCGTCGCCTACGATGCCAGGATATCTGGACAGCGCATTCTGTCCAAGCTGATCTCAGACGCCGATGAAGCCGTTGCCATGAATTACGACTTTGACCACAACCAAATCTACTCTTGCTCGTGGGGCCCGCCGGATGACGGCAAGAGCATGGATGCCCCCGGTATCCTGATCAAGCGTGCCATGCTCAACGCTGTACAGAACGGGCGCCGGGGTCTAGGGTCTATTTATGTCTTCGCAAGTGGTAACGGCGCCATGTCGGAGGACAATTGCAACTTTGACGGATATACAAACAGCATCTACAGCATCACGGTCGGTGCCATCGACCGCAAGGGGTTGCACCCTTACTACTCGGAGAAGTGCTCGGCGGGGCTCGTCGTCACATATTCGAGTGGTAGCGGCGATGCCATCCACACAACAGATGTAGGCCAAAACGCCTGTTCCAACACGCATGGAGGAACGTCGGCGGCCGCACCTCTTGCAGCTGGTATCTTTGCTCTCGTCCTTTCGGTGCGTCCTGATCTCACATGGCGTGATATGCAGTACCTTGCCATGGACACGGCTCTTCCTCTCAACGAGAACGATGGGGACTGGCAGACCACTACCATCGGCAAGAGGTTCAGCCATACGTATGGCTATGGTAAGCTTGACAGTTATGCTATTGTTCATGCTGCCAAGAAGTGGAAGAACGTCAAGCCTCAGGCCTGGTTTTATTCTCCGTGGATCCACGTCAACCAGCCTATCCCACAAGGCGACAAGGGAATTGCCGTTCCTTTTGAGGTAACCGAGGATATGCTCAAGGAAGCCAACCTCGAACGTCTCGAGCATGTCACTGTCACCATGAACCTCAAGCACGCTCGTCGCGGTGATGTGAGCGTGGACTTGATCAGCCCTAACAAGGTGGTCAGCCATCTCTCCACCACCCGCAAGTACGACGAGTCTACCGAGGGTTATGACGACTGGACTTTTATGAGTGTTGCTCACTGGTAAGATACAAACCTTTTGCCACCAAGATCTGTCCGTTGACTAAATCGCAAATAGGGGTGAATCTGGTGTCGGCACATGGACCATCATCGTTAAGGACACCAACGTCAATGACTTTACCGGAAGCTTCACCGACTGGCACCTCAAGCTCTGGGGCGAGTCCCGTGACCCTTCCAAGGCCAAGGTCCTCCCCATGCCTACTGAAGAAGACGACAATGACCACGCCAGCCTCGGCACCACGACCGTTGGCGCTGTAACTACGACTGTCGCCTCCACAGTTGGAGCCGGAAACCCAGACACGAACCCGACCGTCAAACCCTCCGAGGTCCCTAGCCGCCCCATCAAGCCCCAGCCATCTGGCTCTTCTGGTACAGGTTCTCAGGAGGCCGAACCAGAGACCACCACCCCGGCTAGCAACTGGCTTCCCTCGTTCCTTCCCACCTTTGGAATGTCCAAAGCGACCCAGGTCTGGATCTACGGTTCACTAGTCCTCATCGTCCTGTTCTGCGCCAGTCTCGGAATCTACTTCTACCTTGCCCGCCGCAAGAGACTGAGAAACAACCCGAGAAACGAATACGAGTTTGAGCTCCTCGACGAGGAGGAGGCCGAGGGTCTGGCTGGCAACAACGAGAAGGGCGGCGCCGCCGGTGCGGGCGCGGGCGCTGGCAGAAAGGGCAGGACAAGAGGCGGGGAGCTGTACGACGCCTTCGCGGGCGGCAGTGATGACGAGGATTTTGGAGACGATGAGCGGGCTGGGTATAGAGACCAACCTTCTGGGGAAAGCTCGGGATCCGGACAGGGCAGCTCGAGGTCGGAGTCGGGGGAGAGGTTCAATGAGAAGGCCAGGAGGGATAGTGATGAAGAGGAGGAGCAACATGTCATCGGTAGCGAGGACGATGAGAGTGGCTCAGAGGAGAGCGAGGAGGAGAGGCCGTTGAGGAGGTAAAAAGAAACCTCCTCGGCTGAGTCTTTGTCAGGCCAACGAAAAATAGGAGGTTTAAAGTGGAAAGGGAGCAAAGGGGATAGAGTTTTGTTTTGGCTTAGAAATCATGATCAAATCATTGTTAGGAATCATCATTCACTTTTTTATCGCAGGTTGTGGTGAGGTCGTGCTGATCATCATGCCTCAGTCCACTGTCTGTCGCTGTCTAGCTTTGCAAGGGGAAACGGCACAACTAGAGGTGTCTGGCTTGGAGAATTTGTATGTAACCACGTCCTGGACAAAAAACCTGGCACTATAAAGGGGGAATACAGTATTGAAAGATAGTTAATAGGCTTCAAGAGATAATTAATAAGCCTCAAAAGATAGTTAACAGGCCTTGGAAGATATTAAGAACACTTTAAAAGATACTTTTACCGTATTAAAAGATGGTAATAAGCCCAAAGAAGATAGTTGGCAGGCCTTTTCTACTATTTTCCAGGTGTGATCCTGGCTTGCAGTACAAATTATTTTGTCCACAGCGTGGTAACGTATATAACAGTTTTTGGATTCTCGATGGCCGCTGAGTGGTCGTCAATGCTCGCAAGTGTCTTGTTTTGGGTGCGAGTCCTAGTCTAGGCGTCGATGTCTAGGAGGAAGCAAGGTATGATCACACATCATAGCAAAGCTGCCAACATAGCGACGTCTTACCCACGTTTTGCGCCAAGTGAAGAGACACCTACCATATAGGAGCCCTTCAAGACAAGTTGATTAAGTTTCTTGAATCATCCTCCCACACCTATCGATCATTTCTTGCAACACATCACACTCACAAATTATCCCCGACTGTTTTTGCTCAAAATACCGGTTTCTACTCCCTGCCTCGCTAACTAAGGTAAGCACGTCAAACCAAGCATTCCGCTATTCCGCTCCCCAGTTTATCACACGTCTTCCGTGCCTTAGTTAATTATCCGAACCTCACACCCCAAGAAGGTCCTTGTCCCTTGTACCTTCGCTCGCAATCGACCCCCGTATGTCCGCCCCCGACAAAGCGCGCAATGTCCTTCCACACGTGTGGCATCAACTGGTATGCACAGCGCAATTTTCTTGATTTTATTTCGTGCTCAACTCTTTGCCTCAGTCTGTAATCCTCCATGGGACCCCACACCGCCTCGAGCAGTTCCTAGCCTTCCTCTGCGTCTTCCTCTGCATCTTCCATCTTCACAGAGACCCAGTCACTGTCATCACCATCATCAAGACCACCACCACGTAGCCTCATGACGGACTCGTTGTCAGCCGCAGCCATGGCCATAGTTTCAACAGCCTTCTAGGCAGCAGGCTGGACCGCCCCTTCAGCCTCCATCTCCTGGACGTATTTCTCCCACGCCTCGATGGTGCCCTGATAAAAGTCAATATGACTGTCCACAAAGACCCCAAACTGCTTTTTAAGTTCGAGCTTCTTGATATACTCAAAGCTTTCCACTTCTCTGCCAACCTGTTCCCCAAAGTTCTCTGACTCAGTCCTGGCATTTTCTACCGCTCGCGTCAACTCGTCGATGCGGAGCTCTAGCTTACGAAGTCGGTCTCTGCGAGCTTGTTCGTGATCGACGCCCCTTACATCTTCGATTTTGCTTCGGATGAAACCGCCCGCACCGCCCAGTGGTCCACTACCGCCATAAGAATGCCCCGAGGTGAGCGAGTCGCGCTCTGACGTGGCCTTGTTGAGATATTCAATCAATTGCTCGTAATCGAGCTGCTTTTGCTCCCGAGCCTTGATCAAGCCCTTTAAGGCGCCCGAGTAAGCTACCATATCCCGCAAGGAACCGAGATAATCCTGGTCAGTGCGGTCTTTGAGCTTTTTGAGTCCTGCGGCGGTATCTTCTACCGAAGCGGCAAAGGCATGAACGGCAGATTCGACCCCTGGTTCGAGGGTAATGAGCTTTTGAAACTGCTCGGCGAGGTCCTTGTGGTCCGTCTCAAGGTCGGCTTCCCTGCGGACGACACGGGCGATGACCTTTTCGACATGATTCAAATCTTCGTCAAGCTTGTCGGCTTTCTCCTTGACGTCGACAAAACGGCGGTCCGGCTTTTGGGTTTTGGCAAATGCGTTCATGAAGGAATCAGTGAAAGTATTCAAAAAGCCATCTCCGCCTCCCGATTGGGGTCCTGGGCTCCCAGCCTCAACAGGGGGGCCAAGAGATCCCCGTACTTGACGGGCTTGCATGGTGGCGTTCCAGTCATGGCTTTCGAGGAAAGTGTGGAAGATGGGCGCTCGACGAAGGTCCGGATGCATTGCTAATCGCGAGAGGAAGCGTTGGAACGAATATGCTCGTCGAGCAGTGAAGTCGGGCCCGAACCGGTCTCCCCGTACATATTCCATGCGCTGCTTGTCTGGCAGCGGTGGGATAGCGGAAGCCTGATATTCTTGACATAGTACTCTGTAAAGAAAGACAAAATCGGTGAAACGACGGCGGACAGCGGTCAGGGGCCGCTGAAAGGTGGAGAATGTAGTCTACAGAAGGCAGCATTTTGGTCAGCTGGACACTGTAAGGGTGATCGTTGCCTTGGGATGACATGTAGTCGAGAATGAAGGAACTCAAACAAACTTTAGTGGTAATCAGATACGAGACATAAGCATCTTTGGTGCCGTCGTTCTCCTTGTGTGGGTCTGAGACGGTGCATTCTAGGACCTCGTCGCCAGTGTGGCTAGGATCACGACCCCTCCCATCGCTGCTTGGTCTGCCGGTATCTGGTATGGTCTTGGAAAACTCTGGGCTGCTGGTCATGTGGTCACGCGTGGAGGATGTACTTGGACCAGCGTGGTCTTCATTTTGTTCACTGTGCCACGATATATTCGAGAAGTTATCCTGGTCAATGACCGCCATGGTTGTTGATCGGCGGAGGGGAGGAGAGCGCGGTTGACGGTTGCGCCGGCTGTAATTCTGGCGGGCACTGGCTGTCTGGGGTGATGAAACCCGTGTGAAGATAAAAATTGGAAGTTGGGAAACTAAAGGAGATGGAGAGCTCGCGAATGGATCTGCTGCTGAGCCGATAAAGTTTCTGGGAGGTTGTTGCAGCAGCGTTAGGTTTCGCAGGCGCTCGGCGGATTGACGTATGATGGTGGGGGATGCCACTCAGGTCGAGGTGCGCCGCAGGGCTGAGGTAAGAGCTCATGAGCATGCGGGCTGTTAAGGGATCGAGTACTTTTGCTGGGGATATCGCTGCTGATAGCGGGAGGGGTACTTTTGACGGTAACGCCAAGAGAAGCTATGACGACGCTTCGGTGCTGCCGGTGCCAGGCACCCCAGATTGCTTCCGGCAGCGCAACTGCCAGCGATAGGTACCGGGAGGGAAGTAAGAGCTGTAGAAACATAGGAACAGCAAGCACTGTGGTGGAATAAGCCATGCTTTCCAGACATCAGCTATTATTCGACGTTTTTATTAACCAATCTTTGTTTAACCTGCAAAGCTTCTGCAGCCAGGCGCTGCTTCTGCAACTCTCAGCGCGCAACCCACCACAATAAGACGGCGCAGTGGAGATCCCACACAACCGGGAGGTCGGATTCACATTTAGCGCCCTCCATTTTCCCAGTCGCGCTTCCCGATAACCAAAAGCCTTGATCACGCGCCAAACCGCCGCATTTAGCTTTCGTCTCGCAACTGATTTTCACGGCTATCAGGGATGGCCGAAATGGATATTGATACTGGCGATGACCTTCTCAAAAAGGTCGCGCTGGATGGGTCCATGGAGTAGTAAGTGTCGCAGCATTCCCAACTCCTTCGCCAAGTATCGCCTGTCGCTAATGCAAATCGCAGCTCTGGCTGGCCGGCCCTGCTGCCAGAAGTAGTTGCGCGCATCGAGAAGGTGGGCTTGCACAGTCTTAACTTTGCTGTGAATGTTGTAACTGACCTCTCTCTGTCCAGATTGCCAACTCCGAATTCCCCATCCCCAGACTCCCTCCGCCTAGAGCGCCTGCGCGACCCCCATCCCCTCGCTTGATTCCCCCGATCCCCTCGTCTGAGCCGACCGAACTAGCAGCCGACTCCGTACCGTCGTCGCAAGAGACGAACAAGGAGAACTCCTCACCCACCGCGCCGAGGCCGCCTGCAGCGGCGCCTGCTTCCACAGTGCCCTCCTCGGCGCCCGAGGCTCGGTCTGAGCTGCCAGCAATGCCCGACGCACTCCCCAAACCAGTCCAAGATATGCTCGACGAAATTACTTCTGTCCTGAAAGAAAACTTCGCCGAAAACCCGCCACATACAATACAGCGCCTTTCTGAGCTCGTGCTTCATCCAAGACAGCACTATAAGGGCGTAATAGCGTGGCTTCATGCGCTCGATCGTGTGGTTCATGTCACCAGCGGTGCAAATGTTTACCCCTTGCCTCCGGCGATACCAGATATGAGCGGCATGAGTATATCCGTTAATGGAAGTGCTGGGACAACATCGGGTGTAGCAAGCACGGTTGGCACGGACGAAGCGCTAGGAGGCGCGCTGCTGACGCCTATTCCGTGGTTGACAAGCAGAGTGAATGGAGGCCCTGGTAGCGA
Source organism: Triangularia verruculosa (assembly GCA_033296885.1). Classification (NCBI taxonomy): domain Eukaryota; kingdom Fungi; phylum Ascomycota; class Sordariomycetes; order Sordariales; family Podosporaceae; genus Triangularia; species Triangularia verruculosa. Next base: position 248,031 of record MU863885.1, read on the forward strand.
TACTGGGAGTGAAACAGGAGGTTCGTCTCCTCTGTCCGCCAGTGGCAACACAGGAGGACCCGCCGCCGATTCTTCTCAGCACATTCAGCTTCAACAGCGCCAATTACAGCAGCGACAAGCGCACCAGCTCGACGGAAGGGTGCGTACAGAGAGCACCGAGACCATTGAGGGGCCTAATGGAATGGGAAGGATTGAGACAGTATCTATCTCACTCAATGGAATTCCGTCTACTGGCGCTGGAGGTGCAGGTGCCGTTCTTGCCCAAAGAGGTGTCACCCAAGGCGAGCTCCTAAGACAGGAGCAGCGAGCAGGCGTGGTTCCTATCAGCCAATTAGCGAGGCAACAGCAGGCGCAACAACAAGCACAGGCTCAAGCGCAGGCCCAGGCACAAGCCCAAGGTGGTGGTTCACCCGACGAGGATTCGGCCATGAGCTCAGACCCTGAAGACGAAGAAGAGATTCCCCATGCGAGGGGTCCAGAGGAGATTGGAGCCGAGGATACTGGCCCTCAGCCTGCCGGCACTGGGCAATTCACCATCGGGACAGCAGCACTAGCCATCGGAGAATCACGGGGCATTGATGTTGAAGCTGCCGTGGGACGACCACCGGACCAGACAGGCTTGCCCGCATCGGAACCTACTAATGCTAACACCGAGGAGGCAATCATTCCCCGAAGTCCAAAGAGAGAAGCAACCGATGAGTTGGAAGGTGGCGGGGCCGTTAAAAAAGTCAGGGAGGACGCGTCTCAAGAACAGGGCGGTCAAAAAGACGAGCAGGAGGTCAAGAAGGATGCGGAGGGGGACTTGGTATTACCCGACTCTGCTCCGGCCTCTGAGTCTGAAGATACAGGAGAAGACAAGGAAGACACTGCAGCAAAGCAGCCAGACAGCAGTGCGGCAACTTCAAGTGCCCCTCAAGCAGAAAAGACAGATGAGGAGAAAGGTATCCAAGATGACGGAGGTGAAGGGAGTGGAGGCGCTTAGAAAATTCCACTAAGCATGATGCGGCCATCGAAGGGCATATCCAGCCAGGGAGTGCTTAGCCACAGACATCGTTATGGTCATCATTTCATAATAGTGCTACCTGTTAGTCTTAAAGATAGACAGAAGCATGGATATAGCTGATAAGGAGGGAAACCGGAACGGCAGCGCGCATCATGTTCGCCATGGGCAATTCTCGAGCGATTCCCGTGCTCGGTCATGTTTCTTTCGTGTGCTATTATTTCAGAGTGGGTTTTGTCTAGCGTAGGTACCGTCATAGCTGGTTAGTTCAAGGTAGGAAGGCAATTAATGTAAAAGAAAATACAATTTTTTTGTCAGCTGAGTTCATATATGAAGCATAGGGGGAGTCAGGAAAACAGTGCGCAAAAGGTCGGTGCAGTTAATGTACGCACGGTATAAATGCACTACGGAGGTCAAACAACTTACCACTTCATACTCCCCCAAATTTGCCCCACCGACACCCTGGAGCGCGGACAGCTCATTTTCTACACAAACTCCAGCCTCAACAGTCGGAAAGCAAACGGACACCGTCTTCGCCAAAATAACCAGAAGTAAAATAAGACATGAATCGGAGCGATGGGGAGGCCTAAAAAATGGAACTTCGAAGATCACAAAGAAACGCTCCGGCGACTCTGGGTGGATGAGAAGCTGAAGATGCCCCAAGTACGGGACTACATGAAGCTGCATCACCAATTTGAGCCCGTGTACGTTTACATATCTCCTTTTTACTGCCCATATTCCCTTTGCTTCTACTTCGCAGCAAAGTCATTGAACCGGATTGGTTGGACGATGCTCCGGGCGTGATGCATCCCACCCACCATCCTATTCATCCTTGCTTTCTCCTCTATGTCATGCTTTGCGTCTCCGTATATAAGCCGAGCATTTCTACGGAGCGCCAAACTTCACGATAATCACAAACAACACACACCACATCCTAGCTCATCCCTACTACCCGAAGAACAGTGAACATTATGTCTAACTTCGTCTCAGTCCCGGGGCTTACTGGAAGAAATTCACTGAGTGGGGATTCCCAAGAAGGATAAATCCGGTGTTGAAGGATGAGAACCTCATTGCGCGCGTCAAGGAGCTATGGTCTCAGAATTACAACAGCGAGGAGATGCTTCGAATCACCCGGGATGAAGGGTTCGACGTCCAAAAGAGCAACATTACGCGAATTCGAGCCAGGTTTGGCTTGGTTTTAAAGCTACACGGTGGTTATGGAAATCCGAAACGTACTTTAGCTGGGAAGCGCAGGGAGAAGATCAGGCAAAAGGCAGGTCAAAATCAGAGTCATAGCCAGAGCGCCAGTGTAGTGAGAGAAGGGGAAGGGGAAGGGGAAGAGAACGGTAGTGGGAGCAGTGACAGCGGTGACGACTCGAGTGAAAGTGCTAGCGCTGGAGAGGAGGAAGAGGTCGAGGAAGAGGAAGATACTCCTGGTGAGGTTGAGCAGCAACTACAGCAGGTTCAGGAACACACCAACACCTTGAATAGCGCTCCTTCAAGTGGCTATGGCGAAAGCTATCAGAACAACACCGCTACTGGAACCTATCATGATCATTGCAATACGGTCTCGAATCAGCCCCACCGTGGTGGGATGCGCCAATGGGACAACAGCTACCCGCTGGGATATGCACCTCCTGTACCATCTACTCCTACCTTGTCGACTTCTGGTTGGCAACAACAGCAACAAGTACCGTCTTTTCCGCATCAACCGGAGCAGCAGCAGCCCGTGCCTCGGCAGACCAACTCACAGCCGCCAGACGAAGCAGAACTCGCAGCTAGGAGGGAGCAAAGGAAACGGCAGGTCGAAGCAGAAGCGGAGGAGCTCTGGAGGACGAAGAAACGCAGACGCCACACCAAGCAGTATGGGTTTCTTCCACCTGATCCTGCCGGCCCGCCACGGTACCCGTCTGAGACCACGCTTGCAGAGGCCAAAGAAATCCTGCAACTTGACCCCGAGGCGTACAAGGGCATAAGAGAAAAGTTTTACAACATTTGCGTCAGCCACGGCGTCATCAAAAAGACACTTATTGGGCCCGAGCGATGGACACAGTTCAAAGACCAGCTGATTCGGGAGAGCTTGCATCTGCGCGCGGCCATGTGGGATCAGGAAAACATGGAGCAGAAGAAGTTGGCTGTGGAAATCATCTGCAACGACATCACCAAACGTGTTCGGATTACACAAAGCAAGATCGGTGTTGCCGAGGCCAAAAGACTTCTCGGGCTAGATCCTGATGCTGGGAGGGAGGTTCGTGCTCAACTGTACAACATCTTGGCGGCGGAGCGATTCGGTCCTGTGCTTGAAGAAGGCATCGAGCGATTTCGGGAGCTCAGGCAGAGATGGATCGATGCGAATCCCGTCTTGAAGGAAGCTTGGACCAACCAAGAGGACCCTGAACATGCCCGCAAGGTCAAGGCCGTCATTGCGCTCGGCCGTGATGCGGATAGGAGGTACCATGCTGATGTCCAGCGCGGTATAGACCCTTTGCGGCCTAGAAGTCCCACCCCCGAGCCCAAGAAAGCACCTAAACCACCCAAGCCGCCCAAGGCTCCCAAACCTCCCAAAGTGCCCAAGAAAAGGGGAAGGCCCAGAAAGGTTGTACCCAGCGTTGAGGTTCCTGAGGATGAAACCGCTGGCCCCGTTGCAGAGTCAACATTGGAACAGGGTGTGAGCCAAGATCCCAGCCAGCTGTCCTCTGAAGATGCCTCTGTTTCCAATACCGCTGCAGTCACTGTTGTCTCTGTCGCCGCTCCTTCCGGACCAGGGGCTCCATCTGTGGCTTTATCTGCCCCGGCTCGAGTTCCCCGGTCAGCCAATTCACGGAGATCACAGCAGAATCCGGCGCCAGCGTCACTTCAGTCCATTGTGGCAACCATGCCTCAAGCCGCTCCAGATTCGAGTTTGCTACCGGGCCTGACGCTCCCCGCCGAGAAGAAACGCCGAGGCCGCCCACCAAAACAAGCACCTCCCACACATACTCAAGTGCATTTTGCCCCTCCAGCGGATGCAGAACCATCACCAGAGGTTGACGACCAGGCCTTGATGGATGCTCGACTGGGATACGGCGACGACTACGTCCCCGACGATACACCAGAACCGGATATGAGGGACCAACCTCATGATGTGCAGGACCAGGTCTCGGGACAGCAACAGCAGCAGCCCGACCAGACAGTGCCCACACTGGCTGTTGAAAGTCAGAGCCAGCCGGTTGAATTCGGGCCGTTGACTTTGAAGCAAGCACAAGAGAAGTGGTTGAGAGATCAAACGTTGCGGCGGCAGCAGGAACAAACTAGGCAACAAGCTGTCAACCGGCCAATTCGGCAAGCCCATAGTCAACAGGTGCAGTTCGAACAGCAAATCCAACAATCTCTACAGGGACAGCAGTACCCGTTTCAAGCGTCTATGAGCACGCCTTCTCAAGGTCAGCCAGGCCCACTGGTGGCTACACTGCGACAGCTATATCAACAACCTCAGATGGCTGCCCAACAGCAACAGCCTCAGATAGCGACACCCGCTCAACAACCTCAAGCTCAAATGGTAGCAGCAACCCCATCAGTCCCACCCCCGGCTCCTCCACTATTGACAAAGGGCACTTTTCCCGTTTATTTCCGTCTTCACAGTGCCATCCGTGGCTTGTTCCCGGGCTTGAAGGCGCAGTGGATTCACCTCCTCACGTCACGAAAATACAGCGACCTCAAGGAGGCGGCCGTGGCCAAGGCACCGGGGGCGATGTGCTACAAGATTGACGGCATTGTGAAGGACGGGAATGGGGGGGAGCTGCCTCTGCCGGTGACGGATGATATGGAGATGGAGGCGTATTTGGAGCATATTGAGGGGAGCGGTATCGGGGCACCGATGTTTAATGTTCATTTGTTTCCGGGGGGTGTTTGATTGAGTCTTTAAGTGGTGTATAGTTAGGCATGCTTGAATCGGGTGGGAGGATGTTTACCTTGCATTTTTTTCGATGGCAGCAGAAAGGTAGGTGTGTGGGCTAAGCACCTTTTAATAACTTAATAATTTAACTATCTACCCTTAAATCTAGTGCATCGTGAAATATCTCAGCCTGGAGAATGAAGACAGAGTCGCGGTCTTAAGAGTTCGGGCCATATCGAAGAAGTAAAAGGGTTGGGGTTAGGGTCATCAGGGAACCTTGACAGTCCTCTTCAAACCCTTGCCTATTTCTACGCGCCCCACATCTATTTCTCGCGACATGCCAGTGCTCACTCCCCCCGCGATTCCCAATTCCATCAAGTTGCGACCTGAACTTTGTTTTGCTTTACGATCCGATAATCACCGCTCCCGTAGCCAAACAATCATATCTTTTTTTTTTCTTTTTCCCAAACAAACAACCACGGAAGAATATCAAACCAAAAAAAAAAAAAAACAATCAAAATGTCTACCGCCGGCGACGACATGGAGCTCGACGAGCCCCAGCAGCAACAAGACCAACAACAGCAGCCGACGTCCTCGACGTACGCCAACACGTCGGCCATGCAGACGCACACCCGCGCCACGGCCGTCCGCTCGATCGAGGGGTGGATCATCATGGTGACCAACGTGCACGAGGAGACCGACGAGGAGGCGATCCACGACATGTTTGGCGAGTACGGCGAGATCAGGAACGTGCACTTGAATCTGGACAGACGGACGGGCTATGTCAAGGTAGGTTCTTCTTCCTCTACAACCACACCGTATAAAGAAAAAGAAGGTGTTTGAACTGACATTCTATAGGGCTACGCACTGATCGAGTATTCCACCATCGAGGAGGCCAGGGCGGCCATCGACGGGGCGCACAACACCCCGCTGCTGGAGCAAAACGTCCAGGTCGACTTTGCCTTTGTCAGACCACCCCCCGGGAAGCAAGGAGGACACCAGGGACACAACGGGGAGATCAGAGGCGGCGGGGGAAGAGGAGGTGGTGGGCTGAGGGGCAACAATAACAGAGGGCAGAGGAGCGGGAGGTCGAGGAGTCGGAGCCCTGGGGCGGCCAGAGACAACAACGGGAGGGATGACAGACGGAGGAATGATGATGACGATGATGAAGACGATGACTTGTAGTAAAAGGATACTCAACACCGTATCGGAGTCCTGCCGTCTGGATGATGTATTTGCTGGGATTGGAGCATAACCTCCAGCCTGGGACAGAGCAAAAGTAGGAAAAGCCACGAGCTCTGTCTAAGCCGATGTGTTCACGGTCAATCTCAAGCCTGAGGATAGTGACTCGGAGAGAGACGACAAAAGCACAGTCGGCATCATGGGGCGATTATGCCGTTGTAGGTTCTGCCCAAAATCTTCCGGACATGGACTTTGCTGACCAGTTTATGAAGGAACCGAGAATGGAAATACCGATTGCAATAGGGATACCAGAGGAGCAAGTGGCTCTGCCCAACTTGGCATTTTCTCACTGCGTGCCTATGCGCTGATGTTGTAATATGACAGTTAACTGGATTGCCAGACATGGTGATATCAAACCCCAAGGTGTCACTTCATCCTCCTGCCTGCCGTAATCGGCATCCTGGTTCTCTGCGCAAGTCGTGCTTCGTGCCCTCTTAACAATTTTCACGATCAGCCCATGAGATCACCTACCTGTGGGCTGCCTCACGATTTCAACCTCGGTGGGCGTTGATCTCCCATATTAATTACCTTATTATCTAATTTTTCCAAATCACCTGGTGTGTTCGATAGGTATGGAAGATTGACACAAACATGTGATGGTATTGCCCCAGGACGCCATTTACCGCGATCAACTCCCAGACTACCTGAACCCGTCCAGCCGCCCCCTTTTTTTGATTATTGAATTGTCATACATGCCATTCTGCTCTCACCCGACTGCGACAGCCCTTACTCGGAAATCCTCGTGATATTTTCCACCCGAATGACACTGTTCTGCTTCGCGTTGCGCTCCACCCGATAGAAAGTGTCGCAAAAGTCCTGGCACCGCATGTGCTTCAGGAACTCCTCGTCGTGCGTGATGACGATCAGCTGGAGGTTGCCCTGCGACTGTCTCGCCTTGATAATCCTGTGCAGGCTCATCGCCAAACTGCGGATATTGTCGCTGTCGAGATTGGTCGTTGGCTCGTCCAGCGCGATCAGACCGCAGTTTACACCAAACGACTCGGCCAAGGCCAGGCGAATAATGATGCTTGCCAGAACCTTTTGACCTGCGGAGCAACGCCCGCGCATATCCATGTCGGTGTCGCCCTTGACCATGGAAACGCGATAATTGTAATTGCGCTTGCCGCCACCCGAACCAGCACCGGCGTCAACGTCGGAGCGGATCTGAATGGTATCGATGTCTGTTCCCTGATACGTCTCCCTCCAGAGCTCGCCGATAATGCGGTTGATCTCCTCCATTTTGAGCGAGTGGAATTGCATGATGGCATGGTCGAGAGCCATGGTGCCACGACCGAGATCATCAATCGCAGCCTTGGTCGTCTCAACTTTAATATGTGATTCCTTATACTTGGCTTTAGCGCCCTTCAGATCGAGGTCAAACTCATCTTGCAAGCGCTTCAGCTGATCGTCCTTGGACGCCAGATTACCCATCAAACGCTCGCGCTCCGCCGTCAAGAGGCCGCGTCGGTCCTCAAGATAGCGAGCCTCTTGGCTTAGGCGATCATAGTCTTCTTGAGCGTTTCGAGACTCAAGCTCCTTGATCTCCTGCTGAAGGGCGACACGTTCGCGGAGATTCTTGCGATAGGTAAGGTTATCAGAGATGTTCCTCTTCTTGGCGTCACTGTTGTCAATCTCCTTGTTCAGCTTGTTGATCTGAACCGTCAAGTCCTTCATCTCAGTCTCAATGTTGATGATACTTGACTCTAGCGCGGCAATCGTGCGTTGGTTGGAGAGCAGATTGGAGGGGCCGCCTCGCTCAAGATACTCTTGAATCTCGCTATTGATCATCTTGAGCTCGCTCAAGGTACCCGCGATAGCATCGCGCTCCTCTGTAACATTCTGCTCTTTAGCTCGCCCATGCTGTCGCACCTCGTCAAGAGCAGAACGCGCGGTAGCCATCTCAGGCTCGAGAGCCTCCAAATCACTGTCTGCGGTCTGGACAGACTCGCGGAGCTGCGCTTGCTCCTCCTTAAATCGCCGGATTTGGTCCTGCAGGCTCTTCTTGCGTTCTAACTGCTGGACCGCAGTTGAAATCCTGTGCCTCAACTCGAGTCTCTCAACTTCAAGTTGTGAAGCCAAATCCTTCAGCCGCTGTCTCTCAATAGTCAGCTTGCTGAGTTTTGCTTGGGCAACACGAATCTGCTCTGCACAAGTGGTCTGCTCTTCGTTGATCTCCTCGGGACTTCGAGTCGTAACGCTCGAAGATTGTTGCGACCGTTCAACCTGCCTCTCAGCTTCCTGGATGTCTTTATGGTGCTGAGAGATCTTCAGGACGTTCTTGTTGAGTGCATCCATCTCCCGTCGTTTCTCTTCGGTCTTGCTAAAGGCAAGGTCCTTGTCCTCCAACCGACGCACCAGGTCTTCTTTCTGAGCTGCGCAATGGTTGAGCTCCCTGGACAAGGTAGGTACCTCCTTCTCGAGCCGCTTGTAAGTATCATACTGCGTGCGCACGGCTTGCAAACGTCGCAGACGGTCCGCGAATTCAGCCTTGTCTGACTCCAACTCATCCTTCATCTCATTTCCAAGCTGTTTCGAGATTCTCGCAAAGAATCTCCTCTTGGCATCTTCTTGACCATGGAAATCCCGCTCGCAGAGATTACATTTGTTGTGCTTTTCGGCGACTGTCTGAACCTTGATGTAGTAATCCTTCATCGCGACAGTCAACTTGATGTCAGAATCAACTTGCGCGAGCTCCTCCTCGACAGCTTTGGTTTGTTTCTCGTAGTCGTCGACAGGAGGGTGGTCGGGGTCACTTTCGTCTCTCGTCTCATGTAGTGCTTTTAGCACAGCCCGTTGGCAGCTTTGCATCTCGGTTGAAAGTTTGGAGTGCCTATCACGTGTGGTTGACAGTTTGTACTCAACCTGCTTGAGCTCTTGTTGCGTGGCATCCTTTTGCTTCCTGGCTTCCGCGACAAGACCGTCTTGCCGCCTTAGGGCGTTCTGGAACTCGGCTTCAACAGTGGCTGGCGTCCAACTGGCGCCTAGAAGCGCTGAGAGTTGCTCAGACCAAGTATTCTTGAGAATATCAAGATCTCGTCGCCGATCGGTCAGTTGCTTCTTGCGCAGATCAAGCTGTGCGCGCTCAGACGCCAGTCTTGTGCACTCGACCAGTTCACGACCAAGCTTGGCAGACTGCGTTTCCAACTGCCAAATCTCATCGTTGACCTTCTTGATGTGGTCATCGAGATTGGCAGACTGTTCGTCGGCTTTGGCGGTCTCAATTCTTGCCTCGACTTCTTTCATTTCGGCCCGGAGAGCAGCCTCCGAGCCCTCGTCCACGTCGAGAGAACTAAGCTCGCTTTGGACGGTAGCTGATTCTCTCCCAACTGCCATGATGCGCTGCTTTGCCGACGTGCGATCCCGGTTGAGTGATTGCTTGCGCGCTTCGAGTTCGGCAATCACGGAGCTTTTCTTGTCCAGTTCCTCGGCATTGCTGCGTTGAAGGCGTTCCAGCTCGCGCTTCTTGTCGTTAAGAGCTTTTTGAATACGCTCGTAGAACGACTCAATTCTATCATCGTCGAGGTCTCCATCGTAACCGCGGATTTCGTGGCGCTCGGCCGCCTCGTGGACCATCCGATCTCTTGTGACAAGTTGGCGCTCATACTTGTCCTTGTCAGATTGGTGTTTACCCTGCTCGGCAACTTTGGCTGTATGCTTCTCCCGAGATTGCTTCAAGTCTGCTTGGAGAGCATGATATTGAGCCGCCTTTCGATCCCTGTCGGCCACCGTCCTCTCGATCGTCTGTGCGTACTCGTCCAATGTGTTCCGCAGCACCTGGTCGGTATCCGGCAGCTCCTCAATGCGGCTGCGCAACTCCTTGATAGCCTCGCTCTTGTACTCGAGCTTCTCAGTCTTGTTTTGCAAGTCATTCACGATTTTCAGAAAACTGTTGGCTTCCTCGTGCTTGGCCTTGATTTCCTCGGCCTTCTGCTTCATCTGCTTCAAGATATCGCTGCATTTGTCTGTCGCTTCCTGGATCTCCTGGTGCATCTGTATAATAAGCCTGCCAACCTTGTCGGCTCTCTCTTTATTGACCTTGTCTTGCGTCTCTTGGATTTTGAGTTCTCGCAACTCTTCTCCTTTCCTCTTGCGGAGGACTTTGAGGTTGTCAATGACCTTGGTGTATTTCATGGCCTCGAAGATTTCGTCGAATTTCTTCTTGAGAGCTGAGGGTTCACTCATAGGCCACAAGGACTCGTCCTGGTGGCAAAAGATCACCGCCTCGAGCACAGCTGGCGAGACTCCGAGCTTTTCCGGAACCAGCTTGTCCAGCTCCATCACTCTAGTTGAGATTACATGTCGTTCTTTTCCTCCAGCTTGACCTCTCAAGAGCAGACTGCCCTCAAGAGTCTTCATCGATCTCGTGTTCTTCTTGACTGTCAACTGCACATTGCGAGTCAAGACATACTGTTCTCCTATGGTGGACCGAAACGACACCTTGACCTGGGCGCGCACATCTTTCTCGCCTTCCAACTCAGGCTCGTGGATGAAGGCGCCGCCCTTGCTGTTGGGTGGGAGCTCACCAGTGGTGGCATACTTGAGGCATTCGATCACAGTCTACTTCATGTCAGCAATGTATGTTGGGACGGAACTGCGGCACGCAAAGACACACTGTCTTGCCCGAACCATTGTACCCGACGATCAAGGTGAGTGGTGTATTGAAGGCAATCGCCTGCTGCTCGTGGGGACTAAAGGAGCGCACGCCCAAGATGGACAGCTTCTCTATCCTCGACATTGTGTTTCTCGCGCAGGGATCGAGGACCGGAACAGGTCAATCTAAATCATACGATAAAAGGGTCCAACACGCTAGAGATGGCTGGCTAATTCCTGCATGCAGAGTGGTAGGTGCTTCTTGGCTTGATGGGAAGTTCTCGAGGGAAAGGCTTGCGAGAATATGGGATGAAGTCGTGCAGTAGAAGATAGCCTCTGGGGGTCAAATGTAGAACGCGTAGCCGTCGCGGTCTTTTGCGAGAGGCAAGGGTTGCGAAACACGTCCTCACGTGGGACCTGAGCTCAGCTCATCAACATTGGAGAGCTGTTGGGGCAGGTGAAAGGACAGGCCTTGGAGCGGCCTCAGCTCAGTGGACCGCTGACAAAGAGTTAAGGCAAGAAGAGGGGCCAAAATTTGGACAGCAGAACCAACCCCGCATGTGCCGGAGCACATGGTCCTAGGCACCTTGGTTCAGGCCCCAAAGCAGAAGATCTTCAGTACGTAGTGTACAAGCCTGCAAAAACAAAAAAGCTGGAATAAAACGACAGCTATAGTTTCTGCACGTGGACCTCTCCGAATCCGGCCAGCAAGGGCCACCCGTGACTTTCACGGCTCTGCCTGGCGGCCGTATCCCCCAATCAATAATTCGGGCCCTCGGAGGTGTCACAGAGACGCCGGAACCCTTCTCTGTACCGCCTCATACACGCCGGATGATGTCAGTTTGGCGAGAGCTACAATTGCGGCCCTGGAAAAGTCCCTGCTCATCACCCACCTGGCTCCCGGGCTACCAGCCTACCAGGTGCCTACCGTGCCTATTCTGCCACGGGGACGGCAATGTTTAGGAGGTCTCGAGCTGGTGTTACTGTAGGTAATTACTTGGAGGGTCATCCGGTCTGTCTGCTCCAACTTCCTCGTAAGTGTATATAGAGGTAAAATACATATAGCAGATGCCATGAGAATCTCGTCTTGGGAGGGCTCGCTTCGGCCGCGCTGACATCTCTTCCCCGAGTCTAGACCGCCACAGATTGGTTAGAAATATCTCACATCCAGTCAGGAAGTCAGGGCACCACTGGGCATCTGTCGGCAGGGTTTAGCGTCGTCACCCGAGTCCCACGTCGAGGACACACCATCCTGGTCACAGTTCTGACGTTGAGCGGTGGCAGCTGAAGCTCAGGCCATGCCTGGGGGGGAACGGGGTGCGAGGGGTCCGCGAGAGAGATTCCCATCCTGAATTGAAGGAATCCCATCCTCCCTAAAAAGGGTCCCGCGGCCGAGTTTTGCTGTGATCGTCGCTCGCCTTGAGGACTTGCGTGCTTGTTATTAGCAAACCGGTGTTGCCTCCTCTTTTCCGCAACCTTGGATTGGGCTATTTTGTGCAATAACACATCGCTCCGTCTTATCCGTCAATAACTCTCGGCCATCCGTACACACAAACACACAACACCTTTCACCTAAACATCGACAGGGCAGCTGGTGTTGTTGTCATTTTTTTCGCCCGACAGTCTCTTGTCTCGCGACCCGGCAATGTGCAGCGCCAGAAGGGGTCCTCGTCGATGCGCTGCTGCGTTGCTTTACATTATTGCCTAGTCGGTCGACTCGCAGCCTCCCCCTAAGAGCCCACGAACCGCACACCCCTGCTGCGACCCAGCAACACACACCAACTATTCCCTATTTACCATGTCTCACGGGCCTCCTCCCCCTCTGTCGGGAAGCAACTATTTTGGCTATGGCTCAGGCACCGTGGGCGGCGTCACTGTGAGCAGCTTCTGAGGTTTCGCAAGCAACGCACTTCTTGTCCTCTGATTTTCTTTGTCTTTGTTCTGCGTGCCCCAACATTTCTACATGTCATCAAATCCATCTACCTACCTCCGTCCGATCTAGCATCAGGCTCTACCGTCACCTACACACACATGACAAAAAAAAAATAGAAATCACCCCACACTGACGCCTGTGGCCGATTGGTCGTGCAGATGAGCGGCGACCCGAACGATATGATGTCGCTGCTGGACAGCTCCATGTTTCCCGCATTTGACGACGACATGTCTATGAGTATCGACACCAACGGCCCCTCCTTGGCCGCCGTGCAACAGCCCTTCAACCCCTCTGGCCCCGCCGCCGTACAGCCCTCCCCGTCCGCAGGCTTGGCGCCATCGGTCGACTTGCCCTTCTCCCCGGACGATTCATCAGCAGCGGCAGCAGCTGCCGTCGGCGGAGGCGGACCTGGCGGGCCCGGCGCCGGTCCCCTTCCCGTCGCGACATTGGGGTCCGGAAGCGGGGGCGGCTCTAACAACAGCACGGCAAATACCGTGACTGAGTTCACCAAGCGCCGCAACTGGCCCGCCAAAGTCGTCGAGGAGCTCCAGGACTTCCTCCACATCCTTGACGCCAACGGCCGCATCAAGCATGTCTCCCCCAGCGTCGAGCGCCTCACCGGCCATAAACCGACCGACCTCACCGATGTCTTTCTCAAAGACCTCATCCACCCCGATGACGTGGGCGTATTTAACTCGGAGCTCCACGAGTCCATCGCTTCGGGCAGTCCCCTCAGGCTGTTCTACCGCCTACGGAAATCGGACAGTTCATATGCCATCTTTGAATCCGTCGGCCACGCCCACATTGCGGCAGCAAAATTCGCGCCCAACCCAAATAACCAATCTCCGTTCTGCCAGGCCGTGTTTATGATGTCGCGTCCTTACCCGACCAAAAATGCCGGTTTTCTCGATTCCTTTCTGGAGCACAAGATTGAAAACGAGAGGCTCAAACGCAGAATTGCCGAGCTGAAGCGCGAGGAGCAGGACGAGGTGGAAGAATCCCACCGAACGTGGAGGCAGAGTCAGGAGGGAAGAAGCGACATTACTCCCTCCGACGCAGACACCTCGAATTTCTTTGGCGGCGGCGGCGGTGGCAGAGCAGGTGGAGTGGCTACCTCCCCGATGTACACCATGGCCGGCAATGCCACCTCGACCGACATGGCCCCTCCCAACCTGCCAGCGAGCGCTTCTGTAGCGGCGGCGGCGGCGGCTGTCAGTCTCACCCGGGAAGCGCTGGAAGGGATCGCTGGGAGCAACAGGCCGGACTCGATCAGGGACAAGATGGCGAGATACGAAGGTGGCACCCATGTGGACACGATAGAGATGCTTACCGGGCTGCGGTACCAGCAAGGGGAGCGGAGCCGGGGGATCACCACTGGAAACGCGAGCCCGACGCTGGTGAAGGGGGATGCGGGGATAGCGATCCCGGCGGACAGAGACCCGAGGGGGATGGGAGGGGACAAGAAGAAAAAGTTGAAGGTGACGGAGGAGTATGTTTGTACTGATTGTGGTAAGTTTTTTCTTCTTGTTTAACTTCTGCTCGCTTTCATTTCTTGTCTCGTCTATCTATAAGGTATTGACTGGGTATCTCTTCCAGGAACACTCGACTCCCCCGAATGGCGCAAAGGACCCAACGGGCCCAAAACCCTCTGCAACGCTTGCGGTCTTAGATGGGCGAAGAAGGAGAAGAAGAGGAATAAGGACAATAACAACAGCAACAACAATGGTGGGGGGAATGGAAACGGCAATGGTGGCGAGCACCATATTGAAAATGTTGGTTAAACGCCCACCATTTCCATTTCTTTTCGTCACATCGGTTACGATATGCAAGGTGCCACCGGCGCAGCAGACAACTTTTTTTCTTTTTTTTCTGCTTTTCTTGCGAACCCCTCTTCTGGCGTCTAGCTCCATGCATGCAGTGTTCTCTTTAATTCCTCAACCTGCACGCTTTTTTTGACTTTTCTTTCCTCTTTTGGTGGGGATGGGGAATTGGAGGGAGGGGTTGGAAACTACAAGGTGGTTGGGGGAACGTGGGAGTGGGTTTTCAAATAGAGGGGTATTACTTTTTTTTCTTTTTTTTCTCTCTCTTGCGGATATATCATGGAGGGGTTGGGGAGGCGTATTCGTACACTATTTATTTGGGATACGGATAAAGGGCGGGAAACTGAAGATGATGATGGTTTATATATCTGTGTCTCTGATTTTGGTTCGCAAGGTGGTGGTGGTGGTAAACTACAAGTGGAAGTGGTTCAGAGCACGATGTCATATCATTTGCAGCGATACACATACACCCATTCAAACTAAATCAAAGCATCTTTGGTGGTATTGGGGATGGAGAAAGCTCTTCCAGAAAGCCTTGTGCTGTGTGTCAAGTTCTCGAAATTCTCATGACTGTGTCTATTTCAAGATAACAGGCATGGTCCCGGGCACGGTCCCGGTCAGCCTGACCACAAAATGATTGACTGGTTTCGTTGTGTAGCGTATGATGTAGCTATTGTGGCACGAAAAGTAGGAACTCGGCTGATTTTCTTCTTTGCATCTTGCATGGTTGTGTCTCACAGCCAGTCATAGGTAACTGGACGGCAACGGATAGGAAAGCCTGGCTGTGTTATTAAGGCGAGCTTTGTCCTATGCTGTGATGTTAAAACTGAGTGTTCGAGAGAGGTCGAATGAGGTTTAACCAGATGAATTGGCTACCTAGGGCTTATTATGTTTGACTACTTGATTCGGATCAAAACCCACTTGAGAAGGTTGCCCCTTGACAACTTGGAGAGCTCAAGTTCGGATGAAAATTGACACCGGGGAGAGGATGAGAGGGAGATGATAGACATTGATATTTGGTATACACTGTTCTAGCCGAGACCCATCTCCAAATCCATACCATACCCCCTCCGTCTTTAGAGAACTTATATAAACTTCCCAATGATTACAACATATAAGCTACATAACAAAAGAAATTGCCTGCTCAGAGACAGCCCTGAGGGACGCAACCCTGTGCCAAAACTTCCCCGTGTCAAAAATATACCTCTACTTTACATAGATACAACAGCACGCATCACAACACAACAAGGAAAACAAAGCACACATACACAAGAAATGCCCGTCAAGAGCCAAGGTAATAAGCACACGCGCGGGGGAAAAAGATGCACAATGAATAGAAAACTGCCAAATGCAAATGCAACGCTCTTTTTCTTCTTTCTTTCTCATCTTTCTGGTGTGGTGTTGATGTTATTACAAGGACATATAATGATTTTTGCTTCTCCGCCTCCTGTTGTTTTATGCAGTGTTTGAGTTCGCTTCCTGCTTTCCTCTTCTTGTGCGTGTCTCTGTTGTCTTTCCCTCCTTGAGATAGGTATAAAAGCTCTTGACTGTTGACCAAAAACAATAAAGGCAATTGCGAGGGGGAAGCAAATATTTCCAGGTACAAAAAAGCGCGAGAAATAAAAAGCATCCTGAAAAGGGTTTAAGAACAACACAACATTAAGAAGAGTAAAAAAAAGAAATGATTGTCCATCCCCTGTAATGAAAAGATAAACAGCGAAATTAAAAAGACACAGCCTAGCAAAGCACCATATTCGCCGTTTAAACATAAGCCACCTTGCCCTAGTCTTCCTTGCCCTTCCTGTTCCTCCGAAGCGCCCAAGAGAACAATAACGAAAACAAAGATCCATTCCATGCAAGGTCTTGTCGAGGTCTGAGAGAGAGGTGGAAAAGTTTTCGTGATCAAAGAAACTTCTCAAGATTCCTGCCCTTGAGCTCAGCTCTCGACGTCGACAACATACACAACCTCCGAAACTACTCCCAGCCGAGCTTGATTCTCTTTGTTCTTCCCTTCCTTTCGTCCATACACAGGCTACTAGCCCTGGTCACATCGCCCTAGTTCAGTTCTCCGGTCCTGGCCTTGCCGCGTCTCCTGAAAAAGTCCATAACTTTCCTGGCGGGTCCACTGCTTCCAGAGTGATCATGGCCCCGGGAGTATCCATCCGAGTCCCACGCATCGACAAATCGTTTGTTCTTTTGCAAAACACCCCGACCGGGCCGGCCACCGCTAGCGACCTTGCGCCCGTCGTATTCTGTGTCCTGCGGTGACAAATGTGGCAACTGTGGTGCCGATCCAGCAGGCCTGCGCATATTATTGTCGATTGAATGATCTGAGCTGCTATTCATCAATGTCTGGCTCTGGTATCCTTCGACATTTGAAGGGCGGCGTCCGTCGTACTGATTCGACGAGTACTCTTGCCGCTGCTGCTGCTGCTGTTGTTGCTGCCTTTGCTGCTGCTGTCCGTATTGATCGTTAGACCTCGACACGCCCTGAAGTTGTGCGTACATTCCATCAAGGGTAGAGGCGTCCACATGTTCTCGATCCACGTCCTGCTCTACGTATCGGCCGTACTGATCAACCGTGGGAGGCTCTTGGATCGGCAGATCTTGCTGGGAGTCCAAAGCAGGAGAAGGCTCCTCCTTGGAGATGCCCATAGATTTGAAAGAGAAACCGGCAGGCATAAACGAGAATCGCCTGTTTTGCTTCTCTTGCTGCGAACCTTGAGAGCCAGATATGCTTCCAGATCTCTTGTTGCCGAGACCAATCGAATACGACCGCCGAGATCGCTTCGAGTCCATGGATGTCCTCGACTCCTCGGCGCCCAACGTATTGTTCATGCTGACAGGCGGGTATCTCTTGTTCTTCTCCAGTTGCTCCTGCTGCCGCTTGCGATTCCTACCCCCAAACAGCGAGCCACTGCGGCCGAATAGTTTTCCACTGATTTCTCCCATGGTACTGGATCGCTTGTGTCCCTTCCCTTCCTGGCTTGCGTTGTTGTTCAGATTTGTACCTGAGCCAGTAGGTGAGCCCTCAAACCCTGACACTCTGGCAAATTTGGGTGGAATGGCGCTGATGCTGGGACGACCATAGTCCACGTTCTGCGCTTCTCCAGTAGATGGCATTCCGTAAGAGTTTTTGCCCCGGCTGGGTGGTTGTTGAATTTTGCCATGCGCATTTGTATCCGCGAGCTCAGGCGGCGCTGGCTGTCCGTACGAGGACCGGTTACCTGCCCCTCTGGAGCCAAGTGATTGTACAGATCCGCCAGTGTTGGGCCTTGCGTTTGAGGATGGTGCTCCAGGACCGAAGAAGGCAGTCTCCGAGGTGGCGCGGGCGTCGCGACCACCAGTCCGTACTGCAGCGGCGGCCGAGTTGACATTGCGGTGGGCACTTGGTGGTCTCCTCGAGGATACTGGAGGCTTTCCATAGTTTTCCTTGGGCGCCGGAGCAACTGTCTTGTCTTTCGGCGAAGAAGAGGAACCAGGACGTTGCTCAACCACCTCTACTGCGCCCTGGCTGCCAGAGCGAGCGCGCGTACGGCCGCCAGAGGACTGCGTACTTGAAGCCTCCCCACGCTGTGTCTGAGTATTTGGAGCCACATACTCCACTTGGACTGTCCGACGCTTGTTATCTCTTTGCTGTTTGGCATATGCCTCAGCCTCAGCATCGATTGTGCCCTGCTTTGTTGCCAGGCCACCCAGCGCAGGAGGACCCGTCGTCTTCTTGGAGGATTCGCGGACAGAGGCGCTACGCCCAAGACCAGGTGCGTCATCTTCAGACGGTACTGTTGTGTTTTGAATCTCTCCGGGAGTGGTAGTACTCGACGTAATGAATTCGACGACGTGTGCATATTCGCTCAGCCAACTATGACGGGCGACTTCGAACAAATCGGCGCGTTTTCTAGGATTGGGGACCAGGATTCGTCGGAGCAAGTCACGAGCATGGGGCGTGACATATTCGGGGAACGTCAGGGGGGTGTTGACAATGTACTTGTACAGAAGGTTAATATTATCACCCTCCGGGTTCGCCGGGTCGTCGTCAAATGGCAGGTATCCAGCGAGCATGGCGTACTAAAGTTTTCCACCCTCATTAGCAGCTTGTCAGTGATCAGGACTCAAGTCTCCTTGCTTACCAGTATAACACCACAGCTCCAGACATCTACTTTCCGGCCTGTATATAACGAGTCACTGACTACCAGCTCGGGAGCCGCGTAACAAGGACTGCCACAGCTTGTTTGCATCAGGTCGCCCTTTCTCGAGCCACTTGGCTTGACTCTGTCGAGGCCCATTCGCTTGACAAACTCACGGTCCGTCAGGTTAAGCTCTTCCTCCTCGCTCAGCTCTTCTGCAGGATCGAAGGTGTTGGCAAAGCCGAAATCCGTAATGATGATGTTCCGGTTGCGATCCAGCAAAAGGTTCTCCAACTTCAAATCGCGATGCACGATACCTTTCTTGTGTAAGTATCCCACACCCGACACAAGCTGCGCAAACAATCGCCGTGCGGCATTGTCCTTCAGGTAGCGGTGGTTGAGAATGTAGTCAAACAGCTCTCCGCCAGAGGCATACTCGAGCACAATACCGTAATGTCGTTCCGACTCTTCCATTTTGTGTAGCCTGACAATATTCGGATGGGTTAGCTGCTTCAAGATGGCAACTTCACGCATGATCTTGGCCATACGAGAAGGGTTGCTTCCCAACTGATCCTTCTTGATCAGCTTGATAGCGACCTGCAGAAGCAAACTTGGTCAGCACAATAAGCCTGCAAGATCCGAGAGAACATGTGCACTCACCTGAACACCGCCCTCTTGCTTCCAGCCGAGCTTGACCTTTCCAAATTCGCCCTCGCCAATTGTGTTACCGAGGATATACTCGCCGAATTTGGTATGCTTCTCTCTTTTAGAGTGGTCATGGCGGCTCCTGCCACCCCTCCGCGTCTCTTCGCCATGGTGTCCTGCAGCAACGATGGGAGGAGGCGCCGCATCGTCGTCCATCATGGTTTGGGGCTGGTGTGGCTGAGCTTGGGCCAAACGCTCTTTTTCTCGTTCAATGTCCACCTCGGGCTGCGAAATAAGTATGCTGTTCAGGATATCGCTGGCCTCCTTTGATGGGCCCTTGGCTGAATTCGTGGTGACAGGTGGTGAGCGAACTGGAACAGGCGCTGATGAGTTTGTGCGGGGGTCATAGGTGTTGTTTGCCTGGCTACTCGCCCGACGGTTGCGTGAACTCTGCAGGGCAGCCTCGTCGGCTGGATCTATCCTGCCATTGGCTTCTCGGTTCGAGTCACCATGTGTCCGACGGGACGACGAGTCAGTAGATCTCTCGGAAGCTGGAGCGCGTCGTGAGCTGGATGTCCGGGGAGGGACGGCGGCGGCAGGCATGTTTCGCCTTTGGCTGGAGGTCGAGAAATCAGGGGAGGCTGCGGCCGACGACACGGGCACTGGAGCAGGCGAGGCGCCGGCAACGCGAGAGCTCATCGGGGAATTGCGGTCGGTGAGGTAGTCGTTCGTGGCACTGGGTCTCCGCGACGGGTGTCGCGGGGATGATGAAGCGGGCGATGCTCTTGATGTCTGCTGCTGGTGCTGCTGCTGCTGCTGGTGCTGATTGGCATAGTACTCCTGGGTTGGCGATGGATGGCCAGGCGAGTACTGGCGATTGACAGGCGATGCAGTATTCAGGGGCGGCGTCTGCAGGGCAGAAACTGACGTCGGATGATGCGGCGGTGCCTGGAACGCACCAGACATTTTTCTCCTCCGCCAATGCGCAGAGCAAAGCAAGTGCGAGAGGTGCGGCAGAAGTCCCAATCCCAATGTTTTGGTTCTTGGTTTGGACTGCGTGAGCCGAAATGAGGCGGGATGAGCTCAGCTGCACACACTTGCGGGTGGAAGGCAGGAAGCCGCGGTCGGCGGGCCCAGGGGATTGATTTGGGGACTGGATTGGGGATGCGCGGATAGGTGATGGGGGTGAGTGATGGGGGTGAGCGATGGGGGGAGCGAGAAAAAAAAAAACCAAGCTGCCACTCAGTGGTCGCAACCACCTGTTTGCGTCGTCCTGCTCTCAGATCAATGGGACAGGAAAGGATGTCGTCCGAGTGAGTGCTGTCGCGATGCCAGTTGCGAATTGTTATCGAGGGACCCTGCCGTGTTGATCTGCTAGGTTTGGATGCTGCGTCAACGTGCAGCAGGCGTGTGCAGAGTGCTTTCGTGGGAGTTGGGAGTGGTCGTTGGCGACGCGACTTCTAGGGAGCAAAAAAGCACGGGGACAGGCCTGGTCCTGGGAGGCTTGTTTACTTGCGCCGCAGCCGCAAAAGAACAATGCACCCTTTACAACAGCGGCCCAAGGGGGCAGACTCGGGGCACGCCGAAATTGACTCGGGACCTTTCCGTGCGCTCCCTGTCCGGGACGGGAGGAGAGAGGGAGAGTTGGGATGGATGGAGGGAGAGAGGGGGTGATGAACGAAGGCTTTGCGCGGACGCGGGGAGAGAGAGAGAGAGGTGTTTCTCGAATCTCGAGGCGGTGGGAGCGATGGTGGTGCTGATGGTCTGCTGGTGCCCAGCGTCCCGTTCTCCCACTCGGGCAACATGTGCCCTCTCTCTTTGGCTGGATTGGGATTGGATTGTACAGTGGGAATATCACGGCTCCAGTTGGACGAGCGTTTTAGCGCTAGCGTGAGTGGGAGTCCAGTTGAAAGGTGGGTACCTCTTGTGTGCACCAACCCACGCTGGCCTCATGCGCAACTCTTTCATCGCAGGCATGATCCAGAGGCACAACCCTTTAATCACGAATGCTCGTGCTTCTATGGTGCGTGTTGTCCGGTATAGAAGCACTCGACTATTACGGAATGTTTTTTAGTTGATTCGGTATCACAATGGAAGGAAGGAATGTCGGCCCTGGAGTTTCGTCTCGTCTTGTCTCAGATCGAAGTCACAAAGCCCTATGGGACGGCCACATTGCGCTTGTTTAACCGACGGCCATTTTGTATCTAGGTAGGTACAATGTACGCCAGAAGCCTAGGTCACACATCAATCGCTTGATCGAAGCCAAGGCAGAACAAAAGCCTCCCATTGTTCATGCTTTTATCCTTGGAGTTGATCGTCCATAAAACCCTCGTGTCTATGTTCACCTTGGCCTGCTGAGATCAGCTCGCCGAATGCCGGGTCAAGTGCTAATCGCCGGGCATATTTAGCCGGCCGTGGAGCTCTTTCGCTTTCAAACCTTCTGTTCGGCCCTCTAGCGAAGAAGTCAACAGACCAAGACTATCTGTCGTTGTGATCCAGTTGGCCTTGGTTATTTGAAAGCTACCTAGTTCTCTTCTGCCGACTCCGTTTACGCCGTATCGTTTTCTTTGTCTTCGGTCACTCGAGGTTGCACCTACCGACTCACCGTCTGATGTCTCCTTCATGGAATTCAGGGTTGAAGTTCATCGCTCGGATCCTGTCAGGGCAAGCAAGGTTGTTTCGCAGATCATGGTGGTGGTGCCAGGTGCGCGTCTTCAAACACTGTGTGGTGCCTGACCCCAAGCAGCCTAGCTGCTCCGTACCTGGGGCCAAGCAGTCGCAGGGTTCAGGGGTCCGCGTTTGCAATGCACGTCTGCTGCCGCTGCCGCTCTTCATCACCTTCTGTCATCAGCCAGTGCTTCACCTCAACCTCATCAGTGACATCGACATCAATATGCTTGCTTATCATCTAAAGCAGAGCAGCATCGCGAGCATGCATGAGATTGGAGGGTTGGTCCGTTCCTGTCGGACGCCAAAACCATTCGCCAGCGCGTCGGCAGGTTTCGCAACCTTCAGACGAGGAGCATAAAGTCTAACCTCGGGAATATCAAAACACCAAGCATAAATGACAGATCGCGATGTGAACCGATCGCCATACACCCGCGCTCATAACCCCACGATGCCCGCGGGGCATAAACATTCCGGTCGCATTCTAGGTAATTCCCTCTTTCAGCCTCTGCGACTGACTCTGCATGAAACACGTCGAGCAACCAAGGTCGCACCAAGGATACCTAAGCCCCATGCTGATGGCCGTATTTCTTCCAATCCATAACATCATCCAGCAGTCGCTACCATATCCCACGGCCAACATCCAACATCCAGCACCCAACGCGCTGAGAACATAGGGGAGGCATTGATTCCGGAGATGAGCCGAGTTCTCAGGTTCGACCCAGATGCAGGGATCCGACCTATACACAGTATCATCTTGGAAAAGTTCCCCTTTGTAACATGTCCCAGCCTTGCCGGCGGCCACCTACATTCGTAACATTTGCACACGTCATTCCTTCACATCCATATACCAAACCATCAACTTTTGGTTTCGGAATTGCGGCTGACGGCACCCAAGAAAGAATTTGAGTGCTCAAAATTTGGTCAATCTGAAATGACAGGCGTCGAAAATTTTCGTTCGCCAATTCCGAGAAACTTCGCAGCCCTATGACTGGGTTTCAGGATCGCAATCCTGAACACCAGGCTGACTGGTGAAACTTAACCTATGAATCGCCAGTCGCTTCCCCAAAACAGGATTTTTAATCTTTCCATCGTAAGTATCTTAGCATACATGCGGTACAACTCGACCAAGGTTTCATGTGAAATTCCAGAGTATCACCAGTTCATCCAAGATACAAATCTTCCCAAACCCGCCCGTCCCGTCCGCTTGGTTGGCGAACACGGGACGGACGGGAAGGTGGACGCGCATTGCCGATGATTACGTTCCATAATAATGTGGTCCTATATCGAACTTTGCAAACGGAATATTCGGGATTCTCGAGAGCGAAAACCACCAACAGTGAGCAAGCACATCCGCGCACAAAGTTTTTGATGGCCGTGACCCTCTAAAGAACGATGGGCCAAATGGGCAACCGCGGATCCGTCAATTCGGAACCTTTGTCGGGGTTGTCCGGGCGGACCGAAGGCTCGGATGAACAGAACCAGTCTGTCATTGACTGATGTCCGCCCCCTCTTGCCATGAGCTGAATATCGTTTCCTTTTCGTCGATGTGATAAGATCGGATGAGAACTTTTATTGACCATAGTATAAACCTGTTCAATTTTCAGCTTTCATATTCCATTCTACCTTATATATGATACATATTTTCACCACCGCTCCATCTTACAGCTTGATCGTAATATCCCAAACATCCAGGCCCACCGCCACACCCGTCACAGCGCCCATATACGCCACTAAAATCCCCATCGTAGCAACCCCCCCAACATGAAGCGTCGGCACCGTCATATTCACCAGGCCCGTCAGCAAATTCGCCAGCAAAAACACCGCCAGCCCATTTCTATTATACGCCTTCAGCACCCTGCTCGTGGCGGTCTCGTACGCCTCCTTTTCTACCCTCGCATCCCCCGCACTGTAAAATGACGAAAAGAAAACCACATCCACCACCGCGAAAGCAAACAGCAGCCCCTGGTTAAACGCCACCACCCACAGCATGTATGGCAGGTTAGCCAGCCGTCTCGACACGCTCAACCCAAAACCGTACTTGAAGTCGGTGGCGAGGAAGTACAGCCCTGACCAAACCGCCGCCCAGGTGCCCATTTTGGTGAGTAACACTTTGGCTGACGTCTTGGAAGAGGAGCCCAAGCTTCGGGGTAGCACCACCATCCCCATATCCTGCCCGGCAAGAAAGATAGCCAGATACCCCCAGAAACTGAAAATCCCCTCCCTGTTCATGGACAAAAGGTTATCTCTCGCCCCGATCAGAATCCATGCCTTGAGACCTGTGCTCTCCAGCACGATCTGATACACCACACTCAGCAGGATCGCCAGTCCGGCGTACGAGGGCACCACTCTCAGCGCGGACTGAAACAGCGCCACAAAGGGGGGGAGGAACCCAAGAGTGAAAAAGAAGTTCCAGTGCACACCGTATTCCGTGACATGTTCTGCGTAGTCTAGCCCCTTGACGCTGAGTAGCCTCACGATGCCCAATGCAAGAAGTGGCAAAGAATGCCGGATGGACGTAAGCAATCTGGTGGTCAGAGGGGTGGTCTCTCCCTCAGCGCGTTGCTTAAGCAACGGTCTGGAGGCGACAATACCGGCAGAGTACACGAATGACCCCACGCCCATATCCATGAGGGAGGTTCCCCATGTTTCCACCTTGGCGAATCGCCGGGGAAACAGACGGAAGTCGACGGCAAGGATGCAGATGCAGGTGACAACCATCATATTTCCGCGGTAATTGGTGAGGAAGGGCTTTGTTGAGAGCACAGAGAGCCCCTGGGAGGAAGATGTGGATTTCGCATTGCTGGGTTTGGCTTGCTTTTTCTTGGAGGAGGTGGATGGTGGAACGGCATAGACAAAGGCTGCAGCGGTGAGGAGGAGGATATTGAGGAGAATAGGAGAGCCCGAGTAGAGCGTTACAGAGAGGAGGAGGGCGCCGACGTTGAGGAGGTAGTCGATTACGAAGGCGAGGGGGGTGTATGGTTTGAAGAACGACTGGCGGGATTGGAGGACGGACCAAAGGAGCGTTACTATCTGATAGAGCAGTTGTCAGTCGCAGATATGTCGCGTTCAGAACGGGCTTGAGCTTCATACTGGTGCCACGGCGCAAACTTGGGCAACCTCTATCACTGACCCCCCTGACAGATTGGACACAAAATCCTCCTTCAACTGCTTGTAGCTGTGAGCTATTCTCGCGGCGTTTGCGCCAGTGTCGGGCTCGGCCATAGCGGGCAATACAGTACGGGACAACACAGGCCAACGGAAAGAGGGGAAACTTAGAGACAAAATGGTTTCGCTAGGGCATAAATGACATGACACAACAAGACAGTTGAGAAGTGATGATAGTCGTCGGATTTCATGGATGTCAAATGCCAGCTTGCGGCTTCCACAGGCATTGGGCCGTCAAGGTGCCACCTGTGTTTAGGGCAGCCAATGGCAAGCTCCAGAGCTCTCCCCAGTCTGCCAAGACACTTCAGGGATCCTTGTCTCAATCTGAGACGGGTTCCAGCCCCTCAATGCTGATTGGTCACTTATCAGGCTAACTGTCCGACTCAACTTCAAGACATCTGAGATCAAACCTCCACTGTCACTATTTTCTCTCTCATTCTCTTCCCCCCGCTAGACTGCTTTACACTGCGTAGAAATTACGGGCTACTGACCTCAACTTGAGGCCATGTTATGTTGGGCGGCTTTCTTCGCGCCTCTACAAAGCTCCAAAGACCGTCGGCCTTCTGGAGAGAACCAAGTCGCGACAATGATGTGTTGGTGGCGTGCTCCAGCGAATAACCTCCTTTGTCTACAGACCCGTTGCGCTGGTTGATGGCGGGCACTAGGCGAGCAGACCCACAAAGCATATTCGATCTATCGCCCACAAGGCCCAGATACCTAGCCGCGGCATCTCATAACTGCTAGAGCTGCCTTGTTGCGCGTCAGGAGAGAGACCTCCTGCCGCCACTGGCTTTGTCCAGAGGACGCAGCCCACACATCTTGCGCAGCTTTGTCTCGCATCGCTGCATCTGACTCAACACTTCCTATCTATCATGTATCCCTTTGAACTCTGAGAAGCCTTTCAGCCAGGAAGAAAGGGAAGATGAATAAAAGCAATATTTCGGGACAATCTCCGGTCATGAGCCCATGTCGCAAAACCTCACTTGTGTATCTAGTACGCCATCGCCTGAAGCGAAGGGAATACTAGTTCCCTGTATATCTTTCGTATCATAACACAATCTCTGAGTTCACCCAGCAACATCAAACATCGCAGCCATGGAGACGCAGACGCGGCCCCGATCGCAACCAGATCTGCCTCCCGTTTATGTCGACCGCCATGAACACCAAGCATATCACGGCGGCCCGGCATACGCAGCCCGGACTAGCCCGCTCTTCTCTGCTTCTGTCTTGAGACCAGATCCTCTGCCCAGTGCCATGCTACCAGCTACTGGAAATGACATGGCAATGAGACTACACGAACGGGCCATGGTGGATAGCCTCGATCAACGCGGAAGACGCCTCGAGCCTCAGTACTCTCCAGGTACAGCTAGATCACTCTCGCCCATAGCTGAGCAAGGCCTGAGTTCCCGGCGGGCTTCCATGGCCAGTCTACCTCTGCTCCGAGCTCCCGCACCTTCTCCCCACTCCCCATCGTTTCTCCAATACCCCCGAAGACCAACTCTAGCATCCGAAACAAGGTCAATTCTGTTGTTAGGCCTAAACGATGAAGGATCGGGGGCTGTGCCTGACGGGCTGCCGCGGATTACCAGCAGTAGCTTTGACGAGCGTCGTCAGTCTTTGCCATCGTCATTTGTGACTCCCGCTCCGCGACGAAACAGCCATCAGTTGCGGCAGGAGCTTCATGCCTGGGGCCATGTTTTTCTGGGCAATGGGTCAGAAGCACAGTGCTTCGTATCGGCTGTGTCTCTCAGGAGATCAAGTGGCAACTCCTCGCCATACGACGAAGACACAACAATGAAGGACGGCTCCCCAGAAACGCCAGAACCATCCAGCCAACTCACAGTCCGTGTTCGAGTGAGACCTTGCGCGCTTGACCGCAAACCTTTTCTGTTAACACGGACTTTCGACATGGATATGTTGAGAGCTACTGTCCCGGAGCCAAGTCCAGTGATGGCGGGACCTCGGAGGATATCAGCCGATGCGAGGGGCCGGAACCCGTCTCCGACTTCATTTCTTGTATCCACGGGAGAGGCAAGTGCTGGACTCGACAGTATATTACAAATCCGAGGTGGAAATACAGTTCCCATCCGTGAGTTACGCCTCTGATCTAACAACGTCTCGAGACGACGATGCTGACCATCCGCCCACAGACCGACCGTACGCATGTGCGTTCTTCCCCGTGCTAGCCGCGCTTCTGTACTCCAAGCACATCCAGCCGCGCGACATAATCGATCTTCCTCTGCCCCACCCCGAAGTCTGGGGGCAAACAGTTGCTCATGTCTATACCGGCCAAGGGGAGCTAACCGAGGCCATCAAACAGAACATCTTATACTTGGGGGGTAAGGTTTGAGACGATACCGACGGGCTCCTTTCTCATGGCCTTGCATTTTCATTGGGGGAATCGTCCCGTGATCTCTGGCGTTATCCTCTAGGGGCTTTGCGGTTGCATGCCTTAATTTCACCTCATGTACATCTTTACATTGTCCAGACAGGTCTTTGTCTAGGCGTATTCTCGAACCAAGGCCCGTTCACTCCTTTGATGGCAAACACAAGTGAGAGCCGCGCTTCCCGTTTTTTGCCGTGTGGCCCTAGCCCTTCCTCGAAGCGCCTATTCCTTCCCTGCTTTGATGTTCACCGGCACGCTTTGATCGTACAGTGGAGTGATTTGCTTGCTGCCGTTGACCGTGACTGTATCCAAGAAAAGCAATCGGTCCCGAGCCCGAGCTTCGTGAGAGGAGGGGTAGAAAGCTCTCGAATTGTGCTTCCCCTGAGAAACTTGGAAGTTCCTGCCACGTCTTCTAAAATCAAGCGTCTGGACCAAACATATCCCTGCAATCCCGATGGAAAGAACCTCTGGACTGGTCTCCTGCTCTGGTGCCCCCCCTTTTAGAGTTTGACGGACTCCTGTGCCAGCGCTAAGCCTGAGTCAATCCCGCATGCACGGGGCCAGATACAGGATGGCCGCGGATGTGAGCTAGACACTGGGGGAGCGTGGTGCGTCCCAAATCACCTCGCAGCTTCGCCTCGACAGGTCTCGATCAGGACTTCCCCGCCAACGGTAGTGTTATGCAGCATGGTGTTCATTTTAAGACCCTCATCAGGAAGGCTCTCCTCGCGTGCCGGTCTACAGCTCGCGACGTTGAGCTTTTCAACTTTGATCGCTACATTCAGTGTAAGCACCATCGACCCAGAAAAAAGGGCGTCGAGGAACCAGATACAACACCGATGGGTTCATTCCGTGACCAACGGCCACCCAGCCTTGCCCCCTACCACTTCCCTCCTCCTGTTCCTTATTTCGAAGTATTGGGTCGACCTATGGATCCGCAGCCTGCACCTCTCATCCATATCAATGGCTCGCCAGGCGTAGGCAAGGAAACGGTGGCGGAGCTCTTGACCAGCATCATCGGAGACGACAAATCCATGCTGATCGACGTACGCAGTCTCGACTTCGACAGTGATACCAGTGCCCACCATAAGCATCTTTTGACCCCAGAACATCCCCGTTACTTCTCGTTCGATGTTGGGATGGAATCCGTTGACTCGATTGCTGACACGCGGGAACTCTCCGACACCGAGTACAAATCCCCAGACACTGACAACCTCATCCGGCTCCTGTCGAAGCCTTTCAATTCATCACGCACAGCCGTGCTCCCCGCTTATGCGCCCGACACTGTGGCAGGGCGTGCTTTCATTCGGTCCCTGGAGCACGCTGCACAGAGCAGTGGGAGGCTCTTCATCCCCGTTACACTGGAGTGCGCCTCTCCTGAACGTATCCGAAGGACGCTGAGTCTCCAGAGACAATGTAGCTACAAGATAAGACGGCAAAGTGAGCCAGCAGTGTCAACAGTTGGGACGGAAGTTGTGCCCCAGTTGGTCGTGGCCGCCGACAGCGAAAGTGGTCAACGCAAGCTCGCGACATCGGTTCATGGAGGGTTGAGTCTGGATATCACATCAGTAAATGCGTTCGCGGTCGCACTCCAAATCGTGGAGCATGTCAATGGCTGTCGACAGGAGAGAGATATCGGTTGGTGCAGTTCAAGCAGCGCTGCAACGACGCCCACCGGGAGCATGGAGGGAGAAAAGCGCTGGAAGGGGTCTAGATGATGGGCAAAAGTCCACCAAGGGCTCACCCGCAGACCAAACGGGCTCTCGGTCTGCGTGCTACACTACGTAGTTCACCGCCATTCACCGACCCTGATCCTGGCACATGGGCCCTCCTCGCGCTCTGATGGGGGGCATTTAGCCTATCCCAAGACTTGAACAAGAGAGTGCCCACCCACCGGCCTCTCTCACTACCGCCCACCCTCCATACTGCGGCATGGCTTCCAGATGGGGTGCGAGTACCGCCTTTGAATGGCATGCCCGCTCTAGCTATCCGCAGCCACTCGGAATATGACCAGTCAATCTCTCGTTGCCAACGCCGCGCCGGGTATGGCGGCATAGTCTCCGCGGCCATGCACCCGCACGCGGGAGGCATGGTACAAGAAGTCGAACATGGTGAACGTATCAGATCAGGCCCAGTCCTCGATCAGCCTTCGTGGCTTTCTAGAAGCTCGCTGGCTGCATGCCGGGTACGGGCCGGGGTCGGGAAGATCGTAATCGGCGGGTCAGGTCTCAGGTGATGGCCCATACACAGAATATGGCTATTGCTCCACGATCTTTGTATGGCTTGTCACCCAGGGCCTCCGGATCCCGGCTTCGATAGCCCATGAGAGTTCCCCGGCAAGAGGAGATGTGCAGTCGGCGTGCCGAAGATATGTGCTTGGCACCGTTGTTCGGGCCGGGGTAACCTTTCAGAGGCAGCCCATGGATACCCGCTTCATTCTGTCTTAGGTTGAATTAGCATTGCTATCATTCATCCCGTCAGTGAAAGACATCACCGATGGCACTAAGCGGCACGCGGAGCACCGCAATGCTCTCCAACATCTCCGGCGTCTGAACAACACGGTCTCCGAGTACGAAACGATTCACATCAGGAAATCTTTCATACCAACAGAACCGCCCGATTTGGATACGGGTTGTGTTGTACATACATCACACTAATGTACCGGGGGTTGGTCCGGGGAAGGGGAAACCGGCATGCCGGCGGCAAGCGACTTCTCCACGCCATCCAGTTCCAAGAGCTTGTACACGTATGTACTTTGCTGTACATCCTCTTCATGCTAGCCCGCTACCACCATTCAGGCCGCATACGCCCAGGGTGCAATGGCGGAAAAGGATGCCGCCCTTGTCTGTACAATTTAAAACAACACATACAACAGAGTTGTGTCAGCCAACCAACGAAGCACCCTAAAGGAATGACGGCAGTTAGCGTGGAGGGGCGGTCGTTCCTTTTTTTATCTCGAGACCTCCCAACGGGGCGGCCAGCTCCGTTTCGGGGAAGCAGATCTCGATGGCCCGGAGGGCCAGACGTTGAAGATAGTTCTTGGCCTTTTGTGGGTAGGGGGATTATTGATTGAGGGGGCGTGTGGGGGAAGTATGGGGCAGAAAGTTCGTCACCGCCATGAAGGCGGAATGGGCGCCTTGACAACGGGTACCTGCGGCGGGGATTGTCGATGACAACTCATTCCATTTGTTGTGTTGTGGAAACGTGGGGGCTCCTTTTCTGTTTTGTTGTACAACCTTTTTAGAAAGGGGCATATGCAGTCAGCATGCTATTGAAATCTCGATTAATGAACACTTTACAAATATTACTTAAGGGTGTCTCGGTTCTGGGTTAGCGAGAAGCGGTGTATTCCGAGGGTGTGCGGGGTGTGAAGGTGAGGCGAGAAGGGTGGGTTGTCGACGATGTTGGCATTGGTATTGTTGCCCTTTTTGAACTTTGAACATTACTGATGGTAGTGGTTGCCATAGCTTTGAATCGAGGCCGGCCGATGTGGATTCTGTTGTACAATACTGTTAGCTGACATTGGATATCTGTTACCATGAGACAGCTCGGTTAGACAAGGGCTCATCTGATTGGGAGCGTCGATGCTGTTTGTCTTGACCACCTACATCGACATTGCTCACCGGTCAGGAAACGGGACACACCTACCAAATAGCAATCTACACCGAGACGTACCTATACAATATTTGATCCTTCCAGTCCATCTGTCTGGTTGGTTTTCACCGGTGAATACACCTGAATCGGTAGAACGTGAGGCCCTCTTGTTGTCTGAACCAACAGCACAGCGTTCATGGCGACGCCTCCGAGGTGAAAATACCATTCTGTGACACCTCACCTCATCAAACCTACTTTACCTTTGGCTTCTCACCGGTCAGTACCTCGCCCATTTCTTCGGTCGGATTTCGACACAATATATGCATATTCGGTACCGTACATCGTCATCTTACTTACTGCAATGAGCTCACCGGTGGACATTAAGGCTCGTTCCATCCAGTCCCCGAAACTGGGGGCCCGACATAACTCACAGTAGGTATACAACCTAACTTTCTTTTTATCTTCCACTTTACCGTAATGAGTCTCAAGCTGGACAGATGTCATGAAATAGCATCAAAAACCCCCCTGGATTTCTTGACAGCTCCCAGAAACATAACCCGAGGCTCTCTTTTGCCGTCACTCTGCCAAAAAGAAAGAAGAAAAAAGAAAAACAGTTGACTCACCTGCCCGGACCGAGTGGGTGGCTTCTTTCGCGGGAAAAGGAAAGAACCACGGGCATCTCTGTGTCATAAAACTATTAAACCAAGGCAATTCTCTCATCAAAGAAAATACCCCTCCTATTGGACTTTCAGTTCAGCGACATCAAGAGGGCACTGCGGTCCTTCTCCGCTCTCATGTATCAACCTACTTTGATACCTATATATGATCAGAATTAGAGAAGGCGAACTGGGAATTCATTGTTGATTGGTTTGTAGCTTTTGAACCTTCCCAATTCTTGCTATACCGTCTTGTCTCGATTCTTCTTTATCGGTATGCTATTTGTACACACCTAGAACGAGATATTCTGAGCAGTACTCATTACCGTCGCTGTGAAAAGACCTGGTCAGTAATTGGCCCTTCCCCAAGAAGACACCCATGCAAGCCATGCAAGATCGACAAATCACCAAAAGAACCATTGCAATACTCGACAAGACCGACACCAACCACTGCCCAGTCAGTCTCCGAATATGTTCTAGATCTGTTTTTGGCCCTAATGTAGGTATATCTGTATAAATGACCTGATCTGAGCTAGTAATATCACAACCATTTTATAGGCGCCTACTTATCCCATCGAGACGCTCCAAGTCCCAAAAGGGGAGGTACCTACCTTAGTCGATGCACCGTACTTTCGTCATTTAGCCCTCACAAACACCAAGATCCAAGGGATTACCTCATCACCACAAGTACCGCAAGTAGCCGTCGTGTGAACACAAGCAATCACCCCCACGTTTTCAAATTCATCTTTGTTAAAAGCCTCAGTTCCTGAGCCCCGAGTCTTGATCTTAGGATGTACCTCCTGTCCAGCAGCATCCAGCATCCAGCATGTATGTACCTAATAACCTCTCTGCTACTACATAGCTCCGACCTCAATATCCCACTCTCCAACAAAACCTACCTTACCTCTCACAATACTAATTCCACTCCTCCCATCAACAAACTTCCCTACACTGCCTGACCCAAACAAAAGTCCACATTTATCCATCCATCCGAGAAACAAACCTTCTCCCTTATTCCCTCTCGTTCCCTTGCTTTTCTCCTCCCCCTCCCTTCCATCCCCCAATGACCATCCCGCGATCTCAAACCCATCTGCTGTCCAACCATCCGTCATCAGATATCAGGTTAGCAAACAAACTTGGACATCCTCGAAATCTCCACGGTGCAATTTCCCCCTCGTGCATATGGATTTTCCAACCTCCTCCGTCATCGCGTGTGTATGCAAACCCCACCGCTCCGCATCTCGGCCCCTCTCCCCTCTTCTGCCAATCTGCGAATAACCCCTCCGTGCCATCTGATGTCCGGAAAAGAAAGACAATGTGCCCCTCCACCACCACCCACCCGTTCCCCCCCCCCCAAAGTGGGGCCACCCGCAGTGGAGCAGTGGACTTCTGCTACCCAGGATGGACCTTGATGCAGCCGTTGGACCCCCCCTACTCCTCCTCCCGTCCTACTCCTTTGCAAGCTCCTTGATGAATGATTCCGTCCTTGCCCGCAGGTCAAAATTGAACAAGAGAAGAAAAGAAAAAAATCTTGATGATGCACTATTTACCCCTCACACAACTAACTACCAGCATTGGGGCCGTGGCCAGAAACGAGAACCCGGATTTTGAGAATACCCAGCACATAACCGACAATTCTCGCCCTCACGCGGGCCGATGCGGCATCGTCGTCATTTGTCGGCTGTCTCCAAAACCAGTGTTTGCCCGAGGTAGAAAATAACCGGGCCAAAAACTTTATCGTCGGCCCCAGCCGGGTTCGGGAAAAGCGATAACGCCAATCAAAAGCCGTTGAGAATCACGCAATGTCAAAATAGGGACATCCCATACTACCTATGTAGATAGAAGTCCCTTGTTGTTTCGGTCCTTGAAAATCGCCCTTTCTCTCTCAGAGATATCCAATTTCTTTGTGCACAGCGTCCAAGGCCACCGTGCTATCTGTCGCTTGAAAAACTTCTTTTGTAAGCCGTAGTGCCGCCGCGCGTAACTTCAAGTTTCGTGCTTCACAATTTCTCCTACTCTTACGTCTTCTGCGGTTGTGGGGTTCAAATGTGGTAATCTCAAGTACTCAGCCACACACAATACCTGAGTGTAACGGGCCGACAAACTTCTTCCGAGATTTGTGATGGCCATGTCATTCGTCGAGCCAAAGTTGCTGGTGTCCCGACAGAGATACGGAAAATTCCTCAAATCGAGCATAGGTCGACGCCGGTCCTGTTTAGTTAGCAGTCGAATCAGAATCCAGCGTTGAAAGCCCACAGCTCATCTCCGTCCCACCCCTACCTTTCATCCATCATCACTGCAACTCTCATCAAATGTTCATCATAACTCACATCGGCACGGCGTCTCGTATATCGATATGTGATGTTGTCGCCTCACGCTTAAATGACATCTTTTGCCCGTCCAACTTGAGCATTGTTGTCTTGAACCCTAAAAGCAGCCTATTCGCAACTCGTTGGTTCACATTCCAAAATCAACACCATCGCGCGCTTTCTACTACCATAGAAACCACCTCCCATAATAATAACCGAGGGCCTTTCTGCAGTGATCGCGAGTCGCACTCACATTGGCGTTGGCCCATCCTGCCAATGAGCGGCGGTTGTGGCGAGCTGGTTTACCCACTGCACCCACTGGTCAGAGGCGATTGCGTGCATGATGCACCCTCAGACGACTGCGGCTGGGGCCAGGAAACCAAACATGTCGTGATGTTAATGACACCCCCTCGATCTTCAAGTCGCACATCTCCATCAATTACCTAATCGGGCCTCCCGTTTCCGTGCGGGAAAGTGGGGGGTTGATCAAGAATGTGGAAAGCCCCCCGAACCCCTCCCGTCGCTTGACGTTGAGATTGAGCGCCGTTTTGCTCGGCGTTCCGCACCGTTCCCCGCTTTGCCGGGGAACGGAGCGGCGCCGGGCGGGGCTTCAGTGCTGGGGGTGGGTGGCAGCCCCGAGATGTATCGTCGAATCTCCGGAGTCGATCGCCTTCTGTGACGCCAAAGAGGGAACACCATCCTACCTTGCAGAGCGGAGAAGATGACATCTCATATGCGTCTAGTCAAAAGACGGGGTGACACAACCTAAACTTACCAAGAGACCTCGTAGCACAGCAACACACACTGGTAACCTTCTTGCCTCGAAGCTGTCCCGTGCTTGGGTGGTAGAACATGCCATTCGGTACCAGAAAGTTGCGACTCTTCGTGACGGTCGGAAGCTGGCGCCGCTCATCACACAGGATTTTGTCCTTCGCAGCCTGTCGCACAATGTCGGCTCTAGTTCAAACTTGAATCCTTGGTGTTGGTTGTGGGAATGCACCCCCGGTCTTACAGACCCTGGACTGGCCTTGGCACCTCGATAAGCTTCTTGGTTGATCGGAGATCTTGTTGTCTTCGCGCCTGACATCGAGTTGCCATCAAGTGTCGGAAGATCCGAGGACAATGGCTGCAACGGCCGCCTTACCGCTGATAGCGTCCTCTCACTGACCGATCAACATCTAGGTGAACAGGCGCCGGACAAAAAGCCGCATCATCTCAGTGGTTGCTTCACAAATTCGACACCGAGGGTAGGCTGTATGAAAAACGAGGCTAAGTGCTGATCGGACGGGCGTTGTTCTAGACTCAGCTCACCTTGCCGATAGGCTCTTGCTGCGTGGCTGTTTGTACCTGATAGATCCCGTCGCCGATTGAACTGAAGTATCCTATTCCCATGTGCTGGCATGAGGTAAGAGGCAATACAGGTGCGAAACCGGCAACCTTGGGATCGAAAAGTCTCGCAGCTATCGAGTGGCATTGCGGCATCATCATTGATGCCGGGCATATCACAACAATGCCGAGTCTTCTCCAACCGGTAGCCAAATTGGTTTAAAGGGTTGCAGAACGCGACGATTGGCCTCTCGTTTGCACCCGCTTCCGGTTTGTTTTCTTTTCTGTCCTTGTTCTGCCTGCGCTGCTTACATTCGGTCACATTCACGGCGGCGCCTTTGTACCTTAGCTCTTTCGCGGATGTTCAAGCTGCCGCCGCATGGCGGAGGCCGGTTTGGCATTTTGTCATGAAAACCCCCAACTGCCGTGGAGAGCATCGTCACAGCTCGGCCTTTGTTGGCGTGGGTGTGTATGCGTCTACCAAAGCGATGGCACCACGTCGAGAAGCCCTGCATCCAAAGCCCTCTCAAATCCCCTGCTCGGGTGTGATCGCGCGCGTCTGTTTCGGCGACTGAGGATGCGGGTGCCATATCCGGTACATCCGTCTGTAGCGATATCCTGCAGAGCGGCAGAGGAGAAGGGCTCTGGAGGGTGGGCAAATCATTTCTTCAACTTCCAAGTGGATAGCTGATGAACTTCCTGGTTCCCCGTCCCTGGTTTGTCTTCTTGTTTGCAGGCTGTAGTGCAAAGCATGATGATCTGTTTTGGACGCTGGCAATGTGTTGTATGTAGCACGCTGGAGTCAAAAGGTCGGAGCTCTCTATTTTCTCCGCACGAATCAAGTGTAGCCAGCGGAACACTTTTCCCACCCCCTCCTTCTTGCCTCCGCACCCTCCTCTCACCTGCCCCTCACCACCCTAACTGTCAACCTCACACGCCGAGGGCAGAACAAAGAGCTCTGAGTGGCCCGTCAGCGAGATGCTGACCTTGAGTTCATGTGGCCTGCCCGATTCATCGGCGCCTTAGCGCAAACCGACAGGCCTCGTTACGACACCAGCCACGAGGTCAGAAGTGTCCAGACCGTCATCCCTGGAGAGCTTCACCGAACTTGTACTGTGTAGTTGGGGTTTGTGGACAGCCGTTGTCCGTTGTGTCCAACAGCCTGCGTGAGACGACATAGCTGGACAACAACGACAGACAGCACCGGATATAGATAAACCTTCTCAGTGGGACCCTATCGTCCCGCTCTTGGTCCTCTGGATGTTTGAACTTCCGACACAAGTGCAGAATGCACATATGTATAGCTTGCCGTGCGAGAAACGTGTAGCATCGTCAAGCTGCCCACCCTCTCCTAAGCCGTAGGTGCAGTGAACGCAGGTCCATCTAAAAGAGGCATGGCGCGGCTCTGTACTGTATTCTGATTCCTTGAAGGGGGGGGGCGTGGGGGTAGGTGAAGGGGGTGGAACTGTCGTGCTGCGCTCACCCTCTTGGGCGTGCGGTTGTACATCCATTCGCAGCGGGGCTCTGGGGAAGCGTATCGTCGTTGAAGCATCGCGATGGGGGGTTTTCCGGGGTTGGGTCCAAACCACCATCTGGATCGAGCATTAGCGTCTCTAGGGCGATGCACCCGGACGTTTCAGTCGATGGCGTCTCCTCTTACTGTGTAGCACGGCAGAGAGGACAGGCAGCTCCACCCATTTTGAGATGTGGCCGGGGATGGAAGTGCCACGGATCATCAGGTTTTGGATGCGTTTGCAAAAACAAGATCGGGACGGGTCCCCGAAACAGCTGCTTGGCGAGCAGTGCCATGGAGATGTCGTATATGTCCCGGTGCGGCAGGACTTCGATACTACCGTACCTACCTACATACAATATCCTGATTAGCGGTTATGTCATTGCGGGTGGGAGATCGAATCCACTCCAAGTTGCACCTGCTTGGCCAAGTGGTTGAGTGGTAGGCAAAAGGGGGATCATCCTTGCTGCAAGCAGACCATCGAGATGTCCATGCTCTCACATGTCCTGATTTGTGGAATTAAGATGGTCTTTTTAGCTGGATTTGGTCGGTAGATGGATATCAGATAGATAAATGAGAGTGGACTTTGCTGCTGCTTTCTGGGAACGGAGTCAACACCGAGCCTTTGTGCGAGAATTCCGTAGGTTTGCTTAAAAGAGGCAGAAACTGGTCTTGAGAGAGAGAGAGAGAGAAACCTGCAGGTGGCAGCGTTGCCACGGAAGGCGCGAGGAGAGCGAAGAGCGAGAAAGGTGCAACTTCATGTGCATGGTGCCCAGCGAGGAGGCTTCCTGTTTTGTGAGAAGTGAAAGTTTGTTCATGATCATGAGGGTCTCATGCTGGAAGTCGCCACGCTGAAAGGTGCTTGGCCCTGTTGGTGGCACCAAATTTCTTCCACTTTTGAGCCCCCCCCCCCACCTCGTATTAGTACTTACAGTCTTCACACTTTCCATTTCTGTGCTGTGTAACCATATTGAGCCAATCATACGCTTCCATTGTTCGTAAGCAATGCTTGTATGGTTGAATTTACTACCGGTACCTGACAGGGAGGCCTGTCGGTCCAAGCCAGTCAGGTGTTTGTCAGACCTCCTAGCCAAGAAGGCAGGTACCCTTCATGCGCTGTCTGGTGACGCACCTTGGCCATGTACTGGTGTCAGATACTATACTGTGTCTATACTTCGGACGGAAGGCCATTGCAGATGGCTCGGCTGTCGTCCAAATCGCACTCAACTACATTGCTGTGGGAGCCTGTCCAGAGGGTGTAGTTTATGACATCTTGAGGTTCATCTGAATTCTTGCGTGCCCCTCGTTTTGCTCAGTGCGATGGGGGAGGCTAGAAGCCTAGATTGTTCTTCCAAGGGAAGAGCGTGCTTCTCCACCCCGCATTTACTTCGAGTGTCTCTTGTACTTTGGTCCCGAAGTTTGGTCACTTGGGCTCGTTCAACACTCCAAGACAATGACTGTTCAAGGATTCCACGACGAGTGCTCCATGTGACCCGTTAGAAAGGACACGCTTTTCTTGGGGCGCAAACTGGATGGATGTATTTGATTACCTGAAAGTATCGGTGCGTTACAACAGCCACTGTCTTGGGATTTAGAAGCGAGGAGAAGCGAGCTTTACCTAATAGTCGAAAAGGCCGTAAAGAAGAATGATCAGTGTCGCGTTGTGAATAAGCCTCGCAGTGTCTGTAGTTATCTGGATCGGTCCAGGTGCATCATGCAACACGAGATCGACCTATCAGGGACCCCGGAAAGAGCCTCGGGGGTTGTCAGAGGTGGGTAGGCCATACAAAGGGCCCGGGGCCGCTGTCAACCGACCTGGCATGGCGGACAAGCGCATGTGGCGGTGACCAAGAAGGGGCAATAGGTTATCTTCGGTGCGTGTCGCATGGTCTTACGCCGAGCTGGCTGCTGCTAAGGGAAGCGGGACGTGGGTGTGTGCATTTGCTCAAGCGTGAGACTTGCTTGGACCTCACCCATGTCATCTCTCGCCTACCCAGGCCAAGCATCAACATGGGCAGGCCATCGTGTCTCCGATGTTCCAGGGCGATGTACAAATGTCGTGCATTGGGTTAAGGTTAGCCTGCTGTGCTACCTCGCATTGGCAAAGATCGCCCATGTGTTCCTGATAGCCAGATTGGGAAGACTGCCTTTTTCTGATTGGTCAGCCGTGTGGTATCTTGTTCCATGTACCACATAATCAGCTCCAGGTACCAAGCAGTCAATGAGAGTGAAGAGGCCAATAACTGCTTTTTTGCCATTGAATAAGGGAGAAGCGTCTCCGTCAGTCTATCTATCTCTAACGGACACCATTCTAATCCTCTTGTGTATTTCCTCTTCCTTGCCGTCGCAGCGGGCGAGAGATGAACGTTGCTCTTTGACCTGTATTACACCAGCCCAGCCCCCCAGACCTATCCTGTCCTAATTAAAATGCTGTGCGCCACTTCCCGAAGCGTCACTCCATGCCAACAAGGATCCCGAATTACAACAAGCCCAATGCTGTTGTCAATCCGTGTGTTCCTCGATGTCAACCTTTGAATACCATTACCATTTTGACCCTGGAGACCCATATCCCACCTAATACCGTCCTAGCCCCATTGGGCACCCAAATGAAGAGATAATTCAGAGAAAAAGAAAAGGAAAAGGAAATGAACAGGAAAGGAAAAATCAACCTAAAAAGAAGTGACAAAGAACAATAAATCTCAAACTTTTTTCACCGTCACGGACCAACTCCCCCTTTTTTGTTGTTGTGGCGAATCCAAAAGATGTGCCTCGAACAACTTTGAGAAAGAAATGTAGCCACAGGGGGCGAGAAGAACCCAATGCCCCATAAACCAATCCCGTCTGGGATAAAGGAGTCCTGTTGACCTCGATCCCAATGCCCTTGTATCCCGACCCGACCGTCCCGATACCCAAAAAATGAAATTCGTAGCATCCAAACCATTCGGCCACATGAATCGTGATATTCATGCACTGGCGAGACGGCTTCTCTTGGGAGGTCGTCCACTGCCTGTGCTTTCCGGCGCTGACGTCTGCGCCGTGATGTGTTACAACCCTCCCCCCTTCTCCACCGTGCACCCGCTGAATTCGTGC
This sequence comes from Triangularia verruculosa, assembly GCA_033296885.1. Classification (NCBI taxonomy): domain Eukaryota; kingdom Fungi; phylum Ascomycota; class Sordariomycetes; order Sordariales; family Podosporaceae; genus Triangularia; species Triangularia verruculosa. The sequence continues at coordinate 287,971 of MU863885.1, forward strand.
TTCTGTGCCAGCGAGGACGCTCGGCGGGCCTGGGAGCTGGCCGTGTGCCTGACCGACTCGACAAGGTCTGGGCCCACCGGCATGGCCATCGCCTGGCTGCGGATGGGCTTCTCCTGGAGACGGAACTGGTTGTGCTCATCGCCATCCTCACGGCTGCCCCACGACGTCTGCTTGAGCGTGAACAGCGCGTACAGCTTGATGAGTCCGTGGAACCAGCCAAACAGAATAGACACGGGCAGGAACATGATATCACTCGGATTCCTGCGAAACAGCCCAACCAGTTTCACCACTTTCGTGAAGCAAAACATGAATATTATTTCTGCAGCGAGGAGGATATAGCGGTTCCTGAGCTCCCAGTTCTCCGTCGCCCACCAGCACGAGAAGAGCAGCAGGGGATCGACGGCAAAGGCAAGCGAAGTGAAGGTGGCAATGTGAAGCGCATATGTGCACCAGAGTTGCTGACTGTTGGGTGGACTTGGTCAGCATTTTGAAAGGGGGGTGTGGGAAGAAGAAGGGTGTTGTCATACGTAAGCACGTGTCTTTCGCGCACAAGACTGGTCCAGTTGCTTCTCCAATTGCTTCTCGCCCAGCGCGAACATTGATACAAGAATTTGAACCCGTTTTCAAGCGTCGTCTCAATCTCGCACTCCCTCTCATACTGGATCCAAGTCTTCCACTTCTTCGCCACGAGCCACCGCGTCACGTAATTGTCGTCGTCGGCGTTGAGTATGTACTTGCCCCATTTTTCATTTTTGAACCCGCCCAAAAAGTCGTAGCTCTTGAGAATCTCGGTTCGGTAGGCGCCAGTGCGCCCCGACATGCAAGAGGTTCCGCCGTCGATATTGTGGGTCGCTGAGATTTCAAAATTCCTCCTCTCAATGTAGGCCGCTCCGAGCCAATTGAAGATGCGCGTTGTCAAATCGCCATCCACACGCTTCACCCTCTGGCATGTCCCCACTCCGCCCATCCTGTCGTCTTCAAATGGCGCCAAAAGCCAGGGCATGAGGGTCGAAGGCCATTCTACGTCGTCGTCAGCCATAACCGTGATGGGAGTCTGGACATGATCCCCCTCGAGCGCCCTGCACACCTGGAGCCGCTTATTGGCCTTGTCGACGTGCAAAACCTCGATTACCGTTGGAAGGGCGCTGTTCACCCCCAAGAGGGCTGAAGCAGCCTTCTCCAGCGCATCGTGCTTGTTCCAGGTGGTGACAAGGATTAGTTTGGCCGGCCTGCAGGCGAGAATGCTCTCTAGGGACGGCTGAAGCTCTTGGGGGCGGTTGTGAATGGTGGGGATGATAACTGTGACGTCGTTTGAGGTGTATCTTGGTTTTTCCCAATTTGGAGCTATGGATTTGTATGTCCAATGGCTGATGCAATGGACAATGAGGCGGACGTAGCGATGAAGCCTGAAAACCAGCGTCGTCAGCCTCTGTGAGTTTCAGAAAGATTGGAGCTGGTTGGCATGTGAACGTACCATAGAATTGTGTGGAAAACGGCCCAGAACTTCACAGACCAGAGGAAATCTAGCCTCGGAAGGAAAAGATCCATAAGCTGAGACATGCTGCTTTCAAGCGAGCAAGATCCAGACAAAATGGAGGAAATTGGCTGCTTTTATAAAAGACACACCAATTCCGATCTATTTGGAAGATTTCGTGACGAGTCCCGCCAAGCTGCGAGATCGAGGGTAATGTTTGGTTTTGGGACGTCAATGTTTCAATAACGACGTTGGTGCGGAGCCCAGTCGGGAGGGAGGCGGGAGGAGAGCGGGTTGTGGAGACCAAAGAGACGGCACGGCCGTATCATGAAAGTCGAGAGGTTGTATGAGGCGGGGGGGGGGGGGAGGAGAGGGAACAGGAGCGTTCTCCGGCTTCGTAATCTTGATCTCCGGCGATAGAGTCTGCTCGTAACTGGGGACAGAGACTCAAATCAAACAAAACGACCGGCACAGGCGAGTCCCGTTGCTGGCACAACAATGTTGTTGCCGCCGTCGACGAGAATGCCTAAGATAGTATACACACAAGACGGGGCAACGTCAAGGAAACAAAGCCATGGCATGAACCAATTGGCCTCTTGAAGAAGAACAAGAACGAAAAAGCAAAGACGGGGCGGGATGACATCCCCGGGTCTAGGCTCGGGGAGGGAGTGCCGGCATATATAGGCAGAGGGAGACGACAAGCGAGGCAGGAGGAGACGGGCGACGCATCAGGATGTGGTACTTCTCTGTCAACTTTGACAGAGCTTCCTTGACAAGGAAGAGGAACAAATAAGAAGGCGAGATTGTGCTCAGAGGAGTGGCAGCAGCAAGAGAGATGGAGGGTACCGTCCATGTACTGGGCGTCGGCAACTGCCCGGCAGCAGCAACCCATGCAGAGAGGTACTCGGTCCACGATGGAGGTGGAAAAGCAATCTTGGAGGCAAGACTTAGTTGCAGCTGGTACCCCCGTACATCGTACCTCGAAGGGTTATTAGCTGCTCGAGCGGACTGGAAGGGGACCTTTCCTTTTCTTGCGCACCTCTCGACGTGAAGTGGAACGCCAGAGAAGACAACAAGGTGCACAACCCATGTACCATTAGAAAAATTGGCCTATAACTGCAATTGTTTTGGGGTAGTTTTTTGTAGCGAGCCAAGCATGCTAGGACCAGCAAGGGGGTGTCCCTAGAGTGATGGGCCTGCCGGGGGGGGGGGGTGGGAGAATGTTGGGGCAAGGGGCCCTTTTTGGGGGGCTTCCTGCAGGTCGGAGGGGGCGTGCAGCCGTGAGGAATGGATGGCACCGGGCCTTTACCCCAAGTCGTGATTTTAAAATTTTATTCGAGAAAGGTGTGCTGTCCAACGTCCCTTTACAGTGTGCTAGAAGCGGACCCTGTGGTATATTTTTCCATGGCTCGCTGTCCTCCCAGACGAGCCTGTAACGGCAGCCCTCGAGATATCTGTACCGTTCTGCTTTTGACCTTTGTCCAACATTGAAACTTCTGCCGTTGACATGGGTTCAAGGGACGGAGCGCTGCCAAGCCCAGCTCCCCTGTGAGGTCTGGACACGCTGCGGCACCCCGCCAAAATCGCCCGAGTTCGAGCGAGGGGTGGTTGAGGCTTTAAAAAAATGGACTGGACGGGGAGGTGGAGTAGCTCGCTGGAGTGGCCCACCAGTCCAGTATTAATTCCTTGAAGAGCACATGTAGGTACTCGCTGGTACAACTTGGTCGTACGTGTAGCGAGCAGCCTGCCCACGCATGCTGGGGTATTGTCTTGACCAGTGTGCGCCAGCGTGGGAAAACACACCTGAATCGCCGTGCCCGTATATTCCCAGCATCAAAAGCAAGGCACGAATTTGTCTCGCGGTTGAGCCCTCTCCACCGCCAGCATCATCGCGGTCAGCGCTTGCGCCTAAGCCTGCGCTTGCTGCTAGGACAACATATGGCCAGTGCCTCGAGGTGGGCCAGACCATTGTTAGGAACTTGTGACCCATCTGGGCCCCGATAGGCATCCATCTTCCTTTTTGGCAATCACCTCGCTGTGATAACCGGAGGCCTGCTCTGCTGGTGGCGGCTGGTTAGAGATATCACATGGCGGAGGGACTCGGAGTCTGATTATTGGCGTGAGGTCAGTCCGGCGTTGGGCAATCATATTCGGAGCTTGCTGCTCCACACCGGCCAAGGTTCAATCGACGGCCAGGTTGTTGGCGATCGATCTTCCCGGCTTTCTCGGCAACGACCGGCTCGCGTCTGATGGCTTCTTGCTGAAATGGATAGAGTCGGCAATCTCGTGAATATTCGCGTCCGCTGAACACGGAATCTGTACAAAGGCGCGCGGCTCTCGCAGGTTGTGTGTTATACGTTATTAGTCATTTGCGGAGCACAGCAAATCCGATGTCGACAAGGGACGAATCATCGAATCATCAGATGAACACTGCGGCTCGACGTGTGGAGATGTAGAACGGAGAACCGTTTGCTTTCTGGAGTCCTTGGCGTTCACTTTTGACGATCCATCCCACGGCCATCTACACGGTACAACGCTGCCGTTACAGTCGACATACAATCCGTCGGCCGTGATAAATTACCTGCCCGGAATGCACACCTGGGGACCACGGCGAGAGACGGGGCCGGAAAGACTCGAAACGACGTTGCTGCCGGCCTGGATATGGCACGGCCCCGACGGGGTAAAGGGACACTCGTACTGGGGATTCTGGAGATTCAACGTTTTCGACTACCTCTTTGGGAACCGTTCCTCGGGCGAAACCTTTGATGGGCGGGGGAGAGCGGGTACAAATTTGGGCCAAACAGGGGATGCTCCTTGTATAAGATGGGTCCACAACCCTACCGTCGTCAGGGATGTCGTCGAGGGTGGACGAACGGGAACCCACCTGGCCGTGAACGGAGAACTCCATTGTTTGCCAATTTTGCCAGTACGGAAGCTCGGGCCACAGAGACATCGCCAGGTCCCTTCAGAGCACCCTCGGTAGTCGGGATAACCCACGCAGCGAGATGCGGCTGCATCATAGAATCCATCTTTGTGTTGGCGTGCTGGCAGGCAAAGTTTTGACGTGGGTGTCTCCTGGACAGTGGGATACGGAGTATACGTGACGATTGTTGACGTGGGCTTCGCTTCGTCCTGTCTTTTGCATGGGGGCGGGTCCGGACTGTGGTTGAAAGCTCCAACAAGTGTTTAATGGCTATATTTCATGCAGGTACGATGTGGTCGGCCTCTACTGTGATGACGGAAAGACACCTTGCATCCGAACAAGATCTTAAGCGGTCCGCGGATAGTTGCCGGCGGCCTTGTAGACTAATCGGGCTTGAGCAGATGCGCCCCTGGTATATAAACGGCTGTTACTTCAAACACTGCTAGTAAGGATTGGTATGCATCGCATGGTTGACATGCCGCAAACTCGGTGAAAGCGTCCTGGCAGCTCTTGGTAAGGGCAGGGCAATGTTAGGGCTGGCTGGCCTTGTCATGCGCTGAAGAACTTTCTGCAACAGCACTGCCTGTCGACGATCAAGGGTTGAGGCCGGTGAGCGCTCTTGACGTGACGATGGCCCCTGTCATGACCCGAAATGGCCGACTATGGACATCGGGACCAAACTGTGCCCCTGTCCAAAGGCAAATGCCGTGCAGGAAAGGAAAAGAAAAGAGAGTGCCCAAGATCTGCGGGCCGCAAACGCCGAGGGTGGTTGCATCAAGATCTAGGATGCGTAAAGCCACATTGGACTTTAGTGAACAGCTGTTGTGGGAGATGCTCCGGGTCCGGTACGCGAAAACCTGTTGTTTCACCACGTCTCGCCAGGGATGTCGTCAAAATTGACCGCCCTCCACGGGCCGCCATGTGGACCAGACGTCACAGGCTCCGATGAGAATTCCGGACTCCACAAGCCGGGGGGCCCAGCCGGATCGGAGCCGGTGGCTGCTGAGCCTCCGTGACTTGTTGCTCTCAGGGGCGGCATCCACTTGTAGAAATAGATCAGGATCAGGTCATTGTCTCATCCCTGAATTGCTACCACTTCGAGATCATGGAATTCAGAGCCCAAAGCACCAACTAGGGGTAACCGCAAAACGTCCAGTGGCAGGCAGAAGGGCCAAGCTGGATAACCCAGGTGTCAATCGGCCGGCTGAGCCACACATCGCTTGACAGAAGACACGAATTCAATAACGATCCTGGCCGTTGCGAGTTTGTAGCAACTATAGGTAGGTATAGCGGTGCTTGCTGTATTTTTGCGTGATATAGCTGCTCATGGCGAGGTCTGATGAATTTCTTCGCTCAATGTGGCCCCACCTGGCACCACTCATGTCGCAATCCTGCCGGAGCGTCCCGTTCGTTGCCGTTCGATGGCGTTGAAAGCAGGCGCCACATCGTTGACGATCCGGAAGGGCCCTCACCGGCGGCAAACTTGCTCATTCCTGCCAAGAATGGGTGGAAAAGGTTTGTGTCTCTGCGTATGGGCTAACGGATTCCGTGACGATCTCCCGAGCGTTTGAGACGTGCTCTAACCACAGGCTCAAAAGACATCCCGCGTTGCCCTGTTCCTCTGACGATGAATAAATTAGTGGTGTGTATGGGAATTGGGGCATGCGGAGACGAGCGAGGTTGCGGCCGGCTAAGTGCCAAGCATTCATCCCACACTCACCCAACGTCTCTGTATCGGCCGCATAGACGAAATGTGACTTGGAAGCGTTGGCATGCACTGAAGGCAATATTCCTTCGTGTACTGCAGGAGTCTGTACAGCGGTTTTGCTGATAAGAACTCCTTCTGCAGCTAAAACGCAAGCGTTACATCGAAAGAGAAAAAAGAGGTCAAACGAAGCACGCACTGTCTCGCTACTCAGACGAGAGTTGTGGCAGGTAGTGTACCTTACTCTGTGTCGCAAAGTGGGCGCCTTGCCGGCTTTGTTACTATGTAGTAGATAGGTAACCTGTTGAGGTTGACATGGACGTCCACGGGTGGGATGATGCAAGTTCTGATTTAATTTAGCCTCTTCTTCGGTTCCTTAGAAAATGCAGAGACAAGGCCTTCTGGAATGCACATTGATACGATTCCCAGTCTTCCCAATCAATTCCTTCTATTTTCAGACAACATCTCGATGTTGTTATCGATGGGGTCCTACATTAGTACAACGCTGCGGCATCCTCTTCGCCATCACGCATAGAATGGCGACCTCTTGTCTGCGTGCCCAGACCACACTGGGCCGGCATATCGTCGGCAACCGACGTTGTCTAGTACGTACATACAATCTCTTAGGTAGAGCAATCGCCCTGGATTGCCTTGGCTTCAGCTTGCTCAATCGTTGCAAAGCCTCCATCGTTGATGGTTCCAAACCGGGCAATGATGAGCAGCAAAGGCTCATGCAGCAGGTCAGTGCTACCTCCCCGTTGTCGACTATTCATCCGGAATTGACGTCGTCGCAAAAAAAACGCTGCTCGAGATTGACGCCGGTCTCAATCAAGGCACCTTGGCCCACGCTCTCTGTGTTGATTGAACAAGCATACATCAAACATCCCACGGCCCTTTTTGGTCTGCCTATCAGCCAAGTAAGCGGGTGCAGAACCGATCTCAAAGCGGCACGCTAATTAGAAAAGTTCTTCAGCATCTCTGGTCCGCCTCGCACGCATTCATTTCTCTCACTGCACGCAATGCCGCTCCATAGCCATGTCCATGTCACCGCAACCCGCCCGCGTCTTGCTGCATGGGCTGCTCTGCCCTGAGCATAGTGACGCTTACCTGCCGGGGTGTGTACAAGGGCCCGCTAACGTCATAGCGACCTTGGGGCGGCAGCCGGGAGGGGTCGGCGCGGGCATCGTGCTGTCGTGGTGCTCTTGAGAGGTGAGGTGAGGTGGAAGAGGATCCGTTTGCTTCTGCATCTCGGACACCACCAGGCAAGCGATGGGCTGCTGTAAAGGGGACAATGGAACCTAACCTGCGGGCCGGATGGCATGGCTCGGGGAAGCAGCAGTTGCGTTTCCGGTAGATGCAGCCGATCTGGATGATGCGCATTCAAGGGCCATTTGGCTGCGGCGAAGAGGTGGCATGTTCTGGATAAACCCCCCAGGACCCAGGACCAAAACCAGGCTCGGCGTACCTAAGGTAGGTATACAAGCAAGCAATATCGGCATACACCACAACCAAGAGAGGCAGGAAACGCAGACAGGGGATCTCAAAATTTTCCAAATTTTCTGTACAATGACGCCTTCCTCCTGCATATGCCTTGACGACCTGGGTTGCATTGTCACCGTTTTGTATGTTGTTCCGGCGTCACTGATGCAACGACCCGCCATTCCCCCGTTCATTCACTGCGGCAGAAAAGAGAAATGTCAAAGAGCGCCCGGCATCACTGGGCTTCTTCTTTTCCCGTGCCGTAGGATAAGGCCGCGCGTTGTCACCGACCCATTGTTGTCCCGGTCCGACTGAAACCCGGGCAGCTCAGTTTGCTCGAAACATTGAATATGATCCTGGGGCAGGCCTACCTAGTCCGTGACCGGCACCATTTTCACGGTCTGACTGGCGGTCAAGAGGCACTTCGACCGGTTTCCCATGCGGACTATCCAAGAAACCCTCCCCCCCTCCCAGCCCACCGACGCCCCGCCGAATCAACAACTTTGGAGCCATAGTGCCTTGGTCATCCTCCCTGAGTCAACTTCCGTTCTCCCGGGAGGTCCAAGAGCAAGTTGAACCATGAAAAATCGACAGCCGTCGGTAGCAGATGGGTTAAAGACGCCCGAAAACCGCACCTTAACCAGTGATAAGCTGGCTCCGACAGCGGACTGTGGCAAGCGGGCCGTTGTCCTGTCGTGTCATGTCGCTGTGGCAAGTCCAGATAACAGCTTCGGTACCGGGAGGCCACTTAGCCAACTGCTCTCTAGGGAAGGATAAGGAACGGTCCGAGGCAATAGGGAGGTAACTGATAGTCCATCCTGGGCTTCGTGGGGCCTCTGATTCGAGAGCCACGAGAAGGGATAGGATTTGGCAATCGGGCCTCTTTCAGGCGTTCCCAGATACCCCTTATCTTACTGCAGATAGGGCAGCTTCCCGTGACAAAACGACAAGCAATGGGAGTCACGAGTGCTGTCGCGGATGGCGAGATGCGTCATCTTCACCCTCTGGTTGGTCAGTCTGACTCTAGCTTGGACGCAGAGCACATCTTCTTCTAGACATCTTCAGCACCAACAAACGCTTCTCGATGCCCGTATGGATCGACAGAGTTGCTCACCTTGGACCTTGGCCATGGTCAGCAGGCCTCGACTACTGCGGTACGATTATCGCCACCGCAACCCCTCTCAGATGATCGTGTCTGTACGCTGATTATTGTCACAGGAACCCCGCCTCCAATGAGTTCTAGATTTCCTCGGCGGCGGCAACCAGGACCTGACAGATGATCAGTCATAATCATGGAGACCCTATTGTCTGCGGGGAAGACATATGGGGTACTCGGAGGTACATCGTCTATCGTGTCTTTGAGCGATGGAGAAAAACCAACCCGCAGCTATCGTGAGGACATTGAGAACAATATTCATGTGGTTGGGCTCGGTGCCATGTTCTGCCAGAAGTCAGCCGTTTCGGCATTGTCAGAAAACATCCTCCGCACACAAACAACCAAGAAGAGAAGGGTTGCCTTCCACTCGTCTGTTTAAAGGGTTGTGCTCTTTTCCCCAAGCAGCCTTGCTGGGCGTCGTAACCTAGCTTTCCATCACTATGGACACGGCCTAGCAGTTCTTTTGTGTCTGAATGAACACAAATGTCTCTGGACCAACGAGACCAGAATGTTCCGAGAATACGAAGGGGTTGAACAAAATGGCAGTTCAGCCATAGGACCATATCGTCTACACTCCCGCCCGACACACTCCACACAAGCTCCAGGATGGAACATGTTGTTACCAACGGCGCTGAGTATACCAGGGGCCTGAATTTGCCCGAGGCAGACAGAGGCATGCTTTCATAGGCACATCGGCCTAGCCTTCCTTTTAGTTAATGCGAAACAAGCACAAGAGTCACGGAAAGCACGCTTGGAAGGCAGAGCGGTCCTTCCCTCCCCGGAGAGGCAGACACGGAGCTTTGGCTATCTCATTAGTGGGTTTATATCGAGTCGAACTTCTTAAACCTGACGTATCTGAGGTCGGCCGGGGCCAGCTGTGACGACACATCAGCACGCAGATACGGATATAACAATGGAAGTACGTACTGAGGCCACCTGATGAGTTGGTGATAGCTATCTCCTCGAGCAAACCAGAAAGCCAGTTACAGTATGTTTCCTTTCTCGAATTGCCTACATTCGACTTGAGGGACGCTATGGACATATCCAATGTGGGTATCGATGTAACATCTTCTCCCGTCCTTCCGTATCGGAAGTAGACGTCCGAACAGAGCACAGTTGGTCGACTGTCAGTTTGGAACCCTCGACGGTCAAAAAGCGAATCACACTTTGTCTCAAGCTGAGGGATCCAAGACAAATCCCCCCAACTCTAATACTCTCTTTTTCGACAACTGTTCCGACTCATTCATGGATGTCTTGCGCAGGGAATGAAGCGTCGTCGGTTGGCAACCGGAAGACTACCTACGCTTCAGAGCTGGTTTCTTTCAGTCTACAAAGTGGCAGACTTGTCTCAGCGCGATAGCAACCCGAAATTTGGTGGACGATTATGGACGAAGTCGCTGTCCAAGTGGACTATTCAATCAGCCCGGAAGTGTATCGGTCTCTCTGGGCTCCTATCCGAATCTCGATACTCGCGCTTACGATACCTTATACCATGTGTGTGGTCACTTTGCCTACCTGCCCAGCATAGGTTTCAAAGGCTGCCCCAAGGAGGAGGGGCCATCGAGAGGGAGAATGAGAGAGCTGCCACTCCGGTCTTATGTGTAGCTGCATCTATACCTATCCTTATCTCTAGTTATCCCGTCTTTGTTTACCTCCGATTTTGTCTACAGCACTTGTTGACACAGTGAAACTTGGTCGGAGCGATGCAGCAAGACCGCCAAGGGCAGGTTGATCGGATCCAACGTTGTGGGATCCAACGTTGTGGGATTCAACTGCAGCAACCGCGTCGACTGAACCAACGGTCGGTCCAATGGCACTTTTTCCTTCCCATTCCCGCTTTCGTTTACCTCTTTGGAGTGACCGAGGAGATAGTGCGCCGTGCAGGTCGTGCAGGCTGTGACGAGATCCCCCCAGGAAAAAAAGTTTTTCTTTTCTCTCTTTTTCACGGGCAGGGGCAGTGCTTCAGATCAAGTAGGTTGGTACCTCAGGGAAGGAGATCCGGCCACCGCCATTGCTTGGATGTTTCTGAACTTGGGACTGACCGCCCGCCTGTCCATTCCGTCAGGGGCCCCGGCCGGTAAAAGCCCCACCTTTACACCGTTGATGTTCACCGCCGACCGAAAGGAAGACAATCCGTGGGTCACCCGCCCCGCCTCCTCCCCGGTTTTTCTTCAACCCCCGGTTCGCATCCAACAGCAACAAAAAAAAAATCAAAGAGGCGGAGAGAGGAAGAACGGACAGCACTGATGGTGATGGGAGGGGCTAGATGCGGGGTTTTTGGCTCAAAGCTCGGGTCGTGCCGTCGAGCCGTGGCGGTGACGAAGGCATCCCGCTCGGGTCGGCCAGGTCATGAACAGCTCAAGCATACATATACACCACAAGCAACCGTTAGGAGCGGACAAACTGCAGGTCGGCCACACCGACACAGCGCAACCCACACGACAACTCTCCCCTCCATGTGGAGGAGAGGAGCGCGAAGGAGGGGTCCGGGAGGAGGGGGAATCAGTCGCTCGTTCCCCGGTGCGTTGCCCGCCACTGGCTTCGGGCTGTGCGGGGTCTGTTCCACCATGCCACCTCAGTGCTCACCTCCTGGGACGGATGCCGCCCTGAGCTTCACCATCAGAGCCACAGAGAGACGGCTTGGACGTTGAGGGCTGAAGATGTATGCTGAAGTGGTGAGTATTCAATGGTGCTGATGAATGTGGAAGGTGAGACCAATGCAGAGAGACACATATGTGTATACTATGGGGAAGTTCCATGTTTCCGGTATCCTTAGCAAATCGCAATCCAGAGACACGGATGCAGATGCCTTTTTAGAATCCGGAGACGTTTGATGCATTATCGCGCTGGCTGCTACTGGACTTTCTCTCCATCTTGTCTGAGCTGTCCTACATTGCATAGACTATCAAGCGGAGCACGCACCTGCACGGCCGTGCTGTCTCCCCTCTCAACTGTGCAAAAGCCTTTTTTTGATTTTTTGGCGCTGTGTTCGGTCGTTTTGAAGATGCGGTCAACTTTGTTTTTACAGTTACAGGACATGAAAAAAGGACGAGGCTAAAAATGCATAGCAGCGGACACTTTGAGAGAGCGGTGTCATGGTCCCCGGCTGGCTAAAAACAGCAGGAAAACCAAAACGGAAACAGCATCAAAGCTAGAATGGACGGGACCTAAGGACATGTCTCACCGGCTAGTAAAGCTTTTGCTATTGGTAAGAGATCACCGATCCGTTGCAACCGCAACCGACCATCAAGGTTGTTTCTTCCTACCTCAATCAGTCCCTCATGTGGCTGTTTCCATCTCCTTTCACTCACTAGTGCCATCTTGAAGAAATCGCGGGAACATGCTGTCGGGGCCGGTAGATCCACCCATCGAACCAGGGATCGCTGGCGCTATCGACTCTGTAGTGTAGCCAGGGGCCAGATCTTTTTCCATCTTTTCTACTACCTCTTGTCTTCCTTGACCGCCGGTATGGTCGATATTCCGAGGCCGGGTGAGCCAATTTTTGTCCAACGTTTGGCAGGGTGCTGGCGGAGCAACCGGCGATAGCTACACAGCGACAAAACAGCTTTGCTACCTGTTCTTCAGCACTGGCTGTTCGCCATGTGTCGGCGGTGTGGCCGTGGATCTTTAAAGGCCCAAATCCGTGCTGCAGAAGCACAAGCAAGCAGCAATTACTTACATACAGCTGGGAAGTGACTCTTGCATCTGTGGCTGCTCTTGTCCAATCACCTCGGACTTTGGTGTGGCTGACGAACACGGATTCGCGGACGCAGACGGCTGACTGGCTGGAGGGACCTCGAATGCGCGGACCCAAGCCCCATCATCACCCCTGTCTCCCCCTCTTTTTTCCCCCACACGGCGCGCCCACATGCTGGGAATCGACGGCAATGAGGCTGAATCGGTGGCCAGGCGTTCGCACCTTGGTGCGTGCGCCAGCAATTAGTGCAGTGGCCCCTCCTCCCGTAGTTGCTTCTTCCCCTTCCGCCAGGGACCCAGCAACACGGTGGTGCGCACCGCCGGGAACGAAGATCTGCTGTTGGACCATCTTGATCTTCCCAGAAAGAAACATAACCTTATCCTCGCCTCACACCCTTTTACCCCCTCCTCTCCCCTCTCACCCTTTGTCTTGGGGGCCGCCATCCACCCATCACTCCCCATCCTACCATCCATCCATCTCACCGGCCACATACACATACGGACGGCCACCCCCTCCTCCGACAGCTACAGCCCGTGTTTCCTCCCCCCACCAACCGACACCATAATACCAACCACCTCTCTTCCTCCTCTCCTCACCACAGCATCTGCCACAGCATTTCGACCACCCCTTGCTGTTTGCGACCACCCACAACAACAAGAAGCACCACTACCACCAACCTGCATTATATTCCCTCTTGTTTACTCTTTTTTTGTCGTCATCTGGTGGATTGGGAAAGGAGGACTGCGGAAGAGAAAGAGGCGCAAGGCCCAGCCCTTGGGGCAGAGAAGATCTGATAGCGAAAGGGGTGGGATTTCTATTGGGTCATTTTCCGTCAGATGCATTCAGTTTCGCAGCTTCGTTGTCTTGTTCTCCCTGTTCCGTTTTGCCATTTTTGCCGTCGTGCTTGAAGATAAAAAGGGCTGCTCTTGCGACAGTTGTCGAATCGCACGCGCGCAATTTAAGCCGGAGCTTCCGAGGAAAAAAGTCGCAGAGGACAGTCAGACGCGCCAGCAACGTCATATTGCTACCGACTGATTCAGCTCCCCGCATCTTGGAAATATAGAAAGAAGAAGGGACAGAATGTTGCCAGAAATGACGAGTGTTGGAGGCGGTGCGGTGCTGAACAAGAAACTCACAAAGGCGAGGGGAAAGATGGTGAAGCCAATATTGAAGACGGCAAAGAAGCTGTCGCATTCGGAGAAGAACTCGCTGGATTTGGACAGAGGGTGGGATGAGCAGTCGATCGAGCAGCTGGAGAACGGGGAGTGGGACGAGAAGGCGTTCCATGGCGGGCTATCAGGAGCAATGGGAGTAGAGAGCAACGTGGTGTCAGTCCCTGGAGGCGGAAGCAGCATTCGAGCCAAATTTCACCACGGCCGGACGTCATCGCAGACCTCTACAGGCAGTGGCCCTCGCGGATTCATTCACCCTTTCGCCCAGGCCCCGCGAACGTCGACGCCGCCACTGTCGTATGCCAATTCGCTTGCCTCGTTTGACAATACCGCTGCGAACACCATCAATAGCACCCACAACGGGCGCGACTGCTCTCCCACCATCACCGAGAACGAGGACGACTTTGACGATTGTGACTCTCCCCCTCAACACCGCCACAATCACTCTTCTGCCCCGCCACCAGCGTTATCGTCGCAATCCAACATCTCAAACCCGCGCCGGCCTTCGCTCCAGAGTCAGCGCACGGGATCATACACCGAGGCGCCGACTTCAGAACCACCATCTCTTCGCATCAATACGGCTGGTGGCACTTCCAGGTCTGTTTCAGGTGCGACTGTCATTTCTCGACTGGCGAATGGCACCAGCATCTCCACGACTAGCCAGCCAGATTTGCCCTTGACAAACAGCGTCAGCGTTTCCGTCGGCACCACACTCGACTCCCCGACTGGCAGTCCCGGTGCTGGAACGATCAACAACTCTTCCTCTGGTGCCACGCAAATGTCCCCTTTGCGCAGCTCTCTCGACATGGCCAACTTTCCCCGCCTCCGCAGCCGCTCTGAGCTGGACACCGCTAATCGCGCTGAAAAAATCCGAGCCGCTCGTCGCAAGTTTGAAGAGCGCGAAAACATCAAGGAAGAGAAGTACGACCGCGAAATGATCAAGAAGAGGGAGCGCAGGGACACAAAAGAAGCGAGTCGCATCGAAAAAGGTGCGCCTGCTCGTCCATCTATCCACCGCAAGAACACCGGGAACAGCCTCAGCAATGTTATTTCCTCACCCACCCATGCCTCCAGCGGCATTCACGCCGTCTTTGGCAGGAAGGGTGCCTCCTGGACCGAGGGCACCGCCGTCAGCAACTCCTCCAGACCCGATCTTGATGGTGCATACACCTCTTCCTCCGCTCCCCAGATGGGCACGATCGGCAGACGTCACACCGACTCACCGAACGCCGAGAAGCAGATGGGGTTCATGAGCCGCAAGTACGACAGTGTCCCGCTCGAGACGCCGCCCGCCTTTGGCCCTAATGTGGACGCCGTGCGGTTTGAGCAGACTCGGCCACGTAGGGGAAGCGGTCCCAAACGTAGAACGCAGAGTTACTGGGCCGGGTTTGTGCTCTGGCTGAGGACGAAGCTGCTGAGGCTTGGTGGCCGGTAAGGGGTATTGCTAGGACAGCAGGGTTTACTCGACATTATTATGGAGCACGGTACTGAGCCATGACAGCCCAGTTTGCACCAGTCCGATAGGAACATCCAACACAAGGCAGACGAACCAGGGGTATCAAGACATCCACACATTCGATGGCCAGAACCATCCCCAATCACCACCATGATGCGAGGGGCGGCAGCATTCCAGCTGGAGGATTTCAGCTTGGGCTTTTCTTTCACGTCATTTGCTTTCACAAGGCGTTCGGGAGATCTGGGAACTGGGAAGGACATTGGGGAATAACCAGCTCCTCGAGCTGAAGGCGTTCATGGGTTTCGTTTTTCGGCATCATTTTTATTACACCTTTTTTTATAACTTTCTTACCGTCGTTCACACACACAGCCCCGGAATTACATGGAATTGGGAAGCATTTGGCATTGGCAGCAAGGGAGGAAATCGTGCTTGCTTATTTACATCTTTTACATAACATTGCGAAGCGGGGCGATGGAGAAGTAGCACATTTGAGCGGGTTGTTTGCTTTTACCAGCGGAGGATTCGACATGAGGCAAAGGGAAAGGAGCAAGGGAAGGCAATCATCATTCGTTTTGGTGTTATTCCGGGGTCTTTTCGTTATAAGCACCACTTGAAGAAAGTGGTGTCTTTTTTTTTTCAGGATTCAACCGTCAAGTGTCTGGATAGGAGAGACTTGATATGGGGGATTCCGGTTTTTTTTATTTTCGATCTCAACAAGGGAATTGGCAAAAAGAAACAAAAATTGGAATGCTGAATAGCGTCTCATTTTTTGCTTATTTCTTTTGCAAATGGCGTTGGACTGAAACTTGTCACGTTAAGGACAGCAGTTCGGCAGGGAAGGGAAATAGATTAGAGGGTCTTTTTTTAGCTTAGTCTAGCTTTGCAAAAATACAAAGCAGGTCAGGCAAAAGAATAAAAAGGACTTGGGTTATTCACAACAGCTTTTCCTGTTCCCGTACATTTGAAGTGACAGAGACTGGACGGATATCCCCCATGACCAAAGTCACACGAGAAAGGATTCAAGCAACGGAAGGCTTGTCCCGTTGGAAGTACCAGTTGATCAATGATTGGTTGGAGTATGTTGCTACACCACAACGCCACGCGACGATAATTCTTTGGTTATCGTCTCGGGAGTGGAAGCATACACTGCATGATGCTGTACTTTGGCTTGCTTGCTTGTCTCTGATAAGACACAATCGCAAGCAGAACATGCCGAGGTTCAAGTTCGATGTGGGTACCCCTCTTTTTTGACGGGAGCGGGCAGGTGGTGTCAGTTAGGCGGTCTTGGACCCCTGGTTTTGGGTGAGCTAAGCAGCTTGAGGTAAGGGAGCTTGGCTGAGAGACGACAACAATGGTCGGTCTTTGTTCTTGGAATTGGGCTCAGATATGCTTCGATATCACAGTTCTTCTAGCCAATGCGTTGATGTATACGGCAACTTCTCACACTTGAAGACGTTAACGTCAAAGATCCTGGGACAGATCCCGGACTGGCCGCGGAAACCGTTACCTCGACGGTGACGGGCGTCAAGGACCCCTGTCATTGATCTCACCTCACCTCATCCAAATCGCAGAGATACGGATAGCCGTTTTGATTTGCTATCTACTTCCGACGAAAACATCATCAGCATTGTCAGCTGTGTGTAAATTGTTCTCGTCTCATCAGCGTTGCCTACAGCATTGGTAAGTCAACTGCCATAAGATCAACTTCCTAGAGGTAAGATGAAGGGTAGTTGCACATTTCTATCCACTTGCCGGATTCACGCATCCTTGTCAACCAACAATAACAACGTGAAGACAAAAGTACAGACACAATGGCCAAAAAGTTCGCCAATCATCCGGGTGCCAAACAAGCACCGGCTGCTGCCCTCGACTATCACTATGAGGAAGACTCCAACCCACCGCTGAGAGGCTGGCCGTTGGTTATCGCCTCGACTCTGTCCGTAAACCCCTTTGCCATAACATTATCACACCACTGACCGCTCCTCAGACTCTCCAACTCCTCCGCCCTCCAAAAATGGCTTTGGAACAATGCCAAGCTCGGTCAGCCAAAGTACGCCCCAGGTCTTGACCACTCTGTCCCCTGGCGCATCAAGCCCGATGTCGTTCCGCTTGGCGAAACCGGCCCCATGCTGTCCCTGGAGGAAGAACACCTCATCACCCCCAAATCTGCCGATTACAAAGGCCGTTTTAACTCCATCGCGGACTATCATGAGCTCTACAAATCAGGCCAGGCCACTCCCCTTGATGTCGTCGAGGCGCTCCTCCCGCTCATCAGAAGGGACATTGGGGACAAGGAAAGCAAGTACGCCGTTGCTTTTATCGAGTCCAACGTTGAAGAGGTAGTCCAACATGCTAGGGAGAGTACTGAGCGGTGGAAGCAGGGGAAGCAGCTCGGTATTCTAGATGGTGTGCCTTTTGGTGTCAAGGCTGATACCGAGGTCAAGGGGTATGTCTCGACAATGGGGATGAAGGTTGACAAGAGCGTTGAGTACTTTAACAAGCCCGAGACGGAGACATGCTGGCCGGCGTTGAAGATGCAGGAGCAGGGCGCGATCATGGTGGGAAAGATGAACCAGCATGAAATTGGAATGGACACCACGGGGTGCAATCCTGTGACAGGGACGGCGAAGAACTGGTATAATACCAGTTACTTCCCCGGAGGTTCATCTGCGGGTGCTGGCAGTGGACTGTGTGCTGGGTTGGTGCCAGTCGCTATCGGAACCGACGCTGGCGGCAGCATGCGCATCCCTCCAGCTTTCTGTGGCGTCTACGGCCTCAAAACAACATTCAACCGAACCGTCTCCCGCGCGACTTCCGTGTGCGTCGTCGGCCCCATGACATCGACAGTAGCAGACCTCACCATCGCCTACCGCGTCATGTCCCAGCCCAACCCAGCCGACCCGGGCCAGAATCTCTTGTCGCTATCCATTCCACCCTCCCCATCAGCAAACAAGATACTCGGTATCTGCCGCCCCTGGATTGCCCGCGCTGATCCCGATGTCTTGTTGGTGTTTGACTCCTGCCTCGAATACCTCACCACCAAGAAGGGGTACACCGCAGTCGACATCACCCTCCCTTATCTTCGCGAAGGACAGCTAGCCCACGCCGCCACCTGCTTGTCTGAAGCGGCAACAGAAGCCTTTGCCCGCAACCCGGCCGACTACCTAAAGACTCTCAACCACGCCAACCGCATGCTTGTTTCGGCGGCAAGTCACACCCCGGCAACGGACTATCTTGCCTACGGCCAGATCCGCCAGGTTATCATGGCGCACTTGACTTGGCTGTGGGAGCAGCACCCTGATATGATCATCCTGACGCCCACAACGCCTATTGCTGGCTGGCCGATCTGTCCGGGCGATGAGGCGTACGGGTTCTCAGACGGGAATTTGAGTATCAAGAATATGACGTTTGCTTGGATGGCGAATACCAGTGGTTGTCCTGCTGTTACTTGCCCGGGTGGGTATGTGGAGGCCAAACAAGGGGATGGTGCGTTGCCGGTAGGTGTGATGGGGATGGGAGAGTGGGGGGCGGAGGAGCAGCTGTTGGAGTTTGCGAGGGATGTTGAGGGTTACTTGGAGGTGGAGGGGAGGAGGAGGCCGAAGGAGTGGGTTGATGTTGTTGGGCTGGCTAGGGGTGCCAGTAAGGAGTAAAAGATGCGGGTGCTTGAAGTCTTGGGGATCGGATTGGATTGTTTAGAAGCTGGAATAAGGGCACTGGAACTGCGTGCGCCTTGGACCATTGAAAATGCCGATGATAAGTAGCCGTAAGAAATAAATAGGACAATGATGTGAGTTGTCATCAGAAGGGGCAGCAACGGCAGGAGCGCGGTCAGGCTGGATGGGTAAGGTATATAATCCCTAATTCTGCTTCCTAGTACCATACCTAGCTTAGTGGTCAGCTCACGAGCGAGCGTCAACCCCCTCGTTCTAGATAGAGGTTGCAACACCCACCGCCGTACGCGAGGACTGGGCACCACCCCGGGGTACACCTTTTTTGAAGGTGGTCATGGGTTCGAGTCAGCTCTAGGACCACCGCTTTTTGCTATTTTTTGCAACAGCTAAACAACATGTACCTTAGTTTCAGCATGAAATTGGAGCTCATGGTTCCGGTAACATTATTGGCATTAGCATCTCAATACCCCCCTCCAGTCGTCTCGTTCCAGATTCTCCGCGCTTTCTACTTCCCGTCGGTCCCTTCGCTCAATACCGACAAGTACTCGACTCTCACTCGCAACTTTCATCTCCAGGGTGTCCTGGAGCATGCCGCCCGTTGGAGCTCGAGTGAGGCTAGCTGAGAGAGCAGCGGCCTGTGTAGGATGTACAAGTATGTCATGACTTAATTCCGAGGATTGAGTTGAAGGAAGAAGATATATCTTGCCGTGGCTTTCAACGAAAGCCCTGCTTGCCATCGCAGGGAAGCGCAGTATCTCTTCCATCGATGGCGTATTGTTGGAACTTCCTAATTAGGCAGCGGGTTAGGGTTGTGAGATTCTCACCTTCGAGGACCACTGGTATAACGCTGACACACCAGGTTGAACCCCTTCAAAGACGTCCAAGACTCCCAGTCAAGTATAATCCATCCTTCCAGGGCCAGGTAAACGTTACATCCCCAACGCCCGGAGCTGGCGTCCGTTGTTTCGTTGGATGAAGCCGCGGCTAAGCCCAGTCTAATCGGCAAGGTGGAGACACGGAGCTACCGGCAGGGGAACCACCTTTTTTTCTAAGCAACTTCAAGCTCCAATCTTGGCATCTCGTTGACGACCGTAACCCCACGACAAACCACCCCTCCAACGCCTACGAACGACGATCTACTCTCTCTAAGCTCCAACCCCGACCCTACAAAAGCCCAACTGATATACTATATACCCGGAAACCATGTCGCGGCTTGCGGGCAGAATGCCCAAGCTGGCGACAGCTCCCGGTGCTCGACCATCCCTCCCCTCTATGCGCTCCAGCAATGGTAGCTCACCATTACAATTCCGTCGTCTCGAGTCAACACAGCGCTTCGGCCCACCTCCCTCTTCTACTCCCGAGTCAAAACCAGCCAAAAAGCCCTCCAGCGGGCCCTCCTTCAAGGGCCAACTCACACAGTCCATCACCAAGCGCATCCAGCGCGAAAGAGATGACCTCAAGCGCCTGTCTCATATGCGGCCCCAGAACAGCGTGGGGAGGATGATGGGCATGACATTTGGTACCTTTCTCTCGCCATTCACATCTGCTTACGCCCCTGCTTACAATGAAGTCAAGTCCTGTTCACCGTCGGCGCCATCTCCTACTGGTGCGGCCTCAAATACCCCAAAGAAGCCGACCCAGCCTCCACCCTCCCCCTCGCCGCGACGAAGCCCCCCAAGCACAACCTCAACCCTGCCCACCTGGAAGCCGCCTGGTCAGACTTTGTCGCCATCGTCGGAAAAGAAAACGTTTCCACCGCCGAGGACGTAATCAGCCAGCATGCCACATCGGAATGGTCCACCCACCGCGCCAGCGACGATCAGCGACCCTTTTGCGTTGTCTACCCCGCCACAACAGAAGAAGTGTCCGAGCTGATGAAGATGTGCCATTACAGACGGATCCCTGTCGTCGGGTACAGCGGCGGGACGAGCTTGGAAGGACACTATACGCCGACGAGGCCAGGGATTTGCATCGACTTCTCCCGGATGAACAAGGTGTTGAGCCTGCACAAGGACGATTTGGACGTGGTGGTGCAACCGGGCGTGGGGTGGGAGGATCTGAACGAGATGCTGGCGGAGCAGAACCTCTTTTTCCCGCCTGATCCGGGTCCGGGGGCGCAGATTGGCGGGATGATCGGGACCGGGTGCAGCGGGACGAATGCGTATCGGTACGGGACAATGAGGGAGTGGGTTCTGAGCTTGACGGTTGTGATGGCAGACGGCACCGTGATCAAGACGAGACAAAGACCAAGGAAGAGCTCGGCAGGGTACGATTTGACTAGGCTGTTTATCGGAAGCGAGGGGACCTTGGGGTTGGTGACAGAGGCCACGCTAAAGGTTACCGTGAAACCTGTCAGTGAGAGCGTTGCGGTGGCTTCGTTTGGGTCCATCAGAGAAGCCGCGAACTGCGTGGCCAAGGTCGTTGGAGAGGGTGTTCCTGTTGCCGCGGTGGAGATTCTCGATGATGACCAGATGAAGTTTATCAACCAGGCTGGTGCTACTTCCAGGAGGTGGAAGGAGGCGCCGACCATCTTCTTCAAGTTCACGGGCACTCCGTCCGGTGTGAAGGAGCAGGTGGCTATCGTGCAAAAGATTACCAAGGGCGCCGGCGGCAAATCGTTTGACTTTGCCAGGGACGAGACGGAGCAGGTTGAACTTTGGAGCGCGAGAAAGGAGGCGCTCTGGAGCACAATGGCGGTGAAGAAGCCCGGAGACCGTGTGTGGACGGGAGATGTGGCTGTTCCGATGAGCAGGCTGCCGGATATTATTGACCAGACCAAGCAGGATCTGGGCAGGTCCGGGTTGAAGAGCTCGATTGTGGGGCATGTTGGTGATGGCAACTTCCATATCATCCTCTTGTACTCGGATGCGGAGCGGAAGCTGGCCGAGGAGTGTGTTCACCGCATGGTGAAGAGGGCCGTGGAGATGGAGGGGACTGTTACTGTGAGTGGCCCCTTCCCCGCCCTGATCTACTGAGGAGTGGGAAACTGACAGCTGCGTAACAGGGTGAGCATGGTGTTGGTCTCGTCAAGAGAGATTATCTCCCTCACGAGCTGGGAGAGAGCACAGTTGATGCTATGAGAAAGGTATTTGCCCGCCCCCTTTGGTCAACCCAATTTTTGGTGTGTTGGATCATGACTAACATGGTCAAAAAATAGATCAAGGCCGCTTTTGACCCTCTCTGCCTTCTCAACTGCGACAAAGTCGTCCGCGTCGAGAAGCCAGCAAGAGGTGAGGTGTCCGAGTGGTGATGTAATCTCAAGGAAGAAAAAATGACAAAACAGATGTAACAATATTATATGGCATATTCAAACAAGTTCTTGAATATCTGTAAAGATATTACCAGCCGGTACGCGGTACCCACCAGTGGCCGATCTTGCTGTCTTGATCCCTCATCATCATCGTGTTAAACGAAGGGGTTGCTGTTGTCCTCGATCAAGAATGTGTCTTTTCTGAAAATCCGTTTTTCTTGTTGCTAGGTCCAATTACAAACATTGAAGAATCTCAAAAGGAATAGAAAAAGACGCCAGATCCCCTACCCCTCCCTCATTCTCACACTTGACACTGAAACTGATCAGACAAGTGGACCGTTCCATACCCCGTGACATATATAGCCCAGCAATCACAGGACAAGATGAGAAAAGAAGACCAATGAGGATGATGATTTTAAAACGATATAAAATGAAAATGGGATATCTCTCTGTGTTGATATGTGTTGTATGCGCGTGTGTGTGCATAGGTATCTTCCAAGTCTTGCTCCCACTCTTCCAGAACCAGCCTATCATCCGAGATAAGACAAGACTCTCTTCTTTCTTTTCCCCTTCTCCTTCCTCTCAAATTCATAAAATGGTCGTTAGTTCTGGCCCCCTCTTTTCTCCCCTGTCTCCCCCATTCCTTCATCTGCGGGGGTAGAGGGTAAAAGGAGAATCACAGAACATCAAAAAAAATGGTAAAATAAAAGAAGACAAAATAAATGCTCGCTTCGCTTCATCCGATACACTCTTTCTTCTTCTTCTCCTCTCTATTTCCAACCAAATATGGATCAACCGTTTTCATCGGTCTTTATAGAATGAAGCACACAAAACAAAAAAAATTCAACTCCCAACCAAAAAAAAAAAAAAAACCAGCCCATTAGTCAATCGTCATTCGACTTGTTAGTGGTGGCTTCTGATCATTCATTTGGTACGAGTTGGCGTCCTCCTTCTCGGGATCCGAGTACCTTGGCTTGAGCAGGTGGTCTTTGAGCCCGGCGCCAAAGTTGCTCATGCAGACGAAACCGTTGATGATGGTTAGGATAATGAGGAGAATGGTTAGAACAGCAAAGGCTGTTAGCGACTTCTGGACAGCTTCGTAGTCTTGTTTGTGGCCGGGCTGGTAGATGCGGACGAGCTTGAAGAAGAAGTAGGAGAGCGCGCCAAAGTACAGGACGATGGTCAACGTTACACCGATTTTGTTCTCGCGCTGGGTGAAGAAGGCAGCGCAAAGCAGGATGGCGATAGTGATGGGGACTGCCGCTACTTGCAGGCCGAGCTCAAACGTCTTCATGTTGTTGACGACGACTAGGAACTGCACAGTAAAGCCCAAAAAGAAGAAAAAGTCAAACTTTAAGAGGGCGATGTAGATCTGGATGATCGATATTAGCAACTTTGCGACACGTTAATCACTTGCAAGTCGAGATATCAACCTACCTGGTAATGAAGGAAACGCTTCTTCATGCGGTAATCGGCACCGATTTGCTTCAGGATGTCCCAGGCGAACTCGCGGTATAGCTGATAGGCGATACAGGAC
Source organism: Triangularia verruculosa (assembly GCA_033296885.1). Classification (NCBI taxonomy): domain Eukaryota; kingdom Fungi; phylum Ascomycota; class Sordariomycetes; order Sordariales; family Podosporaceae; genus Triangularia; species Triangularia verruculosa. The sequence goes on from MU863885.1 coordinate 311,491, forward strand.
ATGGCTACTGTGACCACGCCCACGATTGCTGGGACAGCAATCAAAAACGGCTTCGCCAAAGCCCACACGTTGTTCTTATCACCCTGACCGTCCTTTAGAGCCAGAAACTCCCCCAGCAGAAAAAGAGATTTTTCAATCTGCTCAATCTGAAGAATGGTATAGACGAAAAGTGCGAGATTGGCGATGCACAGCCCAATAATCTGAATCGTGTTCTTCATCCGCAGTGCGTCCCACGTCAAGATCAGCACGTAAAGGAATCCGAATATGAAGAGCGCCAGGAAGGTCGGAATCGTGCGATATCGCGATTGTAACATTCGCCGCTTGTCCTCATCTTCGATATCGCTTTCTTGAAAGGCAAGGCCGAACTGAAACCTCGCGAACACATAGCTGAAGTCGAAGCGTTAGTGAAACCATATCAAAAGCCCCGTCGCTGATAGCAGTCAGGTGGACACATACGATTCAAAAGCTACACAGATGACGGCCTGTAGGCAGACGACGAAGAAGAAGAGCTTCGCCCATGTGTTGCTGAGAAATTCTGACGAGAATAATTTTTGTTTTGGCCGCGCCGGGCCGACTGCTGTTGCCGCCATCATCGCAGGGCTGTCTCTGAATCCGCTGTTTGTTCCGTCAAAGCTGGCGATCGGCTGCGAGCCCGAGCCGGCCAAATAAGACCGGCGGAACTCTCGTTGAGAAGCCAGGACGGCGGCTTTGTGGGATGACCGACTGAGGGCTGAATTAAGTTTTGCGACTTTGAGACTGGTGATGGCGGTCGGTGGGTTAAGGGAGATTGGAGGGACGGTCGGCCGCGAAAAAAAGGGTCGGTCGTGTCGAGGGGGGAGCGAAAGTAAGAAAAAGTCGTCGGTCGGCCGAGTAGACGCCTGGTCTCTGGCTCGCGGGTGGTTGTTGAAGGTTGTGAACCTGCACACTCACAACAGCGAGCGGCTATTATCTACAGGCGTGAATGTTTGCCGACTTGCAAGAAGTGGTTGCAGCGCCTGGGAGACGGAACTGCTGGGGTAGGGGGTGTTGTGCTTGGAGTTGTGTCCACAGAGAGCACTCTGAAACACTGGGAGGAGTCGAGGTGTTCGAGGGCTGGCAACGCTTCAGGGAGTGCAGGCCAAGAACCAACGGGAACGGTCGGGGGGTGCCGATGTGGTGTCGTTGGGAAAAGCGAGGGGACGCGTTGCTTGTCTGGAATCGGGCGTCAGAACAAGACAGGTATCGCAAGGAAACGTTGATGAGGAAAAAGATTGATTAAATTACAGTAAAGATGCAAGCGACTGATGAAAAAAGAGGGAACCTAGGGCGTGGGATGTCGCTCTATTGCGGGCAGAATTGTGGTTTGCAGGTGACAAGCCGGGGCAGGGGAGAGGACTTGTCGCCAAACAGGGGCTAGTCCGCCATCAGCCTCTTCCGCCAATGCACGATTTTGATCTGTTCCGAGGCTGTGCAGCTGAATTTCTTGGGCTTCGTCTCTTTGGCACAAACCTCAAGATTCATGACTTGAGGCAACAATGCCTTCGTTTCTCATTGTTACTATGTCATCTTTTAGCAACGCCTTCGCTTCTAGGTATCTATACGAGCCAAGTCTGCCCCCTAGGCGGGAAAGCCAATCTCCATTTCAGAGTGCCGTAACCCGACCCAGTACCTAGTTGGCCCGTGGTGGCGTCCCAAGGCTGCGAGCCATGTCTCACCAGGTCGTGGTGGCTGCAAACTCAGGCTCGAGGTCCTACCAATTAACCACCACCACTTCCACAGCCGCAGGGCGCTATCAAATTCATGAGGGAACGTGCTACAGACCCATTAGTATTGTAGCTTTACCCCAGGTCACAGCCTAATCGGTTCATTCTTGCAATTCTGTGAACAAATTTAGGACGTCTTGTCTTTTTCCACTCTCTTCTCCTGTCTCACTTGGAACAAACTGCGTGACCAAAGGTCTCACCCATTCTTCTTCTATTCCAGCGTTTTTCATCATCCAACATTCCAGTTTGGCTTTCCCTGTTGATCCTTTACCTAACCCAAAGGTCCTGATATCCACCCCACTGCAACCTTTTAACCTCGCCCTCGAGGGTGGATCCAGGGTCTCTTCCAGTGTGCCAGTTCCGCTCTCCCCCAGATGGATTCCCGCGCACGCGACCGAGTCGGACCCGTTTTTGTTTGCTGAGCCACACATCCATCTCCAACTTCGCTTGCAGCCCAGCATCCACCCATAAGGATATCGAACGATGATTGCGCAGAGCAGCAATGACGACACAGTCTGCAGGAGATCAACCGATGTTTGAACTGCGGGCACCACTCCAAATGACAAATTCTCTATATGCAAAATCACTGCCCTTGTAACATTCTAGAAGAACTCGTATCCTACCCCTCCCCATTTCTGGTCGGTAACCAAGTGTGAAAGATGTTGTGATCCCGTCGGTGGACATTGTCTGAGGCTTCGTTGGAAGCAAAAAGTCTGATGTTTCGAGGCTAAAGCATTCAGCCCGGTTTTATCATGTCAGCCATGTCAGCGAAAGGGATCAGGCTACGAATACCACCTAGATAGCGCTCATAAGCAAACAATATCACCTAGCAAGGAAGCAATACTTTGATCTTACCCATGTATTTTCTCTCTCCAAAACCGGCCAGGCGAAAAAAAATATGGATTGACTTCCCTGCTGGATTGGCTTGCTCACCCGACAACTTCGCATTGCTGCCCTCTTCTTGGGAGCCTGATCGGAAGCCTTCTTAACAGGCCTGGCAACGGGGAAGAAAAAAACACACTGCGCCGCTCGGTCGCAGTCCTGATACCTCCAAATAAAGGTGCTGTTCAATGTCACAGATCTTCAGCCTTGTTTCTGCTTTTTGGTTGGCGCTCATGACGGCCGGTCAGCCAGGAGTCTAAAGTATAGAAATGTCCTCCGTGCCCGTGTCTCGGCCCTGAGTCTGCGATGCTCTTGAAGGAACGGATCGAGCCATATATGAGTCGTCTATGCATCATCCAGGGGACCGACGAAACATGGACAGGTTCATGATGAGGAAGACATTGGGGTTCCGCATGCAAATCACGAAGGGACAAGCTACCAAAAAAGAAGACGTCCAAAATACACCAGTTGCGGGTTTTTCTAAAAGAGACTTCTAAATTCCTTGTATACACAACGCTGTTCCTTTCAGCGTCAATGATGAAGAGTAGTGTCTATCGGTTTGAAAAAAAAAAACTTAAAAAGAGAGACAGATACCCATGACTGGTGATAAACAGAAACCTCCCAACCAAAACCCCCAATGACAGTGTGTCATTGTTGAAAGAATCTTCGCCACTCGCTGAAATGAACCTCTTGTGCCTGTTGTTATTCTATACATACACAGTAACACAACAATTCATGGTAATTCCGCCGTTCCCATCCCCCTATCCTTTAGCCCTTAGCCATTTCTTCCCAAAACATTCCCGTCGCTTCCCTCTATCTTGATATGTAATGCAATGATGATGATTATTGGTTTTTGTCTACTGAAAACAAACCACCACTTTCAAGAAAAGAGAATTAAAAGAGGGGAAAAAGAAAACAGAGAAAAAAAGACCGTGGCATGTGTGGGTAAAGTATATGTGTTCCGCTGTGCTGTCGTACACTGGGTAACAAGCCTCACGAGAGGCTCCGGGGAATGGTCCCAGATATGGTGCCGGCAAGTCTGCCAGACTATTGCTGCTTCTCGCTAGACTTAAAAGCGGCGGCAGCGTCGTTTTGCTGGGTAACCTTGGCGGCATCCAGGCCATCCTTTTCAGCATCCAGCGCCTCGGCAACCTGCGCCTTCTCGATGCCTTCAGCCTCGGCTTGGACCTGTCTCTCCTCCTTCTCGTCAATATTGTCAGTATCCCGAGGAGTAGCGAAACCTGTCGCCTGGTTTTCCTGGTCTTGCTGCAGCTCCTCGTCGATCAGCTCCTGCTGCTCCTTGATAACCTCGAGCCGCTGCTTGTTGGTGGCAACACCTTCGGCATTGTGCACCTCGAGTTCAATCTCGTGGAAAAGCTCCTCGGGGATGGACGAAAGCACATTAGTGAGAGCCTCGATCTGGTTGGAAACGTCATCACTGCTGTCCTGGGTCTGGCCGTACATATAAGCGTTGCTCAGAACCAAAAGGGTTGAGGGAACACCCTCCCGAAGACGCAGATCCAGCCAGGTCTGCAAGTCCTCCCGTAGGCTAGCGGGCGAAACGCCGAAGCTCTTTATGCCACGACTGGCGCAGGCGATCTGGAGCTCGGACACAGAGAGACTGTCAACGCCCTCATATGCAATGGCGCGATCATCACGCTTGATTTGACGCATGCGATGACGCAGTTGATAGCGAAGCATCATATCGGTGCCAAATGTGTTGAGGTTCAGGTACCGGCACATGGACACCAATTGCGGCCGAGAAAGGTTGTCAAGGGTCACATCATCCTTGAAAACCTTGCAGACCTTGATCACATCATCGGCCGTGGGCGACTCGCCCGTGGCGCGAACCTTGCGGAAGAAGTTGGTGAACTCTTCCTTCTGGGCTGTTGCCTGACTAAGGGGTAGGCCTGTCTCCTTCAGCGTTTGGCGGAGGAATTCGCTGACCTCCTTACGGGTGGCTCGGAGAATTGACGCCTTCTTATCCTTGTCCTTTTGCCCCTCGTATGTGCTGGGCAACATGTTAGGGAAGAGCTTAAGGGCCACGGGGAGAAGAAGCTCGGCGAAAGGCACGATGATGAACATCGAGAAAGGAACCAATCGGCCAAGATCTTGGACGGTGCGTTGAAGCTGGCGATGCTCTCTCCGCGTCAGCTCATACCCTGCAGCCATCTTTGTGGCCAGGCGCGAGCTGATCTTAACCTCGGCAGCCAGCAGCTTCGTGCCGTCCCAGTAATGAAGAGCCTCCTTCTTGATCTTCTGCATGACTGTGAGCTTCTTCTCCTCCTTCTTCGCCTCGGCCTTCTCTACGGCAGGCGCCTTCTGCGCAGCCAATTCCGAAAGTGTAGCGGGGGAATCAACAGCGGCCTCGGGGGTGTTGCTTTTCGCCACTGGCTTTGACGCGGCCTCGCTGCTCTTGGGCTTGGAAGAAGGTTCCTTGGGGAGAGGCCTCTTAGCCTTCTCAACATCAAACCCCGGCGGTGGGCCTCCAGGCGGGCCGCCATGAGTAGTGGTGCCCGAGGTGGTGAGGCCCCGGATTGGGATAAGTAAAGCAGTGGCGGGGCGGTTGAGCCTCAGATTCTGCGCATTGCGCGCGAGAAGGGCCGAGGAAGCAAGAAGGGCGGATCTAGGGAGGGCATGAGCTTCATGAGGGGCCGTCAGCAAACTGGCATATTGGAATAGGGGCAGATGGTGATAGGCAACATACTGGTAGTGCCTTGGAACGGGTTGACAACCAGCGCCCGGCGCGCAACTCTTGTCGAGGCGCTCATGGCAGCGGTGTTCTAGCGTTCAGGGGCTGACGGCGAGTCGGTGTACACCAAGAGTAAGGGCGATGTCCTGATAATGCTGACAGATGAAGATACCGGGTCTTGATGAGGAGATAAGACTTCGCCGATGCGCTGACTTGGGTGTGAAATTCTGGTGCAACGGCAACGGTCAACGCCAACAGCGGCAATTGACACGGAACTGCACAGCTGAGCAGAAGATTTCAGTTCTCAAGACGCAACCGGCAGTTGGGCTCGGAACAAGCGGATCGAATGCAAGACCTCCCGGGTATGCGCAGACTGTCGAGGCAGAGACAAAAAGACGGAACGGTGTAGGCAAAGAAAGACGTCGAGATGGAGATGGCGGAGTGCTGAGTGTGGTTTGGAGCGGATGGTGTTGTTGGAAAGAGATGGTCGAGAACGCCGCTGTCAAAGGGGCGCGGTGACATCAAAATCCGGCCCTTTCCACTGAACGCCATGGCTCCAATCCAGCGACGCCCCGCCGCACCCTGTCCCTTTTCGGCTGCCAACTTGGCGATTCAGCGAACGGACGGGGTATCACGTGACTTGTTGGGCTGAGTAATGTTGGTCGGGAGTGAATCCAGGAAAAGCGCTAGGTACGGCATCTCTGTGCTGGCTCTTGGGAATGCCTGCATTGATTCCCTATGTCTTCTCTGGCTGCTCTCATCTCCTCTGGATATCTTCCCATGATCAAGGAAGTTGCAGGCGACTAACCCGGATAGCCAGTTAGGGTCCAGAGCGTTCGTTGTGTTTATAAGCACAACGCACTTCCCCACCACATGGCCTCCATCACAGAGTTACACGACCATGACAGAAGCGAGAGACTCTCAACGAAACCCAACTTTGCACGTGTTAAATCAGTCGATCGGGCATTTTCGGGCAGAGCCGTGAAGTCCCTAGTCAAGTTGCCACAACATCCGAACAACTCTTCACATGTCCTGTACAACATCGGCAGGTCTGTATGTTTTTATGTCCACTCATTCAGATCAGTATGAAACCGCTCCTCAGGGTATTTTGCTGTCTCTCAAAACCCCTACGCAGGTCTCTCTCCCCCCCTTTAGCATTTTGATCAGATCTTATCAGATCAAAGCCTTTGTTTCGAGGTTTCCTTGGCACAGGACCCCGATTACTGCGATATCGGGGCACAGTCGAACCCTCAACAAAAAAGACTTACTGGCATTTTTGGTGGCAATACAATAAACCCACCGCCAATTTTTTCCAGCCTTTGGATGTTTGGCTGCCCCTTCAGGGCTTCGGTACCTGAGCGCCCTGGGGCGAATGTCTGGTGTGACAGTGCCAGCCACGGCGACTTTTGTACCTGTTTAGGTTTCCGGATTGCGTTATCACTTTGAGACCAGTGTGGAAGACTTTTTAACCATCACAGAGCCCTGCTTCTTCAGCCTGGCCTTCTCAGAGCTTTTAACCTTGTGCAAACACTACTGCTTGTCATCCTATTGCCGAGGATTGGAAGTCAAATTCAGAGTTTCAAACGCATTTGTGTGCCCCTTTTCGGTGACTTGTTCTTGTCCGGGCTGTCTCCATTATCGGTGCTCGGTTGCGTCTTGATTACGTGCCGATCGACTGTTCCCCGCACCCCGAACCAGCCGAATCTTTGTGTGACACGCCCGCAGCAACGCCAGAATCCGGAGCGCGCCTGCTTGCACGTAGTAGCATTAGTACTTGAAGCCGGCCTCGCCCCATTTGGCCCTCCGCGGCCTGGTTTATCCTTTGTTCCTGCTCAACTCGCCCTCCCCCGTGCGCACACCCGACTGCGCGCGCTCCATCGCCCGCACACGCCCGCCGCTTGTCCCAGTTCCTATCTCCCGTCTCACTGAAGAATGCACCTCCGCAAGGCCGCCCGAGTTATTCTTATCGGAGCCCCGGGAGTGGGAAAGGGGACTCAATCTGAGCGGCTCTTGCACCGGTTTCCTCAGCTCTCCTCCATCAGCTCCGGCGATCTCCTCAGACACAATGTCAAGCAGCGGACGCCTCTGGGTATGACTTCCAGCCCCACTACCAACTCCAAAATTTTAGGCGGAGCTAACAAAAGAGTAGGCATCAAGGTCGAGAGCACAATGAAGGCCGGGGGTCTAGTACCCGATGACCTCATCTTGCGATTGATCAACAATGAGCTCAACCAGCGCGGATGGTTGTACTCGAGCCACCCCGCCGGTAACGTCATGACGCTTGCTTCCTGTGCCGCCGAGACGCAGTCCTTTAGCAACGACGCCGATATGGCCGCCTTCATCTCGTCCCCCGCACACGCTCGTGGTTATGGCTCACCTTCTGAGGATCCCTCTGCGTCGTTTCTCCTCGATGGATTCCCTCGCACCACCGCGCAAGCCGAACGACTCGATGAGACAATCCCCATCAACATGGTCGTATCGCTGAAGACGCCGCTGGAGGTCATCATGGAGCGCATCTCTGGGAGATGGGTGCATGAAGCATCGGGCAGAGTCTACAACACCACCTTCAATCCACCCAAAGTTGCAGGGCGTGATGATGTCACCGGAGAGCCATTGGTGCGAAGGGCAGACGACAGTGAGGAGGTCTATCGCCAAAGGTGGAAGAAGTTTGAGGAGACCAGTGAGCCACTTCTGGAGCACTATGCCCGCAAGGGTGTGCTGTGGGAGGTGGAGGGTATGAGCAGCGACGAGATTACACCTAAGCTCATGCGCCAGTTTGAGCGACGCTTTGCTGAGTGATGAGATGACCATGTCTGGTTTTCTTATCACTTTCTTCAATCCAGCATGGGTTTAATTCAGTACTTTTGTACATTATCGGTATGGCGGGGGAGGGGGGCGCATTGTCTGGGACACCCTTCAACGGGCTGGAGGGACACGTTTTTGGGCTGGCTAAAGTATGGGTCATGGTAATGACCTGGACGGCGTATATTGGTTTCAAGTGAGCGTGCGAGCAAATGCAGCCCTCGGCTCTGGCGTTTTGGATAGGGTAGTCAGCCGATCGACAGGTTTAAGTGCCGGACGGTCTTGCCTACGATGTCATGACAGTTTGATTAATGGATACTTCTGGGTTCGTGAGAACTCATCCTACAATTCACTTTTCATTTCACTTTTCCTGCCCATCTTAAGTTTGATACTCCGTACCATCCTCCAACATAAAAACACCAAATTACTTCATGATTAATGTGAGCATGGCCATCTTACATGAAGTGATAGACATTCGTGTTCAAAGTCACCCCCCATTCTGTCCTACACATCCACTTGAATCTGTAAGCCCCATGATCCGCCCCCTGCTGATCCAAGAGCTGCCACTTTGGAAGCAAGGCCGGGCACAAGGTTGAGTGCATGATGCAACAATGCTACCCCGCGAACTCCTCCGCCCTGTTGCCCGCCTCCCCGCATGCTGTTTTGATGCCAACCCCACCTACCATCAGTGCGGCCTCCGTCCCTCTTGCGCCCCCTGCCCCTCAGTGTCCGTGCCTCCAATCCAGTTCCCCATTGACTTTGGACAATGTTGGATGGCAGGTCCCAGTAGCTTGGTTCCAGGTTTAAGCCTATCTTTTCCGTGGCGCTTTCTTTCATATTGAGAAGGGGGGGGATTTCCTGCCTGTGTTACGTTCTTCTTGGGGAAGGGCAAAGTGCTTTTTTTCATTCCTTCCCACTTACAATCCTTACTTTCTTGGCAAGTGTCATTGTACTTGGCCTGCTTGGTTTGTCGGATGTGTTGTCTTGTTGTGCGAGGGGGAGAGAGTGTGTGTGTGTTCCTTTCAGTTTCGGACTTGTGTGATCAAGTTTTCTGTTCTTTTCTCTTTTTTTCTTTTCTTGTCAGACGCACAACGTGGTCTTGTTAGATTTCCTTCTTCAAGGGTCCCGCCCTCGATTGTTCATTGTTCCTGGTTTGGGATCTGAGATCTGGGGTTGAAGTACACTACGGAACAGATTGATCGCTGGGATCGATATCGACCTTCGAGGTATTCTCTCGGACGAAAAAAACTGAGTTTACCGACAGGCGGGAGCTCCCACACTTTTGTCTCGGGTAATCGAAAACGATTGGAACCTTTGAAAGACGCCTACAGACCCCGGAGGATATGGGGAGGACATGAGAATGGGCAGAACACAAATTTGATAACTAGAGAGTTCCTGGACACCTGGTTTCCGATTGCTTTAACGGGCTTGCTTTTTCAATTTCAATACGTTCACTTCTTCATTTGTTGGTATCAGCTGGTTGACGCTCAGCCCGCTGGCGTTTGAGAGGCTGAAACTTGGTCTTGGTGGCGGTTATACTTTGGAGGCTTAAAGACTTTTGGGAGAACACTCTTTTTCTCTACTCTTGGGGCACACATTTTCAACTCCCGTGCTGGAGATCACTGGACAGCCGCATGGTTTGGGGATATCTTACACAGCAACCATCACAGGCATGAGGGTTCCTCCATCCGTCGTCGTCGTCGTCGCCCTGGCGTCGGTTGCCAACGCAGCCACCACCAAAGTTCACTATGACTCCCTCTTCAACCTCTCTTCCACCGATGCCACAACAACGACAGCCCCAGGGGCTAGCCGGCCAGACCCTCAGCTCTTCGCCGACCTCTGCGCGTCTATCAACGTCATGCAGAACCATTACTTTGAGAACTGGATCGGTACCTGGCCCGACGCCATTGACTGGACGAGAGCAGTAATGGGCACTCACATCGCCGGAGCCCTCCGCACCATAACCGAGGACTTCGAGTTGGCTAGGTCCCAGCCCAACCTCGTTATCCCGCCCCTTGCCAACTTTATTGGTCGATACTTTGGTGAACTCATTGCTTTCTACTTTGGACAAGACGTCTTCTCTCTGCGCGGTCAAGCGTTTGATGATATGCTCTGGGTTGTGCTGGGCTGGTTGGAAGCAATACAGTTTATTGACGAGCTGGGAGATGGGAGGTGGCATGGGGAGAGGTGGACAGCTCCTTTTGCTCACAGGGCGAGGATATTCTGGGAGTTGTCATCGAAGGGCTGGGATCAGAAATTGTGCGGGGGCGGCATGTTGTGGAATCCGAGGTTAAGCCCTTACAAAAATGCGATTACCAACGAGCTTTGGATTGCAGCAAGTGTGGGGATGTATCTGCATTTCCCAGGGGATGAGAATACCAGCCCGTGGGAGACGATGGCCGCTCTGGAAAAGCGTGGAGTGGGCAAGAGGGACTGGCCGCCTCATGATCCGATGTTCTTCACAACCGCGCAGAGAGGATATGAGTGGTTGGACTCGAGCGGGATGATTAACAATCAGGGGCTGTACACAGATGGATTTCACATTTCGGGGTATAGTGAGGGGAGCAACAACACCAAGTGTGATGAGAGGGACGAGATGGTGTATACATACAACCAAGGCGTTATTCTGTCGGGTCAATTGGGCCTGTTCGCTGCTACTGGCAGCGAGGAGTATCTGAATTCCGGACACAAGCTCATCAAGGACGTCATCCGAGCTACAGGATGGGATCTTGACAGGGCCAGACCTGTGGTCAATCTGGACGATTACCATGCCAACTTACTTCCAAGTTGGAAGGGGTTAGGACGGGCGGGCGTGTTGGAGGAAGCCTGTGACATCTTTGGAACCTGTTCGCAAGACGCCCAGACGTTCAAGGGGATCTGGATGCACCACTTTACCACGTTCTGCTCGCCAAACTCACTCGACAAGCTCATGCCCATTGTTGGCTTCAAGCTGGGCCGGGACGGGCTTGCGAGAATCAAAACCAAGCACTTTGCTGAATGCAAGAAGTATGTGCCGTGGTTGAGACACAATGCCGCTGCGGCCCTGGGCACGAGAGATGAGCACGGAAAATACGGAATGTGGTGGACGATTGGGCTTTTCCCCTGGCAGCAGGGGCTGAAGATGAGCTGGGAGGATTTGGAGCTGAGCGTGTTGCCTCCTGACCACGGCGAGGATGACTACCGCAACCGTGGGGTGCCACACAATGAGGTCTGGATGGTGGTCAATCCGGACATCACCTCGCCCACTGAAGAAGAAAACGAGCTGCCTGCTCAGCATATCTCTCTTCAGAGGCAGAAGGTGGCGTACATGCAAATGGGCAAGGAGGATATGAGAAAGAGAGAGTTGAGGCCGGCTCCGCAGAAGGAGGCGTGGAACAATGATCCGAACACCCGCGGACGAGGGCGGACGGTTGAGACTCAGGGTGGTGCGGTGGCATTGTTGAGGGCGTTATGGGTTGTTTCTAAGCACACATATTAGGGGGTTATACACCGGGTTTCGTGTTCTGCTGCATCTATAGAGATGGGATTATGTTTATAACTTACGAGACATGATAGATATGGGAAATATATGGTGGCACAGGCTTCTCCTTGAACCTGTCTGACTGTCCAACTGAGATGCTGTGACATCGGTGGCCACCTCTGGGAGCAACTGGCCACCCCTTCCCTCCCACCCCTCCTTCCTCGTTCCCTCCCTCCTGCTTGCTCCTTCCCTCAGCGGGTATTTAAGGGTCGACTTTGGGAGATAATAGCAACCGGGGACGCCCGAGAAGGGGTGGAATGGCTCAGTGGTATGAGGGGACGCCTGAATACTCACGAGCTCCATACCCACCTAACAGAGATGTAGGTGCTCTTGGTGCAATGGAACCCACGGGTTCGATTGCATGCCAGGGCACCGAACTCTTTTGCTTTTTTTTTTTTTTTTCAATTAGACTCTACGAGAGTTTCATTTCATATATACCTCCTTTTTTCAGACAAGTCATCCCACTAGAACCTGCTGGGTTACATCCTTTGATACAAGATTACTTTTTTGGAAAATCATCATTGTTCGCTATGAAAAGAGATCATCGCTGTCGGTTTCCAACTCTTCAAAAAACAACCTCATGCCTTGTGCCAAACATCCCAAGACCGAATGATAGGTTCAAAGCTCAAAATAATAATCTGTGCGGTCAAACCACCACCAGCAGCCTTCGTCCTAGTGAGGAGTAGCTTGGATACTAAGCCACGGCAGCTAACTCATACACTTCGTCTGTGTTCGCATTCCAGAGCGCTCTCAAAACAAGCATGGCATCCTGCCTGATATATACAGCATTGCGGATGCGCCGTCTTCTTATATCAGCAGAAACGTCCCCGAGGCGGCGGCGCAGATGCTCCTGACGAACCTCGGGATCCCAGTTTCCGACATACGGCCGACCGATCTCTCGGACGAGATCAATATGTTCAGCGATAGAAAACGTAACCGTACGGATTTCGGCTTCATCTTCCTCATCATATCCATCATAATCATGCGAAGACGTAGCCACAGTGGTAGCAACCTCCATTGCTTCTCGTACAACAAGGGCCCTCGATAAAACTGGTTCCGGCCCTGGTACCAACCCGTTGTACCCCCCTTCGGGCAGCACACCGTCGTCCTAAAGAATGATTTGCCGCGCGTCCTTGATCATACCTTCTGACGGACAGTACGGGCACTTGAACCTGGACCCCTTGCACAGCTTCTGAAGCGTCTCCTTGGCCAAGACGTGTCCGCAGGGTATCATCATCGGGGGGTTTGCGTCTGTTGTTTGCTCCTTTGATACGGGGCAGACAAAAATACTGTGGTAGAGCATGCTCTCAGGTAGAGGCGTCTCAAAGGCCATCTCGTTGGATGTTGTCCATTCTGTGCCCTTGGCTAGTGTCTTTTGTGTGTACTTCATCAACTGTGGAAGAGCGAGCGCGCCTGCTGTGGCAGCCAGGTACAGGGGTGACTCGGCTGAGAGGCCCAACAGACTGCAGAATTCGCGAGTAAAAGAAGAGGCAACATCACTGAAGGCAGTATCAATCGCAAATATCTGTTTGTACGGAGAGGCGGCGATATTTGGTGCAAAGGCCATGGAGCATGCCAGTCGGTTGATCTCAGAAAGATGGCGGACTTGGAAATGGGCAAAGTTTGATCGAGCATACCGTAGAGCACCGCGCTGGCCGTTGTTTTCATCGTCAGGTAGTCCGTTGACAGATGGTCCCTTAAACAACCAAACAAACTGTAGCCTGCTTAGCTCAAACTCGAGATTGCTTCCTCGTGCCTCTAACTCGACAGAGTTATTCCTCGCCCAGGTTATGGCCGGCATGAGATTCTTGGCCTTCAGCTCTTGCAATATGTTGTACATTTCGGCAAAGTTTTCTTGCAGCTCTTGTGAGTGGAAGGACGATAAATCGTAGTTCTCACTCGACGTCGTCGAGAAGGCATCGTCGGCGTCCATGGCTTCGTCCTCGTCGCCCCCCTCATCCATATGTTCATCCATGTCTGCCAATTCTTCTCGTCTCAGCGTTGACTGAACTTCGCTGATGAAGGTCGAAGCCACTGAGAACTGCCCTTCCCTAAGAAGGTGCATGGCGATTGCTCGGTTTATTAGAGACACGTGGTCTGCCATGGCATCGTGATCTGTTGGGAGCGGCTTCAAAGGAAAGGATCTGTCCAGAGCCTTGCCAATCTTCTTGTGGGCGGCAGCGGCTCCTTTGAGACCATCGTTTACGGCTTCGAAGGCGGTTTTGACGGGGTTCTGTAGTTTGGTAATAGTGATGGCTGTGTGGGATTCGGACGCTGAGTTGTGCGTTCAGTATACCTACCACCATTCAATATCAAGCACGTCGCGGATCACAGCTTACCTGAAGCTACCTGTTCGCGAGCAGCGCTGAGCAACTCGATGATCTTGTCGACATTCTCTACCGCTTTGCTCAGCCTCGGGAGTTTGTTTATTTTCCGATATTCTTCCTCGAGAGCCTCAAGCTTGGATTTCTCGGATGCCATGGTTGTTGGCTGCCACGAACAGCTTGTGTATGTAGTGGCAAGCCCACTTGTCTGGTTCGGGTGGGAATGAGAGTCGATTACTAGGAGAAGGCGGTGGCTCGATATCGCAAAGCTTTTAGGGTACCAGCTGGCTATCCAAGGTAGCAAAGGAATGGGGAACTGTAGAATATTCGAGGCGTGTTATGTGGTGGATTGTGGGCTGTGGTGGTAGTGGTGGTGGTAGTGGATGTTTGGGATAAAGCAACAAGTTCAGTCGTAATGTCTGTATCATTGAACCTCCTCCACTTCTATCCATCCCACTGCGGGCAGCTGCAGTGGCGCGCTCACCGTGGATTGGACCAGCCCTTCAGGTGACGCACCAACTACCAAGGTCGACCCCGCTGGCGTTTCTGGTCCGAGCGCAGGGTGAGGTGGTGGTCCCAGGAACTGAGGTGGCAGGGATGGCTGTTGGTGGGGTGGGTTCGACAGCCTGCACTTTCCTTTCTTACCTAGCTTCTCGGGAGAGCACTTCAAAAGCTGTCACTGCAAGGAGAGAGTCTCAGCTGCAAGTCTTGGTCGTTTCTATGGGGTACAGATATCACATGCCAGCGACGGAGAAGTTATCACCACCTACGCTTTCAGTTTTGGCTCCAACCTTTTACAAGTACCCGCACTATATTACCAGCAGGCAATTGATATCGGCTCCCCCCTATTCTCACCCGACGACACCACCAAAGCGCCAGCCCCGTCCTCATCAAGCGATCGGCTGCTTGCATATCGACACTCTCCACCAAACTCTGGGGTGGAGGATATCTCACCGCCCCAGCTCGCCCCACGATGGAGCTCTTGTAGCTTGCGCTGGTTCCATGTTTGACATGGATGTTGGCGGTTGTGCCAGCTGTGACAAGCCGTCCAAGTTCGCATCTTAAAACGTCCGTACCGTCGTGACACGCCATGTCTATCCGGATACCTTTTCCTGCCGCCTCACTCGACGGCAGGGCACACCGCGAAGAAAATATCACGCTGGCGAGAACAGCTTCACACAGAAATGCCAGGCCCGCGGTGCCAGAGACACCAGACGGTGCCACAGCTGCCAAAGTGGAGGCCGCCGCTCTTGCGCTCCCGCCAGGTCCGGGTCGCCGCCGAGTCGTGCTTCCAGACCCTATAGCTTTCAAGTGAGCTCCACACACCACGGCCTCTTTAAGGCCTTGCCTGCTGATACTTTGTTTGCGTTTGCGCATATAGATTCCTTGAGGGCGATCCATCGGTAACGGTCGTTAAACGCAAACATGTCCTCCCTGGGTACGAGCTCTATCTCGTCGAACAATGGGCGTGCTCACGCCAGTCGCCTGCCCTTGTCATTGCAACTTACACAGCCGATCCAAAACACTCGGTGGTAGTTGGGGTACTGGAGATGCCCTCGGAAGAAAAGGACTGGCCGCCGAGGTTGCGGTTATACTTCAACGCCATTCAGCAATATCATGCGCGACCAAAAGAGACCGATATCGGGGAGCTCATGGTCACCAACCTGAGCAGTTTTCCCTCCGCTCTCACTGTAATCGCAGTACCCGATGGAGACATCCAAAAACATCGCCAGGTATTCATCGTGAACGAGAACCTCAAGCGGTTAGGGTGCTCAGGGAGATCAGGACTTGCACTCACCGATCCAACGCCAGCCACTCAGGCCAAATTTCTGCAACTATACAAGACGAACGAAAAGATTCCCTTTGCCCAAGCGGTTTTAGAACTGGTCAGGATGTGTCAGATGGCTCTCCACATATTTGGCATGCTGGATGCGGAGTATATGGATGGGTTACTATGTGATGTGACTGAGACGGCGATCAACAACTGGTGGACCGAGATTGGATCCGAGTACTTCAATATTGAGCCCACAGATGGCATCTTGGGACCTACAACAGTGGCTTCAATGCTCGGCATGCTGATGGGAGCCAGGAATCGACTCAGTTACTATGGAGCTCCCGTCGTGAAAGATGTTTTTGATTTGGAACACACCAAGAAAGGGATCGGAACCTTCCAAAAATCTGTCAAGATAGAACGGACCAGGCGCCTCGATCGCCAGACCTTGCTCAAACTACACAGCGTCACGGCCAAGGCAGCTGCAGGAGACGGTGTTTGGGGTGTACACAGGGCTGTCAAATCTACGGTGGCTGAAATTGGCGGCAAAAGAGGCGAGCTGGTTATTGGCATGGTGGGAGGCAAAGACAAGGCAAATATTGGCGATATCGAAACGGTGGATTTGAGCAAGTTCATCAATCTGGCATACGGCGAGAGACCAAAATGGCTTTGGCATGGAAAGCCAAGGAGAGTACAGCAAGAGACTGCGCCTGGCTCGGCGTTTGGAAAAGAGCTAAGAGAAGAGGCGATTCTGCCCCAGGCTGGGGGCAGAAGAACCCAGTCCGCGCCAGTGGAAGATGAACTCGAGGCCAAAAAGAGGGAAGATTCTCCGGCCATTTACTCACCACCACCCGTGACGAACTCGGCGCCCATCGCAGCTGAGAGCCATAATCCTGGTGACAGGGATGCTCTGCGAAAGACGATTTTCAAAGGAGTAGCTGGAAAGGTGAGCGATGCTCGGTCCGGTCTAGGTCGAATCAGAGACGCCGTGGGAGGCGGTCTGAGGGGTCATGCCAGCAAACCATCTAAAGACGAAAGCCCGGACACGGCCATGAGCGGATACTCAAGCCCTAGTATAGCGACACTGGCTCACACATCTGCTGCCGTAACAAGCCCCGTTGCAGTTGGCAAAGCTTTTAGCTGGAAGATAAAGCCAGAAGAATATGCAAACGGGGTTCCAAAAGAGCGTGAAGCTGGAGACTTGGCACCCTCGGAACTGAACCCTAGTGCAGAAGGGAGTGAGACCCATATCACAGCAGCTAAAGCCGAGTCGACTTCGTCCCAGGAGTTGCTCAAGGCAGCCGAAGAAATGGAAGCATTAGCAGAAATCCGAAAAGATGTGCTTGAAAACACCTTTTCAGCCCCGGCATCCGACGCAGGTGATCTGGATGCCCAACCTCAGCAGTTTCTCGGTGCGGAAAGCGGTTCAGATCTGCCATTGTCATTCCTTCGGCGACGGCATAGCTTCACAAGCCTTAACTCGGTACAGCGCCGCCCAAACGACGCCCGATATCCCCGCCGCCTGTCTTTCAGCGAAGCCGAAGAGGCCGTTCTTGGTTGGCATGAGATTATGAGCCTGGCAGATTTACCACCCTCGGACGCCGGTGTTGACCCAACGACCACAGCTTTCCTACAATCCCAAGCAGAGCTGGCCTACAGATTGTACTCCCGGCTCCAAGAGATGCAGAATGACCTTGCATCGTGGGTGACGGGCAAGTTATCCGGAGTTGAGAAACTAGATATGACATTTGCCGATCAACAAGCGGAACTTCAGGCAGTCTATCATGCCCTCAGCGACGCCTACGCGCGAATCAGGCATAGCAGTGGGGAGCTGGTGGCAGAAGAGAGGGCTCGCTTAACCGAGGCTGTCAAGGACGTTGAGGTCTTGGTGGCCAAGCTTGAGTATGAGATCGGCGCGCTGGTTAGGAGGGTTGACGAAGTTGAGGATGGTGTGGCGCAGTTTGCGGCTCAGGTTGAGGACCTGGAACGGAGGGCGGAGGAGCTCAAGACTGCGTTAGAGACGGAAAGCTGGGCGCATTGGCTTGTTCGGACGTTGACGGGCATCGGGAGTGGGCCGAATATCACCGGAGGGCGGTCCAGATGAAAGGAGGCATCGTTCGATTTTTGGCATAATAACTGTACAAAAGAGAGCCAGGAGTTTGGTTATACCACAGCATTGAGCTGATCGGTACGGCGTTACGGGAAAGGGAATTGATGACTAGTTCTGTTCAAGCATAGCATTAGGTACTTTAATTCACTGGAAATGCTCCAGACCCTCCAAGCAGACAGAGAAGCGATGTCATGATTTGAAGCAGCAACCAAGAAACACCTCTATATCTGGCCACGCCGGACCCAACCAACCGTTCCAAACAGCCCATACCGCTGGGTAATAATGTACACCCAAAGCTAGAAATATTCGATGCTCTTCTTGTCCAAGATGTCTCTTTTGTAAAAATGGTATCCCGGTTCCCCTGATCCTGTTGCCCAACACAGACAAACCCTTGGAATCCCGCAACCGATCCACTCAAAATTATCCTTATTCATACACACCCCCCGTTTCCTTGTCTTCAGGCCTTTTACCGTCCCATCATGCCCCCCTTGGCGGCCTGCTCCTTCTGGAGCTGGTCGGAAATGGTGGTGTGCGCCTCGAAGAACTTGGCGCTGCAGCGATCGAGGCACGAGGCCTCGCCCTTGGAGAGCTCGCCTTCGCGGTATGTGCTGTCGATGCACTTTTGGGAGCAGATCTTGGCCATGCTACGATACAAATAAACGTCAGTATAGCGTCCAAGAGAAACAGGTATCGAGAAAAAAAAAAAGGAACATACCGGGTCTGCATCTCGGTCATAACCTTGATCTCGTTCTCGACGGCGGCGATCTTCTCCTCGGAAGAGAGCTTGGGTTGACCGAAACCGAACATTTTGAGATTTTGGGGGGGCGGGGGGTTTCAGGGGGGTGTAGAATAGAGGTGGGTTGATGGTATCGCGATAATAGGTAGTTCAAATGTCAAAGAGAACGTTCAGAGCCTTGCATGGATGTCGGTTTCTGCTACCAGGACAAAAAAACCGATGCCGACCGCAGCGTCATGCCAAGAGCGTTGGTTGGATTGCTTGGCGATAAGAAGAACCAGGGGTTCTATCAAATTGTAGAGTGATTGGTCAGAGCTCTGAGCGGTGGAGTCAGTGGAGGGGCGTTAAAGCATTAGAGAGCTTCAACTTTTTTTAAACAAGCGGCTTTTCTTCTTTGGACAACAGACAGCATTTCGTGGGAACAGCGCAGTTCCCGTTTCAGGGCGTGATTTAGGTAATTGTAAGTATGTTTTCTTTTGGAGGGAGTCTCGTTTCATATGATGAATTGCATAAACCTTAGAACCGTTGCGACTGACACGCTTCGGCGTGGTTGATCACAAATGCCAATTTTCTGACATCACACACACACACACACACCTTACGATATCTCTGCTGGAAGCTCAACTAGGGGAACCACAGCTAACAGAGTATCTGGTAGAAATGATGCGATGAGACCACCACCGAGCCTCCAGTTCCTGCGGCCGTACGCCCGGGTACCAGTGGCGTTCCAGCTCCTCCGCCGCGCGCAGTTATCACAGCGCTGCTCCTTCCACCTGGCCCGGCAGCAGGAACTGGAGCAGGCTGGCGCCCTCAAGTATCCCCGTATCCAGAATGATGGCGGCGTTATTATGCGGATCCCCGACTTTCGGTCAAAGTATCGAGGCATTGAGCAGGGCACTGTAACCGAAGAGGAGGTTACTCTGCGAGGGCGAGTCGAGTCTGTCCGCCGCGCTGGGTCAAAGCTCGTCTTCATTGATATTAGAAGCGAATTCGAGAATGTTCAAGGGCTGTGCAACCTGGTCAAGCTCGTTGATGGTACCACGGGCGTTGGTCTGAAGGACCTGGCCCGGTTATTAAATAGGGGCGATATAATCTGTGCGTCCCATCTTGTGAACCGTGTCCATCTCGAGTGAAAGCGTGTTCAAGCATGCTGACACGTGTTGTGCTCCGTGATAGCTGTGACGGGCAAGGCCACAAGAACCCAAACTGGCGAGCTTTCCATCCAGGCCATCCGGCTGCCGCAGGTTCTCGCCCCTAGCATCGTGCCCCGGCCGGAGAAGGTCGAAGACACATTGCATCGTCACATTGACATGCTCGCCCACCGCAGAACTGTAGACACCCTCCGACTGCGTTCATACATCATCCGCTATCTCCGAGACTTTTTTCACCAGCGCAACTTCCTCGAGTTCCAAACTCCCATTCTCTCAGGCAATGCCGGTGGCGCCGTTGCCAGACCCTTCACTGTCCATGCCGAAGCCGTCAGCAAAGATGTGTCCCTTCGCATTGCCCCTGAACTTTGGCTAAAGCGCCTTGTCGTCGGTGGTGTTGACCGTGTCTTCGAGCTTGGTCCGGCCTTCCGCAACGAGGGCATTGACCAAACACACAACCCAGAGTTTACAATCTGCGAGTTCTATCACGCCTACGCCAACCTCCAGGATCTAATCACGACCACCCAGGACTTGATTCGCGGGGTAGCTGAGCACTGCTCAGAACTCATCTCCAACGGCACCCTGTCCTCGTTGCCCGAGGTCTCGGACCTTTCAGTCTACCAGCAGCCCTTCCAGCAAGCCGAGTTCATCCCGACCCTCGAGGCCAAACTCGGTTTTGTCTTGCCCGACTTGACGTCTCGCACCGCCCACCAAGACCTCGTCTCGCTTCTCGATCAGCACTCAATCCCCCGCTTCGACGGCCAGGACGCCCTCCCCTTGCCCAAACTCCTCGACAAGCTCGCCGAGCGCTACATCGAGCCACTGTCTCTGGCCTCCCCCCTCTTCATCACCCACCACCCGGTCATCATGTCCCCGCTCTCCAAGTCTTTCCTCTGCCCCAGCACCAAGCAGCACGTCTCGGCCAGGACGGAGCTGTTCATCAGGGGCAAGGAACTGGCAAACATGTACGAGGAGGAAAACGATCCTTTTGCCCAGAGGGAGAAGTTTGCGGAGCAGATCAAGCAAAAGGATGTGGAAGAGGGGCAAAAGGTGGAGGTGGATGAGAGCTTTTGCTATGCCCTGGCCAGCGGGCTGCCGCCGACGGGGGGTTGGGGGTGCGGGGTGGAGAGGCTGGTGATGCTGATGGCGGGGACGGGGAGAATCAGTGAGGTGTTGAGTTTTGGGAATTTGAGGAATGTGGTGGTGGGCGGGAGTAATGTTGCGGTGACGGGGATGGAGGGGAAGGGGGAGGGGGATTTGGTGACACAAGAAGAAAAGAAGGAGTAGATGGGCAAGGAGGTCGGAATGTATGTATGATACCTATGTATGAATGGATAGACGGATACCCCGTTTGAGAGGTAGAGGCAGACTTGCTAGCCCTGAACCAACAACTCTCTTTTGACTTCAACTAAACGATGTTTTCGTCGATGCCAGACACCTTGTTTAGTAACAAAAAGCTTAAGAACATCAGTGTTGAGACGAATTTTCAGCACTGACTAACTTGAATACAAAGGCTTCATCATCCACATCACAATGCAACATCACACATCGTTTAAAAATAAAACTAGGCATTGCATTTCATGACTATCTTTCGTGAATCCGTGGAACTCTCCGCCATAAATCATGCCCCCTGGTATCTGCTCGACTCCCAAACCCCAAATCATTGCCATAAATCTGCTGACCGAGAAGGAACCGCAAGCTATACCTGCGGTCTCTAGAATAAAACCCCCGGCCTCATATCCCCATGTCCATGCTTCCTGCTTTTTGTTTGTTATACATCCTCAAACACATCAGGAAAACTAAAAAATATATATATGTCTCGGTTTAACGCCTGCCGAATGACCCTGATGATGCCTCCGGACGGCGATGAAGTTGACGAAAGAGAGTCGTCGTATGCTTTTTTTTTGGTGTGTTTTCCGTTTTCATCTTTTTTTTTTTTTTGGTTGTTTTGGTGCGTAAGTCGGGGTAATAATACACCATCAAACAAGCCCTTCTCCCGGATCATCATCTCCAGCCCCCGAACCATCCTTCTTGTTGTGGCATCATCACCACCTTCTGTGACCAGCGGGGACCACCTCCCATTCGTGGCGCTTCATGATCTTCACCCAGGCCTCGTAGTCGACGCGCTTGTCGGGAAAAGGATGGTCGAGGTCAAAAGGACGCAACAGAGGGGTGTGCAAGGACAATAAACAGCTCTCGACCCTTGCATGAATCATCACGTGGGTTGATGCATCTTTACCATTCTGACTACGTCGCAAGCAGTCACGTCCAGCGAACCACATTCCGTTCTCCGAATTGGATTTTGGCTGGTAGCCTGGGATGCGGCGCAACTTGTCCCATCGCTTCGCCATGGCGATCCTCCTCTGAGCTTCGGGGTCGTCGATTTTCCAGGCAAACCCCTTGAGCCAGATGTAGTGCTCGAAAAGAGCTTGAGATGCCGCCTCCGGCCACACCGAGCTCTCGAACCGTGCGTTGAAGCTCTCGGGAGGCTCGCCGCCGCACATCTCGTCATCGTACCAGTCCGCGTTTGGATGCTTGAATGGGTCTTCATGCTGAGGGCCACCCTCTCTGTAGTCGAAAGGCTCTGTTGGCCAGTTGTGTTTCCAGCGGTATCTCGAATACGTGTCCGTGTAATGGTGAAGGTTCTCTGGTTCGGGTGGGTAGACCACCGGGTCGGATGGGGAGAAGTTCATGAACTTGAGCCAGATGGCATCAGCTGTGCGGACCGCCTTGAGTGCCTTTTGCAAGTACTCGTTTCGACTGGGGTGAAGAACATCGGTGAGAGATCCCTTCTTGGTGTCCAAGTTCTCCAGGTAATGCTCAATGGCAATCCGTTTCCAGCGGCGTAGGTTGCTGCTTTCCATATCCCTGACGAAGTTGATCATCTTGCAGCCCCAGCAAAGATCGATACGATGAGCATAGAGAGCATGAGGAAGCTTCGTGTTACAACCTTGGCATGTCTGGGTGCGGTGCCAGAACTGAAAAACATTGTCAGTCTCACCCCGTACAAGATGCAAGCCCGCCGGAGGCGCATTCTCCCCATGCCTGAAATCATCCCCGCTGGTAGCCGCCATCAGATCGTCGTAGAGTCTGTGCTGAATCTCCGTCTTAAGCTCTTCATACTTGTTCTTCCGCAGCTTCTCGACACGGGCTGCAACGCGATCCTGCAAAGCCGCCTGAGAAAGCCTACGACTGCCATAATTCTCCGCCATAACCTCGGTGCGGGCTTCGCGTTCGACGGAACGCTGGAAAACCTCTGGAAGCACGAGAGCTCTGAGCTCCCGCTTAAAGGTGACCATGGCGTCTCGCGCTTTCAAGGTCCACAAACAATCCCATCCGGGTAGACGACGGACGAAGCTAAAGAATGATGCGCTGTCGCTCACCAGGTCCATCCCGATTTCTTCGGCGTCATACCAGCACCGCATCATGAGGGCGACAACGGCCTTGGGGGTATGGAAGGTCGGTTCGTTGTACACGACACCGTAAGAGCCAAGCCGCTTGCAGGTATTTGGGCCACGAAAGAAAAATGGGCTGAAGTCCAACTGAACATAGCTAGGATTG
The DNA here is from genome assembly GCA_033296885.1 of Triangularia verruculosa. NCBI lineage: Eukaryota > Fungi > Ascomycota > Sordariomycetes > Sordariales > Podosporaceae > Triangularia > Triangularia verruculosa. Next base: position 334,779 of record MU863885.1, read on the forward strand.
GGGTCCTGCTCATCGACCGAGGTCGCCGATGTGGCGACAGAAACCTGACTGGTGTCGGCGTCAGTCAACAAAGATGTGTCATTGCTGCTCGAGGGATCCCCATTCTCCGAGGCACTCGTGCTATCGGTAGCAATGTTGTTGGTCTCAGTATCCTCGCCGTCGGTATTCTTTGCGTTCTGGTCATTGCTCTCCTCTTTGTTTTCGCCCTCTGTGGGGTTGCTGGTACACAAGGCTTTGTGACGGTCGGTGCGATATGATCGAGGGTGTCTCTTGATGATATCAATCAATGCAGGAAGCTGAGTGACATCTAGGAGGTCGCAGCGAGAAATAGACAAGGTTTCGAGGTTCGGCATGGAACTGATCACGAGGTCCACCGTCTTGACATCCAGAAACGGGAGCCTGTCCAGGACAATGTGACGGAAGCTCAGCGGGATCGTGATGAACTTTTGTGCTAGAATCACAAGTTAGATGGAATGTACCCCAAATACACCAACGGTAAATACTTACTGAGCCTCACGGTTCTGCTGAACTCGTCTCGATACGGCGTCAGGCTTGGAAGCGCCGGGGTGTTTGAAGTGATGACGAGAACCTCGCGCCGGACACCAGGATCCTTGACCATGTTTCCATGATTGTCATACTGAGGGAGGAAGTCGCTGATCTGATACGCCTCCCTGGCGAAGTTCCAGAATTCCTGTTTGCGAGTTAGCTTTGAATAGAAAGAAACCCAAGGTCCCAACAAGGAGCACCAACCATGACGTGAGACACAATATGACCAGCCTGTTTGCAAGTGAACGCAAGTGCTGTGATATCTCGAACACTCGGATGCAAGAGATTGACTATCTCTTGGCCGTACTGAAGGTTTGACAAGAACTGGAGGAAGGGATTCTTCTCGTTCACGTCCCTTGTTGTCTGGTTTATGGCAGGGTTTATCTGTGGTATGGTGTTAGTTTGATGGACCCTGGTAAACTCAACTGGGAGTAAGACTTACACCACCCAAAAATCCGCGAATGGCCGGGGGATTTTGGTTGCAGTTGTCACGAGCCTCGAACAACTCCAGCATGTCATTCTTCTTGTAGAGCTCTCGGACTTCCTTCTTTTGCTTCGGAGTGTAATCCTGGAAGACGGGCGGCAGCGACTCGCGATGGCCTTTCTTGAGAGCAGTGGCTAGCTCTTTCTCAACATCCTTCCCCTCAAGAGAAACCCACGGACGATTGTAGTTGAAATTGAGAGTGCCATACTTATCAACGGGGGTACCCTAATACGAGTGTTAGATGCCTGAGTTTCTGAGTCATCAGGAATGCGACTTACATAGAGTTTGGTCATCTCCCACGGCTTGGGGTACGAGGATGATCTAGTGCGACCAGCATTGCCTGGGACTTGAGAATTCTGAGGCCCGTTGCTGCGGTTTTTACCGGAACGACCAGAACCGTTGGGAGCGCCGTTGTTGGGGCTGGGACGCTGGTAACCCTCCGGAAGCTCGAGTTGGGCAGCCCGTCTGGTGGCTTGGGCGCTTGATTCGCCGTTCTGGGCGGCGTTCTGCCTACCCTTCTTGCGGTTGTTCCTCGCTTTGGCCATGATTTCAGCGGGCGAGGTAGGCAAAACGATGTTGTCTTCGACTGTTCACTCAAGACGGTGAGTTGTACTATTCTCAAGTGAGGAGGGTATGGATAAGAAGTGGGCGTAATTATGGGTATAATTTAAACCCCAAAAAGCTCAACTGGACCAACGAAAGGTGCCAAAGAAGTCAGGAGGGTAAAGGAATGGGAGAACAGTGTAGGTGGAAGTCAAGAACGGGGATATAAATGGTCGAAAGACCGCAGGAAGGTTGGCTTGTGATAAAGGCTGTGAAATGAAGGCTAATTCAAGCCACCGCCACAGTAGCCACAAAAGTGAATGGTAGGAAGGAGCAGAGGGTTTGATGGCATCAAAGTGGCCCAGTTCTGCGGTCCGGGTGCCAAGATAGAAAAAAAGAAGAGAAAAAGTAGAGAAGAGATAAGAGTTTGATGGTTCCAGTGAGGGAGGAAGAAGTCGGGCAGTTGTGACGTTGGCAGTGTGGGGGCAGTTGACAGAAAATTTCTGAAGGAGGTGGTGATAACAGAATTTTCTCAATGGAGAGATGAAATAGAAGGTAGAAGGGGGTCATGAAGAGGAGAGAGCATCAAGGGCTGATGATAGGGATAAAGAAATGCAAAGGAGGCTGGTGCTGGAGATGTTGGTGGCAAAAATAACAGGGAAAGAGAAAACAAGGAGCGGGAGATGATGGTGAGGATGGGGAGGCTCGGAACGATAGAGAAGAAACCTGTGAAACATACCGGTTTCGGCGCGGAGAGACAATGCTGTCTCAATGTTGAACGTTCACTGGCGGTACATTTTGGTTAGCTGAGTGTTCACAAACGGTATGCTTCCTGCGCTTGCGCGCGGCGCTTTCTTCGAGATAGCCGCGAGGAAGCAATGAAGTCGAGTGCTTGGCCTGCTTGCGGTCTCGTCAAGAACAGCATGGTTTCTTCGCGCTCAATGACCGCGTGCAGGCCAAAGAAGTGTCGTCCAAACACTTTGGCAACTGCGTGAGGAGGCCGACAAGGGTGTGAGAGAAATACGTACAAGTTGCGGTGTAAAGAAGGTCGAGGTTGCGTTGGTGACTTCTTTGCTGATGGTGGTCGTAAGAAGCAAAGGAAGAAGACGGAGAGGGAGGGAAGGCAAGAATATATACCCCCCATGGAAAAGGAGGCGGCTGGGGTCAGTGCTCTCTCTGCTCTTGCAACCTTGAAGGCTTATCTTCCCCCACAGTGAATAGACAAAGAGTCAAATATTGTTGAGGGGCATGCTCGCAAAATCAAGGCGGCTGGGAGATACTGAGGTGATTCACTCATCAGGATAACCAGATCCACTCGCCTAGAAACACCGAGATGTGCTCCCGACTAGTCCAGAACAAAGACTTGGGGAGCAGTGGAAACTTGAGGAGCACATCACTACACTCATTGTATCAGACTATCAGTGAATATCTCTTTGCAGGTGAAGTCGGAGGAGCAAGAATTGGTTGGCCAGTAGATAAGATACCAGATCAAGATAGGACTATCAGACACGTTGCTCTTTGATTCACTTTGGCGAGAACCGGAACGATTCAAGGCCATCAAGCCTCCGCCATCTTTTCTCCCTTCCCGTATGGCAACGATATCATCAATGACCTCAGTGCCTGAGGTTTAATCGATGCGGTTGGTCCAGCCGCTTTAATTCTTGACCAGCACCCTCGGCACATGACCGGTCAGGGATACCCAGCGTCTGCCGGGGAAGGAACAGTTATCGGTCCGGGATACCGGGAAGGAACAGCTCGGCCCGGTATTCAAGGGATTCAGCTCCGACCGGGATGCCCGGGATTTACGGGAAGGAACAGCACGGAACGGCCCAGCGGCCTCGATAGTGAAGAGCCGGATCCGATGAGACGGAAGCGGAGCCGAGGCCCTGGCTGGAACTGAGCTGGCTAGCTTGTGTAGGTGACCGGAAGAATCTTGGCTGATTGGGTGGGCTTAGAATGATGGGATAGAATAATGGCCAAACCAAGACCAGCAAGAGCATGGGTTCGAACTGAAGAATCATTTTGACGTTGAATATATATAAACGCTTATGCTGCAGTTTTCATTTCCACTTCATCTGGCTGCCCGCCCAGCCAACATCCCGTGAACCCATAAACTACTATCAACTAGTTCCCCATTCGGCTGAGCTTTCGGGTAATGCATAATAAAACTTTTCGAAGGAAGTACCTAGTTAAACAATGCAAGAGCCCGTTGTTGTAAGAGATATATTCTTTAACCTTGGACAAAAGATCTGATTGTACCGAGTTTAGTATCCAAAGTTAGACTTTAATGAAGATGATGTACAAGACAGGAAAATACATTTTCTATCAGATTGTGCACAAAGCATACCGAGGCAAGTCTAAAGCACGTGGCTTGGACTTTCTCTTGTACCTTGGATAGTCATTATCCCTGAGGGTCCGTGCTCACAATCAGGGGTATGTTGACACAGGACGTTCCCAGAGCAACAGCAGTGTCGAGCTCCTCAAGCTTACAAAAGGACAGCCAATGAAATGAAACGGACAAGGAAAAGCGGTAGTACCTAGGTATATTTATGTACGCTATGTTTGCCCCGGAGCAAGAGTGTACCTACCTAGTGGGAAGCAAGCATGAGTGTTGGAGCAACAAAAGTGTACGTGTTGATAACAACCAGTAGGACTGGGCAGTAAGACCTAGACTGTCACTTGCCAGTCCAACCGAGAAAAAAAAGATCACGAGGGGCAGATGAGCGGGCTTCATCGAGGCGGAGGGTAAACCAAGAGAACAAGGCCGATAACGGGGTGTCACCTCATTGGTAAGAGTTGGTCTGTTGTCCCACACACACCAATCTTCAACTTTCAAGTGGGAGTGTAGGGAGATACGTACTTGAAGCTCTGACGGGTGCCCTGCAGCCATGAAAAGAAACAACGGGGTGGAGGACTAAGCAAGGGCGAAAGTATGGGATAGATATGGATCGGAAATGAGGCTTTGATGCTACCAAGCTATCAAAGACGATGCAGAGATGAGGGCTGGTGAAGGCATCAACAGCCAGGCGAAGAAAGAGGCATGTAATCTGTGACTGGCTCGTGACAATGAAAAATCGAGAAACCCCGCAGCATCCTCTCAACCAAGTAAAGGCACATTTTCCAGTCTTCCTGCACCACTGACGATTAGTAAATATGGTTGCTCCCCGAATTAGCTCGACTTCACCAAGACATGCGGCAGGCTGATTCGAAGGTCGCGTGCTGCCTAGGCCGATTGGAAGAGCCACCTGTGCCGCCCTACCAAGAAATACGTGATTATCTCCATCCATGAGGCATATCAGTGGCTTTCTAGGCCGATTGTTACCTAAACTGAGATCGACAGTTGCGGACTTAATGGCGTTTGGCGGAACCTTCGACTTATAAGTCATGTGCGGGGTCAAATCGCGGGTCTGAGACGACGGGCGAGGGAAATAGAAGAAGGAACTGAGACTGCAGGTACTCGCTTGGCTCTCGCGGTCACGCAAACTGTGCAGTAGCCTGCATGAGCGTTGATGCAGGATGACAGGCGATAGTAATGGTCAGCTGCCTCCAAGTCGGTTTGGATGAGATGAGCCAGTCTCAGACCCCACGCGCTCTTGTATGCGGGCGCCTTCAAATGTATCGGAAAAGGTAGGGATCATGTATGTAACTGTTAAACAAGAGCAAAGGCAGTAGGAAACACTGATATTTCGATAAGGTTTGTAGATAAGGACAACGTTTGTGTAAGTCGGTTGCGGTTGGCTAACAGCACCATCTGGTGGGCACCACTTGCACAGCGTATCCAGACGGCGTGGGTGAGATAATAATGATAGATCTCGATGTAATATATTGCAGGTTAGAAATGAAGACGAGAGTAAGAGGTCACTCTCTGATGTTGCAATCTCAAATTGGAAATCGCGATCTCTCAAAGGTAGCAGCACCCACCCCGCCGCCAAGATACCTCATTGAAACGATGGATGATTGGAGGGAATGGTGAGGGGGGCGTGTCTGCAAAGTGGGCGTACACTATCACAAGATCTGGCCGACCACCAACAGCAAGGACTGTCAGGATTTCCAAAATCTTGACTGTCTGGTCTGATCCGATCATGACTGTTCGTTGACTGTCGTTCCGGCTCGCGGTGCATGCTGCACGTCTCAACACCGAAGATCTGCTTCTTGTTCGAGGTTCCTAACCTTTTCCAGTCTAGTGAGATTCCGGCATTGGAACGTAAACCCACAACTTATCACGTTTATATGCTGTTATCACCAAAACATATCTTGTTGTGTTGCGTCGAGGCAACCAAGAGCGAGATATTTTGGAGATTGTGGTTGGTCTCGAGAACCGAGTGGCAGCGTATCACCAAACGGCTTTTTCTGAACCGATGCCTGCACTAGCTAGCAGTGGACGGACGAAGGTAGACATCGGTGGCAGCCAACTTCACCAACCGCTAACCTAGATGCGCTTATACATGGTGTAGGACTGTACAGATGGTAGAATGCAAGTCGGGACCCGCCAACCAACCTGAAGACGGAGTTTGAGACACTTGCCTCTTCTTGGTCTGACAATGTGGAAATATTTCTTGCCATGGACTATCGGAACCGACAATGCGACCAAGGGTTTTGGAAGGGTCGGTGAAGGTGAGCCCGAAAATGCTTTGTCGAATCCTAGTCGCGGCTGGCTAAGTTCAAGTTTATGTGGTTCAACAATACCGGAAGCAGATGCCGCCAGGGCTCACAGCTGCTACAACCCAGGTATCAAGGTCCCATAATCGTATTCATTGGCGAGCCACCAGCATAAAATAGTGTAGTACTGTACGGATAGCCCTCGTGAAAAAAAAACTCCGAGCCTTGACGTAATTCTGGCGGCCGATATGGCGACCCATCGGGTTGAAAATAGCCAAATCTCGCGCCCACCCTATTCCCTACCCACATTTCACGACAACCAACCTATGTTTTGTGAGTCGCCAAACGCCATATCCAGGGAACGAATCACGAATTCCATGACCATCTGTTTTGGGTGCTGCTGAGAAAAGCCGGGGAAAGATTCACACGAGTGGCACGGCTTCTGTTCACGATCCACTGATGGCACAAAAGGCTGTTCAATCCAGACGCCGCCCCACCCCACCCGGGCAAGCTGCAAGCTGCAAGCTCATGTGCGACCATGAAGAATCATGCGCCCTTCGAGTTGGTTGCATGTGTGGAAACGCCCAGTGTCTTTGACTGAGCTCGAGGATGGCATTGGTTGGACAGAAGCACTGCCAGTCAGGCCACGAGGAGGGGCAGCGGCATGGCGTCGACTCGAAGCTCGAATTTGCCATCCTGTCGCTCGAACACCTCTTTGGTGGTCTGGTGGACATATCTTCAAATTCGAGCTGCCGCGATGTCAGAAAAGCGGTCAAGGCGGTGATGGCCCTTCCACCGTAACCCCACGACTTGACAAGGCGCCACCAACCGGAGCGGGCTCGGCTTGCCGATGTTGAGGCTGCTTTCTCCCCTGCCCGCAAACCCCTGCTTTTGTTGGCGTTGATTTTGCTTGAATCTCATCGCTCGATTTGGCTGCCGAATGCAGGGGGCGGAAATCTACGAAAATGTAAATTGGTGATACGGGATATCAGCACAACAGCGCAAAGTACACGACAGAAAAGGCGGAAGGAGATGCCGCTTGTTGTCGTTGAGGTCGACGTCGACGTTGGGATTCTGGCTGTACCGGGTTCATCGATGCAGCGACGTTGAAACCAACGTCCAGCCTTCCCTGCCATGTGCGATGTGCGGCGGCAGTGGGGCCAAGCTTGTCAAGATGATCTGACATTGGAGCATAAAGGTTCTTTCCACCTCGAGTCCTCGACCGTCTCTCCTGATGGCCAACAGCTGCCAATGCACCCCTATTTAAACAAGCTGTGGACGTGTTGCTGCAGTTGTGCAAAAAAGAGGTCCCGTTGGACCCCCTTTTAAGGAGTCATCGCGAAAGGTGCACCGACCCTGAAATGTTTCGGCGAGTGGTGGTGTCGTCCGAACGGGCAGATGTCATGTGGAGTCCAACGAACGCCATCTGGGGTGCGAGCACAGGCTAGTGAAAAGGTGAGTGGAAATGGGTGGGGCTACAATTGATTACGTTCTCATAACATCGGCACCAAATTTTACGGGAGTGGAGCTCTGGCACACGGCAGGCGGTTGTCTCCTCCATCCACAGCAAACGCCCCACATTGCAACGTGCGAACCCTTCTTTTTTGACGCAAAGCTTGGGACGTTTTCTTTCAAATTACAGGATCGCCATCAAGACATCAACGCTGCCGGTTCACAGCAGGCCTCCGTTTTCACTGTGTGAAAAAAAAAACACAGCAGCATTGGGCAGCTCTGACCATTATGGATATCCACAGCTAATAGACAAGAAGAGAAAACTCTGTTTTTGGCGGTCTATGTTGCTGCTAGGTAGGATGTTTTATGAAGCCCCCCAGCCCAGGCTCCAGACGCAAGGCCCTGATCGACAAGGAGAACGGGTTACGGTACCTTACGTTCAGCGAGGGCTACCAGCAGAACATGTCACTCTCTGCGACTCCCTCAGGCTGGTTCGATGACGTCCCAGCGTTCTCCCTGACACAGAAGCGACCTGCCGGTACTTGTCGCCAAAGTACCTCCTGCAGGCTGGCCGGGACCCCAGAAGCGCACTGGCCAGCGAAGATGCACTGGATGTGGACCTTGGACCTTGAGAGCTCTGGTGGCTGCAGCAGGCGCGTGCAAAGGGGGAAAAAGAGAAAACTGGATCCCTGTCTAAAAACGGCTGAAGCAATTTCGTGTTCTCCCAGCAACTGAACATCGCTCGCTGGCGAGTGGGTGACGGTGTGCTTTCTTTGCCTGCCCAGCAGCCGGTCAGAGCAAGGATTGCAGAGGAAGTTCAGATAATTCGGCGGGAGAGGCGCACAGTGTTGCTTCCGTTTTGGGCCAGGCCAGGGGAAACGGACCACTCACGGCGCGGCTTTCTTGGGAGTGAAGGCTCGCAAGGTGACAGGACCGGGGGGATGGGGGACGGTGTGTAGACTGTGGGAAGTGGACGGATCGCACAAGAGTCCTACCGTTTCCCGTCCCTGAGCACGACCGACTGCCAGTTCCGAAATAAGTACCCCCAGGAACCACACACGGCTCACCTTCCATTCTCCTCTCTCTCCTTCTCTCCTTCCCACCACCAGCCAAAACACCATCTCTCCTCGACGAGATTTTTCTGCGTCTTCCAGACCAGTGCAGGCCACGCGTGCTTAATATTTCTTGCGAAGTCTTCTCTCAGTGATACCCCCGATACCCATTTTTTCTTTTTTCTTGAGATACCCAGATACCCTGCTTTTGCAACAAAACATCCAAAATGGCCGACACAACAAAGCCCGTTGAGGTCGCTGCGACCCCCGCTCCTGTCGCCGAGCCTGTGGTCGAGACGAAGCCCGCCGAGGCCACCCCCACCGTTGCTGAGGTTTCCGAGACGGCTCCTGCTGTCGAGGCCACCCCTGCTGCCGCCACCGAGACTGAGGTCGCCGCCGAGGCTCCCGCTGCCGAGGCCGAGGCCGAGGAGGCCAAGAAGGAGGAGGAGGAGGAGGAGGAGGCCAAGCCCGTCGAGGAGGGCCACCTTGAGCACAAGGGCCAGGGCGCCAACTTTCCCAAGTACGTTGTGACGTTGCGCTGCTGTCGAGAACGCTTAGGACATTCATGACTGACAAACCCCTGCTTAGGAACTTCCTTTACACCAAGACCCTGTTCTGGTTCGGCAGCGAGCCCGTCAATGTCAAGGAAATTGCCTCTTTCAAGGCTGAGAAGACTGCTGATGTCGCCCACCACGTCACCTCGTGGGCTGCCGAGACTGGCAAGGGTCTCCTTTTCTACAGCGAGAAGGGTGACAAGGCTGCCCCTAACGGTGCTATCCAGCTTGTATGTTCCTTCCAGTCAATAGTTCACGGTACCTCCAATGCTAACCCTCAATTTTAGGCTGAGGCTACTGAGCCCGTCGTTGATGGCGCCAACAAGTTCCACTTTACTTCCAAGGGCCACAAGCACACCTTTAAGGCTGCTGCTACCTCTGACCGTGACAACTGGGTCGCCCAGCTGAAGGTCAAGATTGCCGAGGCCAAGGAACTCGCTGCTACTGTCACCGAGTCTGAAACCTACAAGAAGACCCTCGAGAGCTTGAAGCCTGCTCCCGTCAAGAAGGAGGAGAAGGCTGCCGAGCCCGCTGCCGAGGCTGCTCCCGTTGCCTCCACTGAAGAGGCCGCTGCCGCTGTTGCCGAAGCTCCTGTTGAGGCTGCCGCTGTCGAGACCCCCCAGGAGGAGGCCAAGGAGGAAGAGAAGGCCGAGAAGACTGAGGAAGTCAAGAAGGAGGAGCCCAAGCGCCGCTCCGCCAGCCGCAAGCGCACTTCCATCTTCGGCAGCCTCCTCGGCAAGAAGGAGGAGAAGAAGGTTGCTGAGCCCACTGTCGAGACTCCTGCCACTGCTGAGGAGCCCGCCGCCACTGAGGCCGCTGCTTCGACCGAGACCCCTGCTGCTGAGGCCGTCCCTGCTGTCGAGGCTGCCCCTGTTGCCGAGACCACCGAGGCTGCTCCCGCTACCACTGATGTCGCTACCACTGAGGCCAAGCCTGAGGAGAAGGCTGAGGAGAAGAAGGATGAGGTTGCTGAGACCCGCCCCGCTGCTCCCACCAAGCGCTCCAGCATCTTCGGCAGCCTCCCCTTCGGCAAGAAGAAGGCTGCTCCTGCTGCCGAGACTCCCGTCAAGGAGGTCCCTGCTGCCACTGAGGCCGTCGCTGAGACTGCCCCTGTGATTCCTGCTGTCGAGACCACTGAGCCCCTCTCCGCCGAGGTCTCTTCCCCCGCCAACGTCCCCACCGAGACGACCGAGGTCGCTGCTGCCCCCGCTGAGACCAACGGCGAGACTAGACCTGCTATCAAGAGCGACAAGCGCAAGAGCTCTCTCCCCTTCGGCCTTGGCAAGAAGAAGGAGTCCGCTTCCTCTGACGAGGAGGGTGAGAAGGTCAAGTCCCCTTCTGCTTTCTCCAAGTTCCGTGCCACCATCAAGGGCAAGGGCAAGGCCGAGAAGGTTGAGGAGAAGAAGGAGGAGACTCCTGCCACCGAGGCCGTTGCTGAGGAGAAGGCCGAGGACGAGAAGAAGGAGGAGGAGGCTGCTAAGGCCGCCGAGACCACCGAGGCCGCTGCTGCCGAGGAGGAGAAGCCCAAGGCCGTCGAGGCCGCTCCCGTCGTCACCGCCACCGCTTAGGTTACGAGGCGGACTCCCCTCGAGTAGCCCCGATGCCGGCCAATGACGCATGGAAAATGAAAACACGAAAACATAGAGCGAGTTCATGAATGACCACCCCATAATCAATTCATCACACGCACCACCCACTGAGAGAAAATTAATACACAACGCATACCCCCTATACCCCTGGGTTTTGTCGGAAAGGATCTGCATTTCAAAGTCAAGATACCCGTCGGGATTGGATTCGCTTGGCAGTCAGTTTGTCGTTTGTGGCACGGTCTCCTAGCTACAGCATCTGTCATATAGGGCTCAATCTTTGATCACCTCCCGTCTTTTTCTTACTGCTTGCTTTGCTCGTCGTTTTGTTTTGGCTTTGGTGTTTTTACTGCTGGAGGTTGTGCGCAGTTGAGTTTTTCCTTTTTCCCTTTTTGATACCCAAAGTATACCCCTTCTTTCGGTCCGCATCAAGTCAGTCGTCTGTTTATTGGCTTTTGGGCCATCGAAAGAAGCAAAGGTGGTTGTGAGGATAGGGGATGATGAGGAGAGTGAATGCGAGAGGGTGGGAAGCAAAATGGGGGGGCACAGCATTGTGGCTTCGTGGGATGGATCTGGTTGTGGTTGTTTGGTCGGCTCGTTTGTGTTGTGTGAATGATGGATGTAAACGATGGCAAGGATGTCAGTAGGACGGATGGCATGTGGTGGAGGAGCGGAATTTATTCTATCTCCTGGTCTTGCACTTGACCCGCTGCCACGTAGGGCATTGGGAGAAAGGCAGGCTGCGGTTGAAGAGTATGGACACTTTTTTAATAGCTAATTAATATACCTCTCGCGTGCTGAGTTCGTCTCTATCTTTTGTTTCTACCTGATGTTGCAAATCTTTGTCAACCCTTTCAGTGATTATTTGATATCATGGATTCGCAGCAATGGGCAGTCCTTACATCTTTCGAAAAGCTTATGTAGAAACAGCCACGGTACAGCTAAGCACGATGCACGAAGAGCTCGCTGGAACATCCAAGTGTAAAACAGACAGACGGAGGGAGAACTATTATTTCTTGTCTTTTTTGCTTGCTTTGTGCGACCCCTAATTATCAAGTTGCCATTTGCACTCCCAACACCCCATCCGGTGACGGACCCATCCATCATGCCAGAGATATTTGTACCCAAGAATGAATGACCAATGATAACCACCCAGCAAAAAACAACCAGCCCCCCTTTCCGCCCCCTTCTCCCCGCCTCTCTTCTATCACCGCCGACCAGCAGACAAATACACTCATGGAATCCTTTCCAAAATAGCTAGAATTAAGTTGTATCGAAAACCACTGTATAAAAAAAAAGGACCAGCACCGCCCTGCCTCCCATACACCTCTCACCCAACCCCAACCCCAGAGATGAAGAGAGGAAAAATAAAAAGCATTGGTAGGTATCATATATCTCATCCCCATCCCAATTTCGCCCCGAGCCCAGCATTATTCGTCAACAACTCAAAGCAAAACAACAGCACCGATCTTTTTTTCATGCTTCACACGACAATGTCTTGTACTTCGCAACCAACTCCTCGATTTTCGGCAGCAACTCTTGCAGGCGGAACGGCTTTGATATTACGTCGTCCTGATTTGTGCCATTGCACGTCAGCGTCCTCCAAGGTCGTGTGTTTCAAAAAAAAAAAAAAAAAAAAAAAAAAAGGGGGCAAAAACTTACAACTCCAGCGGCCTTTGCGTTCTCTATCTGCTCAGGCCGCGCATAAGCCGTCACCGCGATAATCGGCACATGGCCCGTCAGCACCCCCTTTCTCTCCAGCCTGCGAATCTCCCTGGTGCAGCTCATGCCGTCCATCACCGGCATCTCGAGGTCCATGAGGATCACCGAGATGTTGCGGTTGCTTTCCTCCCCGTCAGCCTCTTCTTGCTTTTCGCCGTCTGCCATTTTCCCATCCTCGTCGTAGCCGTCGGGGAGTATTTCTGAATCTTGCCGTTGTGGAGGAGGTGGGTGTTCGTTTTCTTCGGCAGCAGCGATCTTGTTCCAAAAGCGTGACTTGCTTAACTCAATGAGCGCTTCTCCGCCATGGTTGGCGACGCGGGTGTTCTTTCCTGATCGCTGAAGCTGTCGCTGTAGTACTTTTTGATTGACGAGGTTGTCCTCGACGATGAGGATGTCCATCAATGAACTGTTGTTTGGAGGGTCTCTGGCGGGTTTGGGCAATGGACCCGCGAGCGCTGGTCCGTCAAGCACGGCTGTGATCGGTCCGGGCTTCGGCGCTGGTTGTTCTGTTTGCGGAGGTGGAGCATTTGTCTGCTGAATTTGCCTAGGTGGTGTTGGTTGAGGGGTGGGGGCGGCGGCTGAGAGGTCGACCTGGGGGTTGTCAGACTTTCGACTCTTGATATAGAAGGCAAAAGTGCTGCCCTCGCCCTTTTTGGACAGGACTCCGATTTGACCACCTTGCAACTCGGTCAGTATCCTGCAGATGAAGAGACCTAAGCCTGAACCGCCATATTGGACATGTGTTCTGGGGCTCGTCTGAGAAAATCGCTGGAACAGAATTTTCTTTTCGTCGTCGTCCAGACCAGGTCCTGTGTCTGTCACGGCTAGATGGAGATGAATTTTCTCTCCATCAGCCCAGTCAGGCTCATCGGTAAGATCTCCTTGATCAGGGTGTCGCGGTGGAATGTAGGATAACCCGCTTTCCTTCTCAACTTCTCTTGACGCTCCAAGTCTGATCACGATCGAGCGAGTCGGCCGTCCCTGTGTAAATTTGATGGCATTGGTCATCAGGTTGATGAGCACCTGCCGAAGCCGGGATGGATCCAGTTTAACCCAGTCAAGCTCGAGAGCCCGGTATGAATCTTCAACAATAAACTCTCCCGTGATGTCGTTGGACTGGAGCTCAGCCTCAAACATTCTAAGCACGTTCTGCACCACCATGATAGGTTGTACATCAACGGGAGTAACCAGCAACAGATTGGAGTCGAGTTTGGAGAGCGTCAATATATCGTCGACAATCCGTTTCTGATGGCTGGCGCATAGAGAGATGGTGTTTGCTGCCTCGACACAGCTCTCGACAAGCAGGTTCAACTCGCCAAGGGTATGCTCCACCGGACCTTCCCCGCGTTTGAACTCATTAAGGCTCGAAGATATCTCATCTGCGCATTGAAGAATAGCGCTCAGAGGGTTGCGCATTTCATGACTTGTTATGTCGATGAAGTTTTCTTGCTGTCGCTTCAGCTCGACCGCCTCATGTCGCCTCTGCTTCTGGAAATCCTCGGCCCACTTTTGCTGCGAGATGTCTGTCAGACAGCCAAAGACGCTCTTGAGCTCACCGGACTCGTCCTTCTCTGGGTACGCACTCATCAATGCCCAGATATCGACCGAGTGGCCGTCTATCAGCCTTTTCGAGCCCCGGAATCGGAACTCATGCGTGACGGCCACCTTATCTTCCAGCAGCTTGCGCCAAACTTCCTCCACGCCCGGCCTATCTTCGTCCCGAATGGTGTGCATCCAAGAGTCGGGGCCGCTCGTGCTTCGTTCATTGCCCGAGATGCGGTAAATCGATTCATTCCCGAAAGTTATCTGACCTTGACCGTCGGCAATGAACAGACCGACCGGTCCAAACTCCGCCATCCTTGTGAAGCGATATTCGCTCTTAACGGCTTCCTGAGTGCGGAGATGCAACTGCATCGAGAGCTCCTGACGGTCCAGGGCAGCCAACCGCGCGGCTCTTTGTCCTCGCTTGATTTCCTCCTCGAATAAGACCACAGAAGCCATGGATGTTGCGAGTTGACGCGAAAGCAAGTTGACAAAGAGTTTGTAATTATCGTCGTAATGTCGTCGAGGGTTGATACCCAACACGATGAAGCCGACCACGGCATCCCCTGATGTTGTGGGGTGCACTGGAAACACAACAATTGTCGTACATGGGTCTCTGAAGCCCTTCCATTCGAGTCCCTGGATTAGGTCGACTGGGAATGTGCCGTCCTCTAGACTGAGAATGATGGGCGTGTCCGGATCGGCCATCGATTCGAGCATGTAATGAGCGAATCCCTCGTCGCATGACCGCAGGTTTATGGATGGCACAGCGCATGGGTGCCCTTCAGGAACACCAATCGAGCCCTCCAAGCTGATCAATGGGGGGTGGTTGAGGCTTCCCGAAGCCATAGACCCGATATCGCTTTCGCTGTCCTCGCTCACCGAGTAGATGAGCGCGAAGGGAACATCAAACTCGTTGTACTCGAGGCCCCTTTGAAGCTGCTTCCAGAAGCCCTTGACATCCCTGGCCTGTGAGGTCTTGACACCAACCTCTCGGAGTGTTAGCATTCTGCGCTCGCTGATCTTGCGCCGTGTGTTTTCAAAAGCAGGGTTATAAAGTGCCACCACAGTACCATCGCTACCCACCAAGGGAATAATGGCCCAGTTGAAGAACGTCTCCTCAAGAAACCCGTGGCGGGTAATGAAGAGAAGATCATCATGCTTCATGGTCGCCCGCCCATCGTTCCAAGCAGCATCGAATACCGGCTCCAGGTCGTCCCATATCTCCGACCAGGCGTCCTTGTATCGGCTACCCATAAGATGCGGGTGTTTTTGGCCCGCGAGCGTGATATATGCCTCGTTATATATTGCAACAAACTCTGGGCCCCAATACAGCGCTGCAGGATGAGGACTTCCCATGATCATGTTGGACATGATGCGCAAGTCATTCGGCCATGTTTCCACGGGCCCTAAAGAGGTAGATCCCCAGTCAACCGATCGAGCAAACTGATGATGAGGCCCAAGATTCGGGTCATCCAGCGGTATGCGAGTCCAATCGAAGATGGTCTGTAACTGAGGCAGAGGCGCAGACATGAGTGGAGGTGGCGTCACAAGCACCATATCATCGACAGACTGGACAACCGTGTCGGCCACTGACCCAGCCCTGCTTCGCGGCTCCGAGTGAGCGCGAACATGCACCTCTGCTCCGGGTCCAAAATAGTCCCCACGGTCTCTCGGTGGCCCTGCTTCGCGGCCAGTCCATGGTCCGCTATGAGCCCAGGGCGGCGGTGGGTTTGTCGAGCTGGGAGGCGTTGGCGTTCGGGACTCGAGGGCTTGACTGTTTCCACGGATTACTCGAAAGCGACGTCGCAGAGTCGAAGAGACCCAGTTCATTCCCGCCCATGTCGGAGAAGGAGCTGTAGTGCTATCCCGTGAGGTCCTATCCCGCACAAGAGTTACAGCCCAGGATTTGAAGTGGGCAAACTCGGTATTGTGACCCTCGGCCGAAGTTTCAGTTTGCAGGCGCTCCAAAAGATCCTTCGACGCCTTGAGCGCGGAATTGGCATAGATTATCCGCAATGATCCGGGACCAAAGTTTGCTGATTCGTTAAGGTCAATCATGAATGTCGGCCGCTCGTCTTGTTCCAACAACTCGACCACGCCTATACCATGAAGTAATTGGCCAATATTGGACGACGGCCAGCCATCTGGGCTGCGCGATGGATTTGATTGCTCCGCCGATGACCAACTCCCAGGAGTACCTGACGATCTCGAAGGGCTGGCTGTAGTGACTGCCTTGGGAAGGCGTAAAGTGGTGAAGCCCTCGTGGCCCTCATGGCTTCCCATCATCGATGCTGCTGCCTCGGGGTCCATAAATCCAGGTAGATGGTTCATTCTAATCCCACGCGCCGAGTTTGAAAAGAAGAGTGGGGATGCTAGATCGGGATTCGTTGGCGGTAGTTTGCCGGACGTGTCGTGGGCAGGCGGGAGTGAACTAAGGCGCGGCTTTTTCAGAGGAGATCCCAAGGGCCGAGTCAGACGAAATTCGGCTCCGGGTTGTCTTTTCCCCAAGGCACCTGGCGTTACCCTGGGAGGCTCAGACGACGATGTCGTTGAGGGAGACCAGAGCCCGGAATCAGCTGAAACTTGCGGACCTAACCCGGGCAAAGATCGGGCTAGGGAGAAGGTTGTTGACACGTCGGAAGCATGCCGGCTGCTATTAGAGGAGGATGCCCACTCGCTCACAACTTCGTCGATGTTCGCCCCGGGGGTCCCGTTGAACTGATCGCTGCTGTCGTCGTGGCAAGAGAAATAGTCGACCGGTCCGGGGTTGTCTCGACGGGACGCGAACGGGGGGGTCTGCTCTAGCGGAGGGGCAGACACAGGAGGGATCTGGGAGTCCAAAACGACGGCGGTGAAGCCAGGAGGAAAGCAATGATCGGTTCTGTCCTCCAGCGTCATGCCCAAGCGAGCAACAGTGCCAATATCAAAAAGTCCCCCAACAGCCCAACAGGCGAGGCTTTCCTTGGGTGAGCTTGTAGCACCAGCCTCAATTTACGAAGGAGAGTGGCGGCAAAGCTATCACCTTCCGCCACCTAAAACTGCGACCGACAGACAGAAGCGGTTGACGGACAACCAAAACAGGGGCTGTTCCTTTCAGGCACCAGATGCTCCCGGGCAGCAGGCCATTGACTGCCGTGTCAAAGATGAGACGAACTTTTTTTTTTTGGTCCGGACCGAATATCCTCGGAATGAAAAGCTCGCCCGACAGCTGGTGTTCCTAGCAAATGGGTGGAGTGAGAGCTGATATGTGCTGTCGCATGCGGCAGCTTGGCCTGGATACCTTGTTGCTTCGTGTTGTGTTTGCGCCTTTGGCAGGTATCGTTCAGTCAGCTGTGCCTCGACTCGAGCAGCGGTCTTGCAGTCTCGAGCAATCTGGAACCTTGAGAGACGACAAAGTGTATTTTTTTTTTGTTTGGACGAGGAAGAGGGCACAGGATAGGGTTTGCACTGGGATCTCTTGGGCGGGCAGCTGGTCATGCAAATGCGAATCCGAATCGAAATCGAAATCGAAATCGAAATCGAAATCGTAAATCGAAACTGGTCGACTGACTAAGAAAAAAGTAACTTTGGGGAATGGAAGCACGGCGAGCGGTGGACTGGCCAGTCGCGGGGAAAAAGCGACGTTGTCGAAGGATGTGGACGTCTACGGAGTAGAGATGGATACGCTACCTGAACTTACAGCGCGGGCGTGCAGCAGCAAAAGACAGACAGCCCAGGCCTGGCACCTGAGTACGGCTGGCCTAGTTAGCGCTGGCATTCAAATGCGTTTCCAGAAAGAAACCCCCCTCTGCTCCTTTGTTCATCTTCCCAGCGTCGCTCGTTGTTGCTGGGTGTTGCTGTAAAACGGTGCGTCAAAAGTGGACTGACGAGGTTTCGAGGGCTTCCCCAGCAAAGCATGATGGAGAGAACAGGGTCTGACGGTCCATGGAGGTCTGGCCCGCGGGTTCGTGCAACAACAACACCACGGGCCCCTGCAATTCACGCCGTATTATTTCCCGTCACCTCAACAGCCCGCCGATACGCTGATACCGCGGTTTTCATGGTCCGGTGCGCTGGCCGTTCCTGCCGAATGCTGCCTGTAGAATCGGAAACTCTGCCTGCCATCGTAAAATCACAATCCTTCTGCCGAGATTCCACTGCCATCTGGAGACACCCTTGCCTTTATACTCGTGGCCCGACCTCCAGCAGCGCCCGGCGGTCAGTACGGATATGCTGTGCGCCCAAGTGAATCCCGCCCGGAGCAATGATTCCATCCCACTTCCCGCTTATGTAACGGCCGTAGTCTACCCGGCAGTCATATCACCACCCCAAACGCCGACCTGTTGAGCACGGTCACGACGGCACCGCTAGACAGTCCTATCAGACAGTCCAGCGCAGGACGGTGCCGATCTAGCGTTCTGGAAGGGCCTATTCCCGCCCTCCAGCTTGGCTCCCTCGGGGAACACGGCTCAACCCAATCACAGGCCAGAGAGCATGTCTTCCAGGTAAGGAAATGGCCTGATGATGCTTGCAAGAGGAGCAGCCAAATTCCCATGAAGGGTGGGAGCGGCATTTGAAAATCCCATCTCCGATCACTCACAGCTGCCCAGGATGCTCAAACAGGCGGCAGTTTTCTCTTCTTTGACATGTGGTGAAGCTTGCTGAGAGTGCGCGTGTCGTGGCATTCTGCTTCGCTAACTGACATATAATGCTACCCCTCCGGATCGCCCATCCGTTCAGGCATTGAACGGTGTGTATCTGAGCCGCCATGCCAGGCTAACCCGATGTTGTGCATTATCTCGATCTCAGCAACAAAAGACCGGTCCGAAAATAAACGGCACGGCTCCGTTTCTGCCGAGGCCAGGCCCGATCTATCGGAATATCGATCGGAGTTCGGTATCCGTAATACGTAACGTTATCTAGACTGAGCAGCGAGGCTGGAGCTGTTTCTGACATCTCCACTCGTCAACAATTCGGCTTAGTTACTGTCTACTGTCTTGACTGAATATGAGGATGTTATCTCAGCTTTTTACATGCTGAAAACGCATCTGGATATATCTGAAAGGTACTCCGTATTGCTCAGAACACAGCTTTTTCCACCGCCGAACGATGACAGTTCACGATGCCGACCAATCCGGAAGCCAGGACGGGTGCCCGAATGCCCGGGCCTCCGCTTGCACGGCCGCCCGGACTGGCAAGTTCAGCCGATGCCGCCTCCCGTCCGCTCTGCCGCCCAACGACCCGACAGCACGGCGACATAGGTGCCGCTGGAGAGTATGCTCCTGGGTGACGGGTGATGGTGATAATGGGTGATGAAGTCGATGCGACGATGCCACCGGCGCGTGTGGTGGGCACACAAATGAGCACACCACAGAAGACCGTTGGATGTTTTGGCCAACCAGCACCTATTGGTGGACGAGAGGGCACACCCACAAAGTCGGGAGACCGCGCACTTACTCGCACCTCAGTCATCAGTCACTCACCTCGCCTGTCGACCATGAAATCTCTCTTGCGGCTCGCTCACTCACAGCGGAGTCCAGCTGCCCGCTGGTGAAGCAATGCGCTCTCATGTCTGGTGGGTTGCACCAAGCGGTTTCCCAGCTGCCGAGCGGTGTTCATGCCATCCCTGGCAGCCCGGCAGCAGCCGTCGGCCCCCTGCTGTTCGCCGCGAGACGCCGCTGTGATTGGGCGAGAGGATCAGAGCTGGGCGCTTACAGCAACGCCGCAACGACGCTTGCTCGGGGCTCTCATTGGGTCGTCAAGCTGTGATTGACAGACCAGCTGCATCTTTTCAGGCTATCGCCTCTGGCCTGGGCGGCAGCACGGCATGCACAGAAGAGAGGGGAATGGACGGTTGGTTGGTGCTGCCAATGACCCCGAAAATGCGATGGGAATGCAGCTTCTAATAAAAATCACGGTTCGCCTGTCTCTTCCCCCCTCCTTTCCTTCCCGTGATACCAAGGTGAACTTTGCGACAACTTTGCGAACGCCAATTGAAGAGGTGCTGGCGGGCAGTGTGTCTCATGAGGGACCGACTGCGATTGCGACGTGATATCCATGTGAGATAGCCTCACCTCGCTGCCGGCGATTTTGCTGGATCATTGAGTGAGAGCGCGCGCGGACAAAAGGACGACAGCCTTATCAGCCGAACGACCAAGGTGAAACCTTCAACACCAAGACCTTCAGAATGGGCTACCGACTCCTCCACCGCCCATGGCGGGCAAAGAGGCCTCTGTACTGGGGCATGGTTCCCGAGCTTGCCGGCATCATTCCTCTTCTTGTTCTCTTCGGCGTCCAGCAACCTGATGCGTGGAGGACATTATTCTGGCGCATCGGCGCCGACTACAAGCTCAACTCCAGCCCGACAATGCTGCTGTATGCCTACGCCAACCACAGGCCACTCCCGACCATCCCATTTGTCTGGTCGCAAACGTATGTCTTGCTGTTCGTCTCGAGCTATGTGTCGAATTCATTCTAACCCCCCCTGGGCCAGATTGACAACCTTCAACATGGCCATCACCATCGTTTCTCTGTTCATCCTTCTCGCCAAGATGATCGCGACCATCATGAAGATCTACTATCCCATCATCGGAACGGTGGTCGGCACCTCGCTCACCGCTCTGTACGCCGTGAGCATGTACGGGCAAGCGGGGCCTGATTACGCGGACCCGAGATATCCGAGCTGGACGCCGTGGTACCTTCGCAAGTCGTGCGACCTGGCGATTCCCTACAACGCAGTCAAGAGCTGCCAGATGTCCAAGGGGTCGTTTGCCGTGACGGTGTACATGGTGTTGGTCTTCCCGCTCTCATGGCCTGTTTTCCGTTGATCTATATCATGCTGACAAAGAAACTAGGACTGTATACGCCGTACAAACTGGCTTTGCCATCTGGGCCATGTGGCCGAACAAGATGCTCGACATGATGGACGAGAGCGACGACGACGAGTACGGGTATCACTCTGCCGGAAAGGACAAGGGCGCCAGCGTGGAGATGACCACTCCCATCAGCCCGGAGGAGGGCGGGTACTACCAACCTCAACAACAGCAACAGATGAGTGGTGCTGCCGGGGGTGGCGGCAGCGGAGGTTTCACGCATAACCCTATGCCGTTTACGCCGAGGACGCAGGCTTTCCACACTCTGGATAGGAAGCTACCTTTGAGGGTTGAGACCTACAACAATAGGTGATCAGCCGGGAAGAATTGGGAGAAAGTGTATGATATCTTCTTATGGTGGGAGGGAAAGGAGGAAAATACCCCTGCGACACAAGCAGTCCTCTCTTTGTTTTATATGTGTTTTTATTACATTTCTAATTCATGTCTCTGGATAAGGGCAGGCAGGGGTTTGGACAGGGTCCGTCAGGTGCCTATACAACACAAAAGACCGATGAACAATCACTGAACCAGTCTGATGTTAATCTTTTAAGAATAGCTTGCAATTTGCTACCGCTATAGCTAGGCTCGTCGTGTTAAACTAAACCCCACTTTTCATATCTCATAATCATCCGTCTTGATAACATCATTACGCCTGCAACTTCTTTCCCATTCCACCATAAGTAACCATCTTGGTAACCTGATACTCCCCAATCCCGTACAAGCTCCCCTCTCTCCCGAACCCGCTCTCCTTGACACCGCCAAACGGACTCGCCGGGTCGGAAATCAAGCCCGTGTTCACACCCACCATGCCCACCTCGAGATGCTCGGCCACTCTGTTCACCCTTTCCAAGTCCCTCGAAAAGAAATACCCCGCCAGCCCCACCGTCGACGAGTTGGCAATCTTGACGACCTCCTCCTCGGTATCAAACGGGAAGAGCCCCGCCACAGGACCAAACGTTTCCTCCGACGCCATGGCCATGTTGACCGTCATGCCGCTAATCACAGTCGGCTCGTAAAAGTTGGGCCCCAGATCGGGAAGCTTGTGTCCTCCAAGCAGCACCTTGGCGCCCTTCTGCTCAGCATCCCGGACGTGCTCCTCCACTTTGGAGATGGCCTTGTGGTGGATGAGGGGCCCGTGGGTGGTGCCAGAGTCGAACCCGTTGCCCACCTTGAACTCCTTGACCTTGGCGGCGAACTTCTGGGAGAACTCGTCGTAGATGCCACGCTGGACAAAGATACGATTGGCGCAAACGCACGTCTGACCCGAGGAGCGGAACTTGCTCGCGATGGCGCCCGCAACGGCAAGGTCGACGTCGGCGTCGTCAAAGACGATAAAGGGGGCGTTGCCGCCGAGTTCGAGCGAGAGTTTCTTGAGGGTGGTGGAGCACTGCTTCATGAGGAGCTTGCCGACGGGCGTGGAACCAGTAAAAGAGATCTTGCGGATGGTGGGGTTGGTGGTGAGCTCCTTGCCCACTTCTGGGGTGTTCTCACTGGCGGTGATGACGTTGACGACTCCGGGAGGCACACCGGCTCTGTGGGCGAGTTCGGCGAGAGCTAAAGGGGTGAAAGGGGTTTCTCCCGGGGCCTTGACGACTACGGAACAGCCGACTGCGAGGGCCGGGCCGATTTTACGGGTGATCATGGCCGCGGGGAAGTTCCAGGGGGTGATGAGGCCGCAGACGCCGACTGGCTCCTTGATGGTGAAGACGCGGTTTCCCGGAATGGAGGAAGGGATCGTGTCTCCGTATATTCTCGGGGCTTCCTCGCTGAACCACTCAAAGAAGTTGGCGGCGTAGGTGACCTCGCCCTTGGCGTCGGCGGTGGGCTTGCCGTTTTCCCAAGTGATGAGGGCGGCGAGGTCGTCGGCGTTTTTGACAACAAGATCGTACCATTTCCTCAAAATCTTGGAGCGCTCACGCCCGGTCTTGTGGCGGAAGGACTCAAAGGCCGTTTCGGCGTGGGAGATGGCATTGCGGGTGTCTTCTGCGGTGAATTCGGGGCAGGTGCCGATGAGTTGGTCTGTAGCTGGGTCATGAACTTCAAAAGTCTTGGCTGATTTGGCGGGGATCCATTCGCCGTTTACATAGCAGACATTTTGTTTGAAGAGGGAGGGGTCTCTGAGCTGTAAGCGGTGTTGGTGAGCTTAATTCGCTTATGCAAGAGGTAGACCGAGGTACACACCTTGGGAGCCATTATGGAAGAAAGTCGTGAGAACGAGGAGGTGAGAGGTGACGGAAATTGAGACCTGGCGGCAATGCGAGCTGTGGAGGACAGAGCTTTTTGTAAGAGCATCTTGCGTAAATGCACGATAAAGAGAAGGGATGAGGTCCCGGATATGCAGAGGCGATGCAATTGACGCTTGAGAGTGGATGGGGACTTGGTTGCGAATGCGGTTGCGCCTCGGGACAAGATGGAGTACTCGTCTGGCTATCTACGGCTATGCTCTGTTTGGCCTAGGTGCTTTTGTCAGTACTAGAAGTGGTGAAGCCGTCTCTTGATCAATGACGTCGAGAGCGTTGCATGACAATCAGACGACCTCCGCATTCCCCGGATCCAGTGGGGACGCCTCGGCGCCTAACGTCGGCCCTGAGCTTGTCTCGACTTCACACAACCCAAAGAGGAAATCGAGAGTTTCTTGAAGCGACCCTCACTATGATTCTCAACTATACGGTTGTCTTGAGGTCTCTTGGCTACGACATGGTCGATGGGTCTTCCCCGCCGTTCCCCAGCTCCCCATGCCCCGCACCCATCCCCAGTGCCGCCCCCTGCAATTGACCACTTACAAGCATTGCCTTCCTCCACCAGCATAACATATGCTTCCCCAGCAGTGGAATATTCTCAGAACCCCGGATCCCTCCAGAGGAGCACGGGCCAAACGTTCCCTCTCCGGCCTCATTTTTTGGGCCTATGCTGTGCACACGTATCATGTCGATCAATCAATCGGGTTGCTTTTGGTCCATTCAAGACACAGGCCTGTGATCAAGTGAATCATTTAGCCTGGCGCACGACATGGACGATCTCGTGCGGTGTTGATGTGTCCATGTATTTCTGCTGCTGCTGTCCGCTTCAAGTTGAAGAGAATGGCCCGCAATGTCTGGAAGACACTGTTCTTGAACCATGCTGTCTTCTAATATGAAGCAGGCCATTTTCTTTACTCTTCTGGCAAGCTCACTTGTCACAGGTCAATTCCCAGTCGACACATTTATTACGCCTGCTAATGAGATATTCGACGGGTTTGTGAGCTTTAGCATCGAATTTTCAAGCTTTCCGGATTTCGCAGGAAACAACTCTCACCCAAACACCTTCTCAGACAACCTCCTGGAAAATATTAGACACATCAGCGGGACCAAGCCATACATCCGAGTTGGAGGCAATACCCAGGACTATGCCCTTTACAATGCCTCCTTGCCATACGCTTTAAATGGAACCTTTGACCCAAAGAGATCTCTAGACTATCCAACAACGATTTACATTGGCCCTTCTTATTTCGAGTCCTACAACACCTGGAAAGACGTCAAGTTCTCCCATGGCTTCAACCTTGGCCTAGGAGCCAACACATCGGCTGGATGGCAGACGCTCCTCGATACGGTCCCCCTAGCTTGCAAAGCACTTGGTGGTGGGAAATTCTACCTCTGGGGGTATGGTAATGAGCCGGATCTGTTCTCGACCGCGGTCCAAGGACCAGTAAGACCTCCTAGTTGGAACGAAAGCACCTATGTATGGCAGTGGAAGAATGGGACAAGAACGATACATGCTCTGCTACAGCAGCACTGTCCTGACCTTGTTCATGAGAGTCGATATGGGTACATGGCACCCTCTCATGGCGGTGTTGGGAATCGGCTCAAGGCACACGTCAGCTGGGCCGCAGGATTGAACAGTGACAGGAATGTCAAGCTATTCTCGACTCACAAGTATGCCCTTTGGCGTTTCCTCGAGATCCCTTTTCACCATTACCCCTTTTCACCTTATCACCCTCCCCATGATTCACCTATACTTACACACACAAGCTACATCTCCGGCGCTGCAACCCCAGGCGTCACCCTCCAAGGTACACTCCTCAATCACACCGTCACCGCCCGCTCCGTCGACGCGCAAGCAGCCGAGTACGCACGCATCCGCTCACTCGACCCCGCCGCTCCACCCGCCATATTCGGCGAAACAAACTCTCTCTACAACCAAGGCCGACCAGGACTGTCCAACACCTTTGGTGCGGCGCTCTGGGTAGTCGACTTCAACCTGTATGCAGCAAACAAAGGGTTCAAGAGGGTGCACATGCACCAAGGGACTAATTACCGTGTATGTCCACCCTTTTTTTCGTTTCCAAGCCATCATGCTGACAAGACTTAGTACGCCTCTTGGCAGCCAATCGACACAAACATCACGACCGCGGGGACGAAACCCCCTTATTACGGAAACATTGCCACGGCAGCTGCTCTGGGGAAGCACGACCACGTCGAGGTTGTCAACATCCCCCTGACTTACCACCGAGAGGCGGCTTATGCGATATACCACTCTGGCATTCTGTCTCGGATCATGGTGCTCAACATGAGGGGGCATAACACCACTGTTGGCGGGGAGGGCCTGGTTCCGTTGCCTGGCCCGCCAAAGAGAGGGAGTGTGGAGTATGTTTTCCAGCTGGGTGGTGTTGCATTTGGGAAACGGGTAGTCAGGGTGCAGAGGCTGGTTGCTAATGGAAGCGATGCCATCACTGGGATTAGTTGGGATGGGTGGAGTTATAACTATGAGCTGGATCAGGGTAGGCCGGTGAGATTGGGCAATGTTACGACTGGAGAGGAGATGGAGGTTGACGCGCAGGGGAGGGTGAAGGTCAGGGTGGAGGATTCAAGTGCGGCTTTGTTGGTTTTCTGACGGGTTGGAGAGTGTCACGATGAAGGATAAGGACTGTTTCACGAGTATAGGTTTGTTCTTTTTGGAATATGCACAAGATTGACGTTTCATTGTCGGCTGACTTACCTACATAAATCACTCTTGGTGTCTGGTGGGCACGATATTGGATAACGTCCTCGATTACATCTGTGGTGACGGACTTCAGCCAGCGAAGGCTCCAGTAACTGTTCGATGTTTCTGCATGTTGTGTCAGTCTTTAAAGTTGCACCACGCGAGTCGAAGGCTAAGCCCATGTTTCAGGTCGTCCACCTGCTTCAACTCTAAGTATGTCCACATAGCCTTGTGTCCCATGTCTTTCCTTTTCTTTTCTCGGTTTTCCGAAAAGGACAATCACCGAGGAAGACGGGACAACTGTGCCTTGGGAATGAGGGCGAACTGACAAGGTTCGTAAGGAGGCGGCCTATCACAGCCATCATGTCGTGATATGTAGGCTTCTGAGATTCAAGGAGTGGTCCACGCCATGATAAGGCTGAAAAAAGTAATTTATGTAACAGGTCCTTTGTAGCATCTCACCTGTCCCCAATTACGACATGATAGGTCCAAGGGTCGCCCTATTCGTTGCCATTAGTGGACCTACCATGAGCTTACAGTGTTCTGGCAAGGTAGACAATTCCAATGGACCTTGGACTCAACAAGAACCGTGACCCCATGATCACAGACTCGAATAAAGTACACCACCCCAGGACGTACAGCAGTGAACACTCAGCCCTGTGCATCCACCCCGCACCACAATCTATCCCGTCGCAACCCCAACGGTAAGGACCACACGTAGGGCTAGGGGGAGCATACCTACCACCTACCCATCTACAACGTTACCTACAGTCTTTCGCTCAACGGCAGACCTGAAACCAAAACGACCTCTCTCTCACCTCTCCCACCACCAGGTAATTCAGCCCTATATGCTGACAACTGGAGAACCAGCAGTGCCGTGACCTCACCTACACCTGCAACGTCTCCCAACCGGTGGACAAAAAATGTCAGAAATAAACATCCTTTCTTTGGGTCGAGTTGGGAACTCAGCCCTGGACGGCACGTAAACCCACTCACTACCTACCTTAGGTAGCTACAGGTAACTCACTTGAGAGGTGTGCATCGATTTCTGCAGAAGAGAGAGAGAGGTGACACAGCCCCCAACACCACATATTATACTGCATACGCGTAAAGTAGCATCTTGCCCTCCTGCAGTGCTGGACTGGATTACTGCTTTTGGGTGTTGCTGTTGCTGCTGCTGCTGCTGCTGCTGGAGGTACCTACCTATGTAGACATGCTCCAATTGTCTTGCAGGACATCTCGATTTGATTTCACTGTCCTTATCCGATCTGACTGCCATCCGGCCGATCCAAACGGCTCATAGCCTTCCATATCCCCAGGCTGGGCGGGAGGGGTAAACACAACCCAGCCGGACAGACGGGAGTTATGCACCCTGGCACAATGGCGGGAAAGATGAAGACGGGGGTGACAGAAATTGACGGGATTACGTGCGTTCAGAAATCTCGCAGTTCTTTTTTGTTTCTCTATGCTATGCGGGTAAGGCCGAAAAAAAAGGGAAAAAATGACAGAGAGGGAGTCAGACAGACCTTCTGTCACATTTCCATGCAGCAAAAAAAAAAAAAGATGGCCGGGCGGGACAAGATGCAAATAAGCATGACCGCAGTTTCTGTCAGTTTTGCGCGGTTACCCAAGGTACCTTATACGTGTAGCCGGGGCGAACCAACCATTTCACAGCCTTATTACCGCGAAAAAAAGACAAGGCTCGCAAAAGGCTCGGCCACGAAGGTGGGATAGCTTGTTGCTTGTTGTGTACCACCTCTGGCTATAACAGTAGAGCGCGAACATGTAAAGTGTGTGTGAAATGGTTTGATTTGAGGGTTTGTGATAGAACTAAGGTATGTAAAGATGTTGTGTAAGAGTATATATATGTACAAAAAATTGTTGTTGTTTTGAAGAAAAGTAACAGTGAAAATAAACCCCATGCAATACTCCATGATAATGCTGGTTCCAAGAATGAAAGAGAAAAAAAGATGCCAAAAAGAGAATGTCATGGTATCTCAAAAGCCCCCCCCCCGGCCCCCAACACGCCCCAAGAAAAAGTCCCCATGCCTTTGCCTATCCATTTCCAAATAATGATCTTCCAAAACACCATCCATTTGATCCAAGGGAAAAAAAAAAAGAGTTTGCCTCTTATTCCTATACCAATCCAAAGAACTCCCCTGTAAATGATTAGACAAAAAGCTAGAAAAGCCCCAAATGGAAAATGGTGGGTGTTGCTGTCACAGTTTTACAAAGAAACGTGCTCCGTGTGCCAATACAAAAAGTCCCTCGCGTCATGGCTCATGTTGTACCCCATCGGCACCGGAACTTCATTCCCATGAACATCATGCGTTAGAACTAGCTCCATCATCGGGCTCTGCGGCAAGCTCTGCATGCTGTCCGTGCTGTTTGGGCGCTTAGCAGAGTCAATCGCCAGCCCGTTGACGTTCTTTTCCTTGCCGGAAAATGACTGGCCCATGCTGAACGTCCCGCTGCTGACGCTTCTCCGGTGCTTCTTGGTAAATTCCGGAGGAGCGAGAACCCGGCTGGCGATGGAGCTGTTGCGGGCGTTGCAGCCGGGTTTGGCGGGGGAGTCGCTCATGGGGGGGTCGATTCGGACTATTCCGGGGCTGCGCTGGCCTCCGGTGACGGTCCGCGGGCTGCTGTTTGGGGTAGACGAGGTGTTTGAGGAAGGAGACAGACCGGGCGTCCGGGGCTCGATAGGCCGGAGATCAGCGTGTGTACTGAGCACGCGGCCCTCGCTGGGTCGACGGTCGCTCGATCTCGGTCTGCTACTCTCCTTCGATGCGCTCGGCCGACGCTCAGATGATGTAACGAGTCCTCCGGCAGAAATAAACCCAAAGCCAGTAAACCAGTTATAGATTTCGTCAAGTTCATCGAGCTCCATGTCGGAGGGCTTGGAATAATCAGTCGGCTCGCTGAAGAAATCGCCCGCTCCTCCCAAAATCGCCATCTGGAAGGCCGTCCAGTCCAGAGTGTCATCCACAGCGGCTGCCAGCTTTCCGATCGGAAGGTCAGCCTTGGCTAGCCGAATGGGGCCGTGCCGAAACGTCGGGTGGGTCATGGTAAAGGGGGTGCTGTCGAGATAAACGTAGTCGTCGGTATTAGGCCTGGTGATGGCTCCGGGCGGCAGCGCTGTTGAGGTCGGAGACAGAATGATGTTTGTGTCATCGGGTCCCGTCGCAATGATTTCGGGAATCGTTGGGAGAGGCGGCAGTGTCCTGCTCGGGAGTCGGCGATGCATGGATGGCTGAGATTGTGCTGGTACAGCAGGTGTTGTTGGCGTCACCGGCTCGTCGCCCATGATCATAATCGGCAGGTCGCCCTCCTCCCCGTCATCTTCCAGCCCAGCCGTGGGCGAATCGTGTCTTTGCTCGCCATCCTCTTCCCCGTGTTTCTGTTCTGGCTCCTTGTGTTCCGGTTCAATTTCCTTGGCTTGCTCTGGCGTCTGGGCCGCTTTAGATGTTTGACACTCTTCCCGCTTGATTTCTGATCCCTTGTTGGCAGCAGATGCACGTGGTGTTACCGACTCTTCGACCGCTGCCGAGCCGTCGAGGCTCAGGGGCTCGATCGGAGCCGGGGTGGCTGTGCTCTTCTTATCAACGTGTGTAACCCCCAGTTCAGGGGACCTCGTCCACTGTGCGGCGCGGCTCATTCTAATCTCTCGCAAGGTGCTTTCGGGAAGCATCTCGTCGGCCTCGAGGCGGTGGAAGATGCGAATGGTGAAAAGATCTTTGGCACTTTCTGTCAGTTGCCACATGGAGGACTGCCGTCTCACTGGCTGCGCAGGCCGTCTCCGCGCCTTCTTGGATTTTGCTCGCTTCGGCCGCGAGGTAGATGGCAATCGAGCCGGTGTAGGTGAAAGAGGGGTTTTGGCCGTTGCCTTGATAGGCGACTTTACTGATCTGACCGACTTTGTCGACCTCAGCGAGTTCGAGCCTTGGCTCCGCCTCTGCGATTTCCTGCGAGCCATTGCCGGCGACATTGGCGTTGATTGCCTGGGTTTGGCGAACTTGGCTAACTGTGCATCTGAAAGCTTTGCGTCGCTGAACGATTGCCGTGGCTTGAATGCCTGCTCCGTCTCGTGGATGAGCTGCATGACATCTTTCGAGAACAATTTGGGTGTGCCATTTTGGGATGATGGTGTCCCTGATGGTCCAGCTTCTGTTACTGGTTTCGAAGACGCCGGCTCGTCGGCCGGTATTGAGGACGATTCTGGAAACATCTCGGCCTGTTGGGGTGGTGAGGAAGGCGGTGTCAATTGGGGATAGTCTCGAAACGAGTGCGAACATGTTGGACTTCTTCCGCGACGTCGTGGCAAGTCCTCTAGCTGCTGAGGCGAAAGTAAAGGGCTCCTTTGGGGGCTTCTTTGTGGACTTCTTTGAGGGCTTCCGTGAGGACTCGCCAGGGGGCTCCTCGTCGGCCGGCGAGGGGGCGAGGAACGTGAGCCCACGTGGCCCATCCCATTGTCGTAATTGCACAAAGAACTTGTTGACGACTGTGGTGTATCTGGTAATGGCGGGATGCCGATGATGTTGTGAAGGTCCTCACTCCGTCTGATGTCAATGCTCGGTTTCGACCTCTTCATCAAACCCTTTGGCGGCATCCATGTCTTGATCTTGCTGAGGGTGTCCATCTCATCGTCGTCGTGGTAGAAATACGAGCCTTCAATATCCTCGCCGTCTTCGGCCTTCTTCTGGGTTGTCAGTTTCCTGATCTTGAAAGGGGACCGAGGCGACATGTCGATTTTGCAGTATGGGCCACTGCAGCGTAGCGACTAACACGGGGAAAAGAGGAGGGAGGAGACGATGCCCGGGGCGTGGTACATGACATGCAGGTATGAAAGGAAAAAGTCGTACAGGAAAACGGAAGTTCTGGCTCACCACATCCCACACTGGGTCTTGTCAGGTAGGTCCAATAGTGAGCGACCTAAACCAGACCGACATGCAACTGAGGAATGAGGAGGAGAAAACAGGCCAAAGTCGGGGCGAGAGGGCCGAGGGGGCGGGCTCATGAAGAGGGTACGAAGAGCGTAATAGACCGAAGCGGCGCATGCTGCCACCACTATCCCACTCGTCCACCTCGACCAGTCGACTCCACGACGAGCACACCCGGCGGCGGGTACGCCTCGCCTGGACGGCCGGTACAGTGATGACTGGTGGTACGTACTTTTCTCATGTCTTGTGGGTGGTAATACTCTTGCGCCTAGTGTGGCGTTGACCACCACCAACCTGCAAAGACGTGAGCCGAGTGCAGGCCGACTAGGGTATCCCCGGCTCGCCAAGAGGGCTGGGGGTCCTCTCTCGAGCGACACAGTCCGTGGTTTGAGCCTGAAGAGTCGAGATAACAATTCCAACCCCGGCCCTGGGCCAGTATCGACTTGCGAGTTCTTATTTTACACTGCCGCAATTGGCCAACAACGTCGCAACACAGCGACTGGTTGGTGTTTCTCCTTCTGAGACTTGGGTTCTGCTGAAGAACGGGAAGAGAGAACTAAGGGCAGGCTCTCATATTCTAGGTTAGAGGGAACATCGATTTCCTCAGGCTTTTCCAGCTTCCTATCCCAGCTCCGACTCCGAGCATGCCACTAGTGTAGGCGACATGATCGTACAAGCGACGGAAAGCTGCAGCACGACGGCTTCATCGGCCTGTTAATTACCCATGCGTATGGACCTACCCAGTGTTGCAAGTCATTATACGGAGTAGAGCTGGACCGGCGTCGGTCATAGAATTGAGGTAGCCACCCGCTCAATATTGAAAGAGATGATACTATTCTGCCTTCAACGAGAGAAAGTCAAAGGGACCAACAAGTACGTCGTGGAACAGGATGAGCTTGGCATGCACGGCGGGACGAGATGGTAGACTGCTCAGGTCCTGCAGGTCTCTCTATGGCGACGACCTCTGAGATACTGAAACGCTGACGACGACCACAAGGTAAATCGATGTCCTATTCTCATTGTTTATGGTCAGCGTTGGGGGCGTCTCGGGAAACGCTCGTTCTGATGTGGAAGCGGGTGCCATTGCCCAGCCCAACAGCAGCTCAGCACACCAACAGCTTCTCGATCATCCCATCTGGTTAGGTGCTGTTTGCCAATGGCAGATCAGTGACAGACAGTGTCGAAGCGGCCGTGATCACAATCCACAATCGCTCCGGCGGAGTGGGTACCTACTGAGGTTTCATGGTCGTTCGGATGGGGTGGAAGGAAGCTGACGAACCCCTCGATGGCCCGCGGGAAGGCTTGCTGAGCTGCACGCCATTTGAACTCCCCTTGTGGCCTGGACGGTGCGAGATCTGATAAGGTAACGAGGCCGGTCCGGGCAGGCGCACTGGGCGAATCCTCCGTTCAAATTGCCGTGGTAACACCGATTTCCACAGCACCGAGCCTCGACCAGCCTCTCCATTTCTCACACTGTGTTCAGCGCGCCGTACCCCACTTTCTGAGAAGGCTGTTGCTGATGAAATGAGATGGATTTAATGGAATGAGAGCTCATTGATTGTGCACAATCAAACTGCATGTCGTCACCGCAAACCCATTTGGTGTAGAAATTGATATTGGCGCTGTATGCCAGGGACAAACATTCCAAAAGGGAAAGCAAATATCACACCTGCTCGAAGCCCCCAGGTATGCCCCTCCCCCGCGCAATCGGCAGCCTGCGAGGGCACTCGGGAGAACACCGCAAGCAGAGGCCTGTCTCCAGCTGCAATCTCTACCGGGCGAAGGATTTCATCTCCTCTGCACTGCAGCAACGATGTGTGCGAACGGCGAGGCAACCGTCCATGTTGCATTTTTTCAAGGAGCAGCTCCTGAGCCTTGAGCTTCACGTGGTGATGTACCTTGCCAAGGCGGCACAACCTCAGGCCACCAGTTTAGCGCCCTCGTTACAAGGTGTCGGTGCCCGCTCACTAAATCAATTGTCAGAAGCACGCGCCAGATCGTCACAGCATCGTCTGTCATCTTCGCCAAACAGTTCTCCATCGAACGGGAATGGCTTTGCCCTCTGTCCCCACAGAGTCCCTGTGTCCCTCTACTCCTCCAGGCAACGAGAAGACGGCCCTCTCGCATCGCCTGCTGATCGCATCTCTTCGTCAGGATTGGACCAGCTCCACACCATCACCAGTGCAACTGCCGCGAAGCTGCATATATCCAGCCGCGGCGGGCCAACCAGAGTGTCTATTTTCGAGGGACTCTCCGGATGGCTGAGCCACGCTCCAACACCCGTCCGATCCACCACTGCTCCCGATCAGGTACAGTAACCTCTCACCCTCTCACCAGTCCACTCAGAATGCCCCGCGAAGCCACTGTTGAGAAACCCCAGGCTTGCGCAGGTCCCGCCTGTCAACGATGCACAAGATTCAACGCTTGTTCTCTAGCAGCATCGCAAAAAGCCCTAACGGTCCGAGTCTGGTGGCAGTGGCATAAAGAGATCGTCTCTCCTCCACACGCTGCCTGCCTGTGCAACTCCGCGGTTGCCCTCAGCTGCTAATGACTGTAGCTTATCGGAAGCTAGAATCGCCATCTGCTACGTGGAATGACAAAGCACTTTCCATGGTTTATTATTGACGTGATGAGCTTTTCGTCAGCTCTGTCAATATTGCCTCTGTTTGTGTCACTTGGCTATCTTGGAAGCAAGTCTCACACCTTCAACGGCAGTGATTGGACAAAAGCCCCGATATGTCCGGGGTAAGGGGAGTTGATCAGGATCCAGTCTGTCGAAGTATGAAGCAAGTCTCCGTCGGCCAAGGTTCAAAGGGCTCTCGGACTGAGACTCTCACATCAGAGCAGCAGGAACCGTCCTGCCCTAAGTTCTGACAAGATCCTATCCACGGCACCACGGGCGATGCTGTTTCAGGAAAGGTATCGGGAGACTTCGCCACGGATTATTAGGAACGTTCTTAATTCTGAACAAGGTTGGTTGTTCATTGACCGAGCTGAATCTACCCATACGCGGCATGTGGTTCCTGACTCCACGGCTTCCTATCACAAGCAGTTCCATCACTCTGGGAGTGCCCCGAGACAATCATTGGTCTTACATGCAACTCAATCGCCAACCATGGATCAAGGCCAAGATGCAGACCCGGGAGATGTGCTTCAGGGGAGCATGCTATGACCTCCTGCAACCGTCCAAGCTCCACAGTCATCTTGTCCAGAGCCTCAGGTGATAGTCAGTCACCACCGGCATTTGCATGCGAACGGCGGTCACAATTCGGCGGTAAACCATCGTCAATACCCGCAGCCACGCCCGAGGTCGCATCTAAGTATAGACGATGGCGGGCGAGAACTGCAGAACGGCGTCGAGGGTTCGCAGTAAGGGCCGGAACCCGCAGCTCGACCTCGAAATTGGTGCCTCGGTCCCAATCCCCCGGATACGCCGCCCTCAAACCGTCGAACCGTGAAACCAACATGCCGCCCCGCTTCCTTGCTCACTCCTTCTCCGAACTCGTCAGCTCTCTGATCGGCTGCGTGCTCCACAACGAGATCCATGGTTCAGAGTGCTGTGCCGTTCCCGACTGCCTGTTATAGTGTGCTGCAACGGCCGCCGATGATGGCCTCTTTTCCTGCACGACCTCGAGGCCAGGGTCTTCTCCAAAACACGCCGGCTATGGGAGTCCGGCCGGGAAAAGTTTCAGATGTTTTTCTTGTCGTGGTCCTGGGCCCTGAGTTGAGCCGCATCGTCTTGCCGAACTGGGCTATGAGAAGGAGCTTTTGTTGATGAAGCGATAAATGACGAGTGTCATCACAGGATCTCATTTGCTTTTTGAATGCCTCTTGTTGTAGTCGTCTTGAGAAAGGAAGAGGCCGCATGCGTCGGAGTGTGGATATACTTCTTTTCGGCGGTCGGCTCGGAGATGTTTCGCTTGCTGTCATGGGACCACCATCTGCCGAAAGACTTGATGAGGCCAAGTGGTGAGCAGCTATGCCTGCTCTTTGACCCTCTTGTATCGTTATCAAGGGGAATAACGTGATAGTTCTCGCGAGTCATTTTGAGTGGGACAGGATCTTGAGATATCTTGAAAGGTGCGAAGGACAAAGAGCCGCTCGATCTGTTTAAAAGAAATGATTCAGTCCAAGCGTTCTGTTTAGATCAACGAAGCTTGTTTTCGTATGACGTCTATCAGAGACAAGGCGGATATTTCATTCCTGTCGATCCAAGTGGAACATCCAGGAGACATCCCGTGGCGCTGCCTGCCATAGTATATAAAGGGAGGGAGGCTCTTATCACCTCACCAATCCGCGGGACTAGACATCGAACCTGCTCAACACCACAACGCACCCTCCACACACGCGCGCACACACCATTGACTCCCGCACAAGAAGAGCACACCATTGGCAGCTACGCGGGGATCCCAGAAAATATCAAGTCCCAGAGGCCAGAACCTGCTGGTGTGCGGGATCCCAAAGCCTCGTCCGCTTCCCGAGGGCGGCCCATGAGTGGTCAAGATCGTCAGCTCCGAGACCTTCAAGGCCCAGACGGGTCTGTGAGCTGGCTGGCGTGTGTCTTTGCAGCGAGAGGGCGCGCACTGGTTGTCGGCATGTTGACCATCGCAATCATCGGTTCTGGCATGCCATTGACACGGTACCATTACAAATCCCCACCGCAAGTCATTTCTCAACTCTACACAAATACCACATCAACATGCAAGAAACCACAACCCATACTGGGGGTAAATGTCTACAGTTACTCGCATTATTTGCCGTAGCACAAGACAAAAAATGGCTTAAGAAAGAAAGAGGTGGGCAGCAGAGAAGGGTTCGGGACAACCTAGCAAGACAAATGATGGCCCAAAGATGGTGTGCTACCCTCGCCAGCAATTCGTCACTTGAGCCCATTTGGCGTTCTGTGGCGTTTTCGCACAAGTTCTCGATTCTAGTGTAAAATGCTCTCGGCCCAGTCGATGCCGGACCAGAACCCCAAAGCCAGACATCCAAGAGTCTGCTATATTGTAAGCCGCATTTCCCTTCTGGGGTGAGGCAACAACCGACCATTTCGGTCTTAGTCGGGCTCAACCGGTTGGTAATGGTGGGATTTGCCCGGTGATGATTGGGTCGATTGGTGAGCTGTCAGCAAGGACTTTGCAGATTGGGCTTTTGACAGCTGAGCGGCATTTGTTCTTGAGGTAAGCCTGACGAAGTGTTTTGGCGCTTGGAATTTCCCTTTTGAAAGCAGCTACGGTTCGTTTGGTCAGCGACCCGGGACCGGAAAGACTCAAGAGACTTGGATAACCACACTGCAACCTCCCAAGGCGCTTCTTGTCACCTAACTCACTGCCTGCAAAAGTCGGCATGACAAAGTTAGGAAGCGAAGTCTCGAAGCTAAAAAGAACACAACTATCACGAGGTGGTGGTGTTCATGGTTCAGGCCTCCACATTTCTTGCTGCATGCAGAAGAAGCTCCCCTGCCCGACGACACCGACTGTCTGGCTGCCGGACCTACGGTGCTTACACACAACCTCTTTTCGCCTGACCTCTCCACCAATCCTTGCCGAGGTAGCGGACCTGCCGAGCTACCAGACGATACACTACGATGCACCACTACTGCAAAGTGACAAGGTCGGAATTCGGATGACACTAGCGATCTGGTCACCCACGCGCCGCATTAGTCTGGGGCAAGAAAGTTGATGCCTTGCGGTGCCTTGGACTCATCTCCGAGTTGCGAGGTCTACAAGTTGAGACCATCGGACGGGTGATAATAATGATAGCATTGCCCACTCGCCGCTTGCTATGATGAGAACTGCCGCTCTGTTCCCCAAACGGAAATCATATCGACTGTTCATTTTTCTCGAACACCGGATGCGAAGCCAATGGGGCCTGAACGTGGAGCGGATGCCCACCTCTCCTCCTTGTCAACGACTCAAGGGCGCGATAAGAAAAGATTGACAGAGAAGCCCAAGATTGTGTCTGCCCGCAACAACAATCAGGGAAAAGACTCCAAACGTGGTTGTGCAGAGATCTAAAACATCGACTTTACTGCACTACCTCTCAGGGTCCCTGACCAGCGACATGTCTGCACGCCATCAGGAACCACGATGCTAAGCCTCGTTTACCCCGGATTTTCTCTTTTTTTTTTTTGATCTTTTTTTTCTTTTTGATCTTGGAGGCTTGGTCTTTGAGGTAGGTAGGGAGTTATCGTGTTCAAAGTCCAAGATACATGAACCTGCTCAGTCGCTAGCCCATCTTGATTCGGAAAGTAATAGCTCCAACTGTCAACAGACACAGTGCATCCGTTTCTGCCAGCTGTACGGAGTAGTGGGTTTTATCAACAACTTCCGTTTTATCCCTCAATTTTGTTTTCTTTCTCACTTCGGGGTGCCGAGCAATCCAAGCTCGTTGGTCGTTGGGCTCAACGCCAAAGCCGAACCCGGGGGTCAGTCAACACCACACAGAGTTTACCTTTCCAACCCAACACTCGGCTATATCCCGAGCATTTCCTTTCTCTACCCTTATCGATGCCCGTATTCCCAAATCCATAAACCAATTATCCCGAAAACCTCAGTTCTTAACCCCGATAGAACATGTCCATGAACCCAAAACCCTGCTGCATCTGTTGGCTCCCCTCCCCTCTCCTCCCCCCCCACATAACATGACGATAACTTCTGCGGAGTAATGAACAACCAACAAGCCTGAGTCCTGAGTTGGCCAAGCCGATATCCACAGCAAACCTAAGGTATTTACCTTGTCAGTATGCCTACAAGTCTCCCAAACATGTAAAAGTGCACAGGGAAGAGTTCTTATGCGCTTTATATAAGAGCGATAGTTTTGGGACCCCCCCCCCCCCCCCCAAGTTATCTTTTAAGCCTTTCAACTATCTTTTAAAGCCTTTTAACTATCTTTTAAGGCTTTTTAACTATCTTTTAAACCTTTTAACTATCCTTTAAAGCTTTTTAATTATCTTTTAAGCTTTTTAACTATCTTTTAAGGCCTTTTAACTACCTTTTAAGGCCTTTTAACTACCTTTTAAGGCCTTTTAACTACCTTTTAAAGCCTTTTAACTATTTTTCAAGGCCTATTAATTATCTTTTAATACTATATACCCACTTTACAGTACTAGTTATTTTATCCAGGACGTATATAGGTCGGGGGGGTCCCAAAAGATAAATCGGGGGGTCCTAAAACTATCGCTCTTATTTAAAATGCCTAGGCCTTTTGATAATAGTTATGCAGCTATTTACAGCAAGTACAAAGCAAGCACTGAAACAGGCATCTCTTCTGCGTCTATACTCAAAACTCCACCCTCGACTTTGCCTTAACCTTCTCCAGAACCTCCGCATCCATCGTTTTGGTTGTATCTTCCCCTTGTTCTGGGTCCTCTGTCACATACTCTTGCCAGGCTTTCACGTCCCCCCACAGAAATCTCCCTTGATACACATGCATGGCCAATGCGTGGTCGTACATGACCTTGGCCGCGAGTTCGATGAGTTGCAGATCGCAATCCTTACCGCCCATGAGGGAGGCACACAGGGGCAAAACTTCCGCTTGGTTGGTGATTGTGGATTTGAACCAAGTGCGCCCTATCGGCAGGACAAGCTGAGGGCGCTGCAAGATGCTCGATAGGCACTCGTCCCAGTTTTGCATACGCTGAGAGGTTGGGGCATACTGACTGGGCGAATGGACCCGGGATCTTGATGTATGGCCCGAGATCGTTGGCAGTATGACAATCGGCGCGCCGGGAGACGATGTCGAAGTCGAAATCTCCTCGTCGAACCATTTTCGGAAGTATACCAATCGAGCAGAGTGGTCCTCGTATTCATTGTCAGAAACTGCATTTCCCTCCTCCCTAAGGTAGACAAGTTTTCAAGAGTTAGCTGATAGCAGTTTCCAAGAGTCATCGTGGGTCTCTTACCATATGTAATCGACGGCATCATCCCAGTATGGCCTCGTTGGGGTCACCAACTTCCCACTATCCTCTTTGTGCTTTTCAATATACTTTCTCACAAATGGGGCGTGCCTCTTGGCAAAGTCATAGCAGTATACGTCAAACGCACAGCTTCTCATAAAGACTTCGAGCGTTTCCTTGGGTTTGACGACACGGGATGGCCGACATTCCCATCTCTTGCCAAGATCAATTTCAACGCCACCATCGGGCAACTTCGCCTCGATAAGGTTGGCGAATGCGGCAGCTAAGCGCCTCTGGTTGCAACGCTCCCCATCTTGAAATGCATCTGTGAGGGAGATGATGGCGTTTGGGGCGGTAGCCTCTTTTGACGCGATGTTCACGGTGGCTGCATGCGCGGCTTGTCGCACCCTCTCCAGCGATAGAGACAGGAAAGTGGCGGCGCTCAGTTGCGGACAAGCTAGACTCATACCAGCACAGAAGGGCCAATAGTGACTAAGACGTAGGGCAAAGAGCCCATACCATTCGGCTGTTTCCATCACACCGCTGAGGGTGTCCATTGCAACAGCACAGTCAACCCATCCGTAGCCAGCAATGGCTGAGCCTGCTCCGGGCGCGCTTCCCAATGCTTCTTGGTAGCCATCGGCCCGAGGATTCTTTGGGCTAGGAACATCAACCCAGGCTGTATGTAGAACACCAAACTGCGATGTTTTGGTTTTTCCCACTATTACAGCTCCAAGCTCGACCAGTTTCTTGATCAAGTGGGACGTCGATGGACTTGGAGATTCCAAGACCGTCCACGCCTCATTCGACATGGTTGTCTTTATTCCCTCCACAGAGAACACGTCGTCGATGACAAATCGCACACCAGACAAGGGCTTCTCGGAAGTGGGCTTGGGGTAATACAGCCGGCTGGGGACGGCAATGGCTTTGTGAATTCCATCTTGGGACAAGACAGTGACAGGATCGTAAACACTGTTTGACACGTCTCGTCAGCCACAGACTCTGGAAACCCTGATGAAAGGAGGGGCAGCGCGAGAGGAATAGCTACCTGATGTGAGGGTCTTGCAACCTCCTTGGAATTATGCCAAAGTTGAAGGCGCACAGTGTGTCAGGATAAAGCCTCCAAGCTTGATGAAGCCCTCCATTGTAAATAAAATAAGGTCCGGGATCCAACAAGTGTTCACCGTCATTGGGAATGAAGCCGTATACTCTGTGCTGTGGATATTTGCCGTCCGCGTTGATATGGGGTGCTCCTTTGTCGAGTATGACAATCGTCTCGTTGAATCCGTAAACCCAGACATCATCGCAAACGTTGAAATTCTCAATGATCTGGAACGTATCTGGGCAGTTGAATTGTTCCAAAGTCAAGCCTGTGACGGGTACGATCACGGATGTGTCCTCGCCTCTTTGCTTCGTCTTGCTTATGAGGCTGGATACAGTCCCTAGCCTCTGCGGATGAATAAGATATTGGAGTCCCCCGTGTTCGGTCTCCACGGTGGTCATGACGGGATGAGGATGCCCGAGCCGCTTGGGCTCCTCATATGGCGGGGATTCTTCTTTGACTTGGTTGTCCATGGCGACAGTGTCGGCGTCTGGCGACGTTGGTAGAGATGATGATAGCAGTATATGGGCACCGGTAAGTTAAGTGATGGGTTGTTTGGGTGAAAGCAAGGCCCCAGTGTCAGCGCGGTTCGCATCCAATCTCAGCAGCCTCGGCGGCTTCCATCTTTTGGGTTGCTCAAGAGGGTGGCGGCACCTTCCCTATTATCCCCGCTCAACCAGACCCGAAGATCGCTCTGTCTATTTCACCCACCGCTCCTCATGCTCTGGGAGAAGACTAGGTGGAAAGTGCGACTTCCTCCCCATGTCTTGGCTGAACGTGCTGTCGGAGGCCGATACTGGCCTTGGTTTCCCTCCACTTTCTGCTCTGAACGGAGGAAAGCACCCCCAGGCCTCCACAGGGTTAGGGGAAGTCGTCCGTCCTTCCAGGCCTTCTCTTGCCGGTCCCTAGGACGCAAGGTTAAACTCCGAACTCTGGGCCGTCTGATGTCCAAGAGATGGATCGGACTTAAGCAATACTCTGAATCTAAATTCCCTTCTTGGTCCCCGGACTGTCTGTATCTCCAGGGGACAAACACTCGGCACTCGTCATATTGAATGGGGTTAATGAAAGAAACCCGCTCAGTTCCGACAGCATCCGTGTCTCGTGCTTCCCGCCCGGTAGCATAGAGATCTAGATATCAGATACTTGCCCGTGTGGCTGGCCCCTTTCAACAGCATACTACTTATTGGTCCTCTCATCGCGGTCGCAGATGCAACCGACGTCATGACATTGAAACTCTCCGGCTTGGGTTCGGGAAGTAATGCATTGCCAGCCAAACATACAGACGCCACCTGCCAGCCTCGTCTCGTACTACACCGAACATCACCTCCTCCATTTGCCATCCAACATGTCTCTCCTGCCTTGCCATATTGCAATTCACCCCACCATCCGGAATATACCCATGAACAGAAGCCAGTTGCTTCCTTCAACTGTTACACATCCCCATCTTCGATCCCGTCTCTCACCAACAGAAAGGTTAACTCCGGTCCATGATGTGCCGCTTCGAGAGATCGGCTGTAACACGGAAACATACACCTTCACAGATGACACAGTGTGTAAAAAGAAAGGGGCAATCAGGAAAGCTAGGTACAAGATAATGTGAGTTGCTGACTGGACATCTCCCTAGAAGCAAAAGAACATGCAGCCCAAAGTCCCCCCTACTCCGACTACCCCTGACTTGCAATCTCGCCAAGACCTCGGACTACGACCCCTTTACCACTGAAACCCTACACAGTACCTGCCTACTAAACACCGAGACAAATGACGGGATCCTGAACAGCAAAAATAACGTAGCCAAACAGGTTTTGGTGGTTCAACATGCATCTGGTAGGCACTCTGCGTTGCTACACAAACTCCCATCGGTCTTCGAATACCTGATAAATACCACATGCTTTCAACACAAGACAGGACAAAACTCCAAAAACAGAGAATGATTAAGCTAGAGTTTTCATTGCCTGCTATGCATACATGCTTCGCCTTGCTTGCTTGCCTTGCCTGCCATGCTTTGCCCTCTGCCCGGCCTAGTATTTATGGAATACTACCTATCACAGAAGTAAAAGGAAAAACCCGAACAAATGAAACCCAAACACTAACCTTGACCCAGCCTAAAAGCCCCTAGAAGTATAATGCCAAATTAAAAAAAGCCAAGAACACCATATCCTTACACCCTTCCCTGCCCCTCAAAAAAGGCAAAGAAGTAGTTCACCATTTCCTTTGTCGTGTTTGTCCCACTTATACCCTTGCCCGAGCTATTCCCACTGTTTCATAACAATCATATTCCTCACCGCCCCCCAAAACACGCCCCCAGCAGCCAAAGACGACGAGACGAAAAAGAATTACTCAAACCCCTCAAAAACACTTCTCGTCTCCTCTCTCCTTTCTATCGCCGCCCCTTCCCTCTCGACCCTCACCAGCCCCTCCAAAACAGTAACATCAACCACGCTCCCCTCCATCACCTGCCCAGCCTGCTTCTGCCCCTCAAGCACATCATGCAGCCGATAAAGCTGCGCGCTCTTCGCCTCCAGCTCCCCCTGCAACCTTTTCATCTCCCCCATAAGCCTCCTCCTCTCCCTCGCGCCGACCGACTTGTCGAGCCCGAAATAACTCTCATTCACCCTCTTGAGCTCCATCTGCAGGTGCTCAATCTCGTCTTGCGTTTCCTTGATCAGAATGGCAAGCGCCTCGCCTGGCGGCATGGAGGGGCGCATGGTCGGCTCATCGGCGTAGTACCTGTCCGAGACAGGAACGGGCTTCTCGACCGAGACAGTCTTCTTCCCGCGCTTGAGTTCTTCGGCAGAGAGTTGGATCTTGGAGGTCAGAGTCTGCGTGGTCTGCTTCTCAGAGGAGCCGTGGGCGGCGATGCGGACGCAGACGTTGCAGTTGCCCGACTTGTGGTTGCAGATATTGTCCAGCACGCGTCGAGCATCCTTGCTGAGCGAGGGCACGTTGCTTTGCTTGCCAGCGGCCTGCTGCTTGTTGCCTCCGGACAGAGTAATGTCAGGCATGAAAAAGGCAGACGTCATGTTGGGCTCTACTGTCCCAGTGTGCTGCTGCTGCTGTTGCTGGGTGGTGTTCTCCGAGTTGCGGCGCATCCTCGACTCAGGCCGAGTGGCTTCGCTGACAACGGACCGGCGGGTGTTGTTTTGGGTAAGCTGAACAGACTCGTCGTCAAGCTGGCTGGCAAAGCTCATAGCCGACCGCACACTGAACCGACCTGTATCTTCCTCCATGGGGGTAAACTGACTAGACTTCTTAAGGATACCAGGAAGCGGTTGAGCATTCTTGGAGGGCGCGCCGCTGTCAGACTTGCTCCTATAAAGACCAGGCAGCTGGGGCAGAGTGTAGTCGGTGAGCTGCTGCGTATCGCCCTGCTGCTGGCGACGTTGAAGGTCTTGATATGTCTGCTTGAGCTTGGCGATCTCGCCCTCCATAACGCTGGCAAAGTCCGTGTCCTGGGTCATGTGGAGCTCCGTTGTTGGGTCCTCGTCGACATGCATGTTGCTGCTCTTACCAGTAAAGTCATCCAAGTCCTTAGGATCAACAACCTTGACCTTGGTCGTCCTCATCGCAAGCGCCGTAAACTCTTGCTCAGCAATTTCGGCAATCTTGGCAGTGAGCAACTTGACCTTCTTGACAGCTGCCTCCCGGCGATCAAGCTTGCGCTGAAGTTCGGCCTCCTTGATTCTGAAATCATCTCCCAAGCGCACACAATCCTCATTGTCGTTCAAAGACTTCTTGTTGAGCATTTGGCTCAGGCGAATCACCTTTTGCCTTTCCTCAACCCATTGGTCTTCAATCTCCTTTTGCTCTTCACGCAAACGCCGATTCTCATCCTTGAGGCGCTCGTTGTCGATGGAAATCTCCATGTTTTCATTCTTGAGGGTGCGGATACGGGTCTCCCTTTCGTTGAGGTGGCCGTCCTTTTCATGAATGTCATCTTTCAGCTCCTCCATCTGGTTGCTGAGACGTTCCAGTTCTACCTCGAGGTCTGCATTCAACTGAAGCACAGCCGTGTCCGTGGTAAGACCCTGCATGCTATCAATGATCTTGTCCCTGGCGTTGATGCCCTTCTTAAGATCAGTGATATGTTGATCCCGAGAGGCCACTTGTGCCTGGAGCTTTTTGTTCTCCTTGAAGTATGTGTCGTTGTTACGTTCCATACTTTTATGGTCATCGGTGAACATCTTCTTCTCCTCCTTCAGCAGTTCGTACTGCTTCCGAACCGAGCCAAGTTCCTCACGAGTAGCTTTGAGGTCCTTCTGGACACCTGCCAACTCACGGCGGAGCCTGTCATTCTCGGCTACCAGAGTCGCGTTGTCGTGCAAAGCCTCGTCCCGTTGTTGCCTCATGGTATCGGTCTCAGAAGCCAGAAGACTGTTCTCAAGCTGCAGCGACTCCTTGTCCTGACGGGACTGCAAAGAGTATTGGAGATCTTTCTGCGACGCCTCCAACTCAGCTTGCAGCTTGGCAGCCCGCTCGCGAGCAATGGAAGCCTGACGCAGAGCCTCGTCACGCTCAGCAGAGAGCGCAGCGCTGTGAATATCATTCACGCCCACCTGCTGGCTCGCATGGTTAAGGCGATCCCGCAGTTCCTGAATTTGGCCCTCCAATTCCTGGTCTTGACCATGACTGCGCCTAAAGGAACCATCCGTGTCCGAGCCGATAGCACTATCCGAAGGGTGCCTGCTCTTGAACCGCTTAAGTTCAG
This sequence comes from Triangularia verruculosa, assembly GCA_033296885.1. Lineage (NCBI taxonomy): Eukaryota > Fungi > Ascomycota > Sordariomycetes > Sordariales > Podosporaceae > Triangularia > Triangularia verruculosa. The sequence continues at coordinate 379,316 of MU863885.1, forward strand.
ACTGAAGCTGGTTTACTTCGCGCTGCAACTTCTCTGCCTCACGCTGGAGCATAGCGTCGTGATCATGGAGTTCGCGCACTTCGTCTTGGAGCTTATCCATAGACACAAAGATTTCCTCATCCTCCTCGGGGATGCCCACGGAGTTGATAACCCCATGGCCATTAACCGACTGATCAAACCGCACACCAGTCTTCGACTTTACGAAAACAGGAACGCCGTTCTGCATAGCGCTAAACTTGAGAGTACCGGACGTCCAGTCGGGGAGGTGTCGAAAGCCTGGCAAAAAGAACGAGCGACCCGTTGGACTAACACCGCTCTTGTCTTCGAAACTTGGTCCTTGGAGGGTATCGGGGTTGTGCTGGGTGGAAGGTTCCCTCATCGAGGACTTTCGTGGCGTCATATCGCGCCTGCTGTTTTGCTTTTCTGTGCGGATCTTGGAGACCATGTCCTGGATAGACTTCTTTGGAAGCTCAGGAGACATCACACCATCCAAATTCGCAAAGCGGGACCGGCGCCCATGCCGTCCTGGAGACATTGATAGGGAGAGTACTGTAGAACATTCGGATTCATTCTCGACACGGGCCTGCATATCAGCCCTACTTCGCTTTCTTCTCGAGTCCAACGGATTGTCGAAGGTCTGCTCCTCGGTATAGTCGACGGCAGGGGGGACATTTTCCTTTCCGCCGTTGCCTGCGTTGGTGAGGGGCTTTATTACTCCGGCAAAATCGAACGTCTGGGTTAGAGTGACAGTGTCCTTGTCCTGGTTATTGTTTTTGTTGTTGAGAAGTCCGCTCCATTCGGGGAAGGTGCGCGCAATGGCCGACGTGTTGAGTACCGTGTTTGTATCACGGGGAGCTTGCCGTGAAGAGCCGAACCGGCCGGATCGGGTGGCCTGTCTCTTGGCTGGGTTGGTAAAATCCTCGCTGAGCCGGCGGGTGCCCTCGCCGTCCGGGCTGAAGGAGAAGTTGGAGAGATTTCGGGTGAGTTCCTCGGTGGTGGTGCTAACAGTATCGTGGGAACCCGTGGAGGATGGCGGGGAACTGAAGGGGTTGTGTTGGATGCGGTGCTCGAGCATCTCCTTTTTTAATCTAGATATATGTCGTGGTTTGCTAAATTGATGATGATTTGACCTATTGCTGTTGACGTCCATGGTGGGCTAACTGCTGGGAGCGCGTCGAGCGCTGTGTCGTGAGGGGGATGCAGAAGATGGGGAGTCGGAGCAAGTGCAACAAGCGGAACAAAAAAAACACACCCACAGCAGGGGAGGTCGAGTGTCAACAAGACAAACAGGGCCAATGCGACAAGCAGTGTCCGGGCCGCACAAGGTGCCGAAAAGAAAACAAAGGCTAGGCAAGCGCTGCGAGTGTCGAGGGCAGTCGCAAGGCAAGCGGTCGCATGCTGAAGTTGAACACCAAAGTCGCGTAGCAAGGCAATGGCGATTGGGGGGCGTCGCGAGGGCTGGTTGTTCGTTAAGTGCGGTGACAAGCGGCTGGGGGAGACGCGATCAAGACCCATTTGTTTACAGTACAAAGGTACAAAATAGGGCCAAGTGGGGCAGCGACGGGTAGTGGAGGTGGGGCTACAGTGCGCTGGCACCGACAGAAGGGATGATTTCATTGGTGCCCTGCCGTTTCTGGTCTTATCAGGCTGCGACCAAGTCTCAATTCCTGATTCATCACCACTGAGCGGACGAGAATGGCGAGCTAGGTCTTCATGAGTGAAGAGAGAAACATAGCTCTTATCTTTCCGGTATTTTCCCATAAGCTGCAGAATGTATCGCTTGCCAAATACACAACCTGGAATATTTCAACATATCGCCCAACGTGAACCACGGGAATCCTTTCTAGAAATGATGTTACAACAGGGCTGGCTTCTGCCCCTCGCCTGCTCCAAATTTTACACCGTGCAAAACTCCAAATGCTTTTTGTCTTCAGTAACGCTCAGTCTAACGCTCTCCGGCAAGTCTCCTGCTCTGCACTTCGCCCAGAGCCTTGGTACCGCTGAGAACAGTGACTACTGCGACAGCGCCAATAACGGGAAGAGCCTGGAAAAGGTTCCAGGTGGTGTAATAGAGAAAGAACACACCCTCCATGGCGAGGAGCGAGCCGAAGAAGGTGGCATGGGATACTGGCGCCGCACCAATGGCCTTGGACAAATGATTGAGGTTTGCGCCGAGGAAAGCCCACTGTCGAGGATCCAATATTAGCACATGCTCATAAATTAGTTCTCGCAGAGCGGGACCTACGCTGATGAACAGAACCGGAATGGTGGCAAGGACAGCGAGCGCAAAGACGATGGAGATCACCTTCGGTGGGCTCTGGGGGTCGGCGCGGAAGATGTGGTGGATCTCCTCCTTCTTGCCATAACGGACAGGCTTCTCATACGATGGGAGAGGGACATTGGGATCCTTCTGAAGCTTGACATCGAAGACAGGGGCGTCGAGGGCCTTGGAAGAGCCGAAGGAACCGAGCACAATCGAGGCTTCAAGGGGTTCGTCGGTAATCAGGAATTGGACAGGAAGGTCCTTATGCGTCTGCAACCAACATTCGTCAGTACGTCGTAGGAATTATAGGACAAGGCCGTGTGTTCCTTACGATCGAGGTAACCGCCTTGCCGTTCTCCTTGACCGTCAGTGGAAAGGGGGCCTCAAGCCCGGTCTCTTTCTCCTTCAGAATAACGAATGCCTGATGGGGGCGCTTCCCCGACCCATTATCCTTTGCTGTTAAGCTGATCTTGAGCGTATCGGTGCTGCCGAGCGAGATGGGCTTCGTGGCGAGGGTCTTTGAGGTGAATCTAGGTTGGGCAGTCAAGTTAATACAGGGCCAACTCTTCTAGCGGTCTGTCCAGGAAGTGCCGCATACCTCTCCTTGCTACCAGCGTCGCCAGCCCGCTTTGCGACAACCGACACGCTGCCATCGTCGAAACCCCAAGACGTGGCCTGCACGACACCGGCCAGAACTAGGAGCGCAGGCGCTAAGGATTGGGTGAACCTCATCGTAGATTATCGATATCGAGTGTGTGGAGGGGTCTTGTAGATTGGGGCAGCCCGCCGTTGCGAGGAGCAACTTTACTGGGTGACAAGGCTGATGATAGCAACTGGAGCTGGCACCGGCAATGCCTCAATGAACACTTGTTCAAGCTCCAAGCTCCATGCAACGACGCTCTGGCCAAACGCCAAGACAACCGGGGAAATCGGATGGGATCTGGCCTGTGCGCCTTCCTGATTTGGAAATTTCATGATGGCTGTCTTGGTGAAACCAGAAGAGCCATCTCTTGGACCCCTCATGTGCTGAGGGGAGCTGTCAACTAAAGAATCATGGTATGCGCTCTTTCGATTTCATGTCCCAGGAGCCAATGGACCCAGGATCGCAGCATCCGCGCTGGTAAAAGGTTCAAGTCTACCGCCGCCTTGGAACTTCCCCGTTCAATGTTGCAGCACGAGATTCAATATCAATGCATGACGAAGAACCCTGAAAATTATCAGTCTGAACAAGTATTGAAAGATTGATACCCAAATTCAACGCCTGTTGTTGTTTGACGGTCTCCAATATGGTCTACTCACCAGAAATACAATGGCTGGTTGGTTGAATACCCCTATAGAGCGAGCTCGGTGTTAGACCGCATTTGGTTAACAAACGTTGATAAGTTCCAACACGTGCATAAGCCAGATATTGCCACGGTACTTGGATATTATATGAATCGTGCATGTGGCCGATGAATTTGATCCCGGTCTTACCTACCTTGTATCCTCTACTGAAGAGGTCTGCTTGAGGTCGGCGGTGTTACCAAGGTCTTCTTGAACGCCGGAGGCAAGGTACCCAACTTTGTCTGAGACACCAATCGATTTCTGCATCGGGGCTTGGTATCTTTCCGCCCGGACTTCCAAGATTTGACGTTGCTTGCGAAGCCATGATATATTGGTTGGCTGGATAGGTATCTTCCCCGCCTTCCTCTTCAAGGCGGGGCTATCTATCGATTGTGGTCTTGCATGGAGAAACACGGACTTCCGGCATGTTGCAGGCTGGACACTGCATACATTCAAGACGATTGGGAGGCAGTCTTGAGTCACAAACATAGCAAAATCCTGCCTAGTGGTGGCCACCAAACACGGCACTTCAACACGAAGTCTGGGCGCGTGGGGCGTGGGATGTGGGTGGGAGAGGCAAACTGTGAGAGCGTCTCGTAATGATAGCTCTAAAAGTGAGGTCACCTAGAGCGCTGATAGATAACACAGACCGTGTCACTGAAAAATGGTAGCAGGACAGCTTCTGTTAATCGGATGGCAACTGGCAGTTTTGACACTTTCTATCAACGAGGGCTGGGGGAAGAAAAGGCAAAGTGCATACATGACGCTAACATCATGGAGCTTCAACATCGGGTGTCTGCTTCCGTTTTAGAACAGGGTTGTAGTACTATTTCTCGCTGCTTGCCCTCTGTGAGGGGCGCAGGTTCGGATGCATCCATATTGTTCAAGGTGCCGCACGAAAACGTAACCCAACATGGATTCGGACTCACACGCCTTGCTTGGGGTCAGGGAATCGCACCGTATCGGACGAGCCGTTGCTTGTCCTTGGGGCGTTCAGTCCGCCGACCCCCAGTGGAGTCAAACCGTCTGCTCGCACGACGGTAGGGCGCCCAAAGCGATGTCAGTCGATGTCAGAAACGTCGACTCTTCGGCGGTGAGTTGACGTTGATGCTGCAGTTGCGTCGCCCGAGACAGCTCTCCCGAAGTGGTCAATCCGTGCGACAGAGCAGAGCATCCCGACCTCCAGCATTCAATTGCCGTGGTCCAATTGGAGGTTTTTTTGATCTGTGGTCGGCTTGTTGCGAGTGCTTGGGCTGCTGATCCCTGCGGCGACAGAAGAGAACTAGCCCAGGCGACAGGGATGGCTGGCCTAGGCCTATCAAAGGCTCTGGCGGGTGATTAAGCTGCCAAGGGGACCAATCCTCTGTGACCCCGGGAGCAGCCATGGCGTTGTCCATCGTGGGTCTGGGGTTCTCTGGAGCCCTTTTGACTGAATCTCGGTCGCGTTTCCCTTCCTGCTGTGCCATCCCCATTCCTCTGCGGACTGTCCCTCGTTCCCGAACCCTCTAAAAGAGCTGTGTGCTGTCACTCGCTAAGAGCACTCACGTCTCTGGGAATTGTTTGTATTCTTGCCCTCGTTTGTATATTTTTGCCGCCTCTCATCGCTACCGGTGCTTAATCTCCTGGAACGCCGTTAATATTACGAGTCACCGTCTACGCCTTCTCCTTTTCCTCAGGTCTCGGATCCACCACAGCTGTAAGACCTCACCTTACCTTTCCACCGGAATGCGGACCCCGTAGCCGTGGCGACGTCGGCCTGTTGTGTCCTTCTTTACCGTCTGTTCCGGCCAATTGCTAAACATAACCTCGACAGCCCGCAACTCGATTCTAGCAGTCCCCTCGCATCTTTGCCAGCGCGTCACCTCGAGCTCTTCAGTCACCATGGTCAACCTCAGAACAACCGTCCTGGCCCTTGCTGCCGCCGTCACCGTCTCAGCCGACTACTGGATCGACCCAGACACCGTTTCTCTTTCTGAAAGGAGTATGTTTGGCAGGCCACAGTTCCTATCGGCCTATCGGGAGATATGCTGACCAGGTGATGATTACAGAGGCCTGGTGCAACGACCAAAGGAGCACCTGCCCTACTATTTGCCGTCAGACCAGTGTTGGCCAGCCCCTTGTCAACGACTGCGATGCTGTTAGTCTTTTTCTCGAAGCTGGAGTCAATCGTACAAGCTGTTTCGCTGACAACTTTCCCTAGGAAACCCTAACTTACGGCTGCCTCTGCAGCGACAACAAGCAGCCAAACATGTCCGAGTACACCCTTACTCTCCCCTACCACGTTTGCACGGCTTGGGGCACCCAGTGCGTGAAGGACTGCGGAGCCAACAACCTGTGCTCAGCTGCCTGCCGTGAGGAACACCCTTGCGGTGCTCAGAGCCCTACCCGCGTCAACGAGACCAAGACAGCGACCACCTCAACCGCCACGGAGACCTCGACCCCGACTGACGGTGTTGCTGATGGCTTCGGCGACGGCACCCAGAACAACAACGGCAGACCCGGAAGCGGCGCTGGTGCCCTCGCTCTTGGAAATGCCTATGGGCTTGCTGTTGTTGCCACTGGCTTGTTTGCTGGGTTCACTCTGCTGCTTTAGATGACGGGCGCGGTTGGTAAAATGCATTGCTTCAGGAATATAAAAATCCGGTCTGGTCAAATTTGCTTCTTGGTGTTGGGGTTGATGTGTATAGGTAGAAGTCTGGGTTGTGTGTTGAATTTGGGAGAAGGAGGATGTTGGGCCAAGGAACCAGGAACATACTAAAAGGTTTCAAGGAAGGAGCGACGAGAGGTGGTTAATATCTGTAATGTCTAAACAGCGCTACAATTCATTGGTCGTTTGGTGAAAGCTGATAGGTGAATGCGGTCTGTGGCATTGGTTGTATCGTTTCACAAAATAAGCGTCTGGTTACACACGACCGTACTGCTGCACAACCATGTTTTTATTTACTTCATTGACAGCATTTCTTATAGGTGGGCCTTTAATATAAACTTGGCGCCAGCAGCCTTGAAGCATGATGCCCGGTATCGCCCTATCCTCTTGATCGGATGGTTGTTTCACCTGAAGGTCTGCCTCTTTTATCCCAAGTGCCTGGTTCACACAGCCACTCAGGCACACCCGCACATCTTTCGATTCTGACTCGGGAACTCTAGGAAAAACATGTCTTGAAACACAAACGCTAAATCTCTCTCAGAGACCACAGGCCGTGTTGTATAGAGTGAACATGAAGCTCGTCATTCACACTGCAGCGGCAGAGGCATCCCTTTCACCCACTGCAGCCTCACCGCCTGCCCATTTTCACGTGCTAAATTCAATCTCAAGCGAGTGGGGCAGACCCTTTAAACCAGCTGGCAGACCAGTCTGTTGAGATTTGATTCGCAACGACACCCGCGTTGTCTCTCAACAACTGGCGAGACGGTGCCTACAAAGTGCTGCTATTTCCTGGACCACTTCGACGGGAGGTGACCTGTCCCTGAGAGTCCCCTAGTTCTTGCTGCGTGGACCCTTGAACTAGACCCCGGCCTTGACAAATCAAGCAATTCCGTCCTCCGTGCGCCCACCACCGACCGAGCCTACTTCCGAGATCTTGACGAACTGGTTGGTGGCAGCCGCTGTCTTTTACTATTTACTTTTTTCCCCTCCATTTCCTATCAACGGCTACGAAAATCCTGTCGCCGAACCGACTCGATCCTACAGAACCTACCTCTAAACCACCGTCGCCGCTGTATTTTTCGAAACGGCTTCTTTGCAACGTCCAGATACCTTAATCGCAGCTATTAGAGCCAAATCCCCTTTCTGGGAGGTTGACCGACACCATGGTCCTAGCCAGCAGCAGTGCGCGCAACCCCTTTGCCCCACCTTTGCATTGACTCCCCGTACCTGCATTTGCACCCCACGATCATGCTTAGAAGACGACGATGTGGCTGACGGCGATGTTTTTTGTGCAACAGGAAGGGCCGCTGCCGAGTGTGTTTCCGAAGAAGCACTCATCCACCTAAAACACTACAAATACTCTGCTGTCGACAAGTCCCCTATATCCAACTATGTCCTCAAACACTGGTGGAATGCCTTTGTGGAGTTTCTGCCATTATGGGTTGCCCCCAACATGGTGACCCTCCTGGGCTTCTTTTGCATCTTGATCAACGTCGCCCTTTTGGTCATCTATATGCCAGATCTTGTTGGACCTGTGAGATCTTGCTCAACAATCCCGAAAGACAGGAGCGATGGCTGACAAAAGATAGGGCCCAACATGGTTATACTACAGCTTTGCGCTTGGCCTTTTTATGTACCAAACATTCGACAATGTGGACGGCAAACAAGCGAGACGTACCGGCACCTCGAGCGGATTGGGAGAACTTTTCGATCACGGCATTGACAGTTTGAACTGCACCTTGGCCAGTTTGTTGGAAACGGCTGCCATGGGCCTCGGGTGCTCAAAGTCCGGTGTCTTCACGGCTCTCGTACCTTGCCTGCCCATGTTCTTCTCGACATGGGAAACCTACCACACGCACACGCTCTACCTTGGAGTGATCAACGGGCCGACCGAAGGGCTTTTGCTTGCCTGCATGTTCATGATTCTTTCTGGGTTTTATGGACCGGCTATTTGGACGGAACCGCTGGTCGATCTCGCCGAAGGACGCGTCTACCTACTTAGTAACTTAGGTTTGACGAAGGACACTATTGGCGACCTGTCGATCCGGGACATCTGGGTGGGAATGATCATCTTCTCGCTGCTGGCTACACATATTCCTTTCTGCGTTCTCAACGTCATCAAGGCCCGGAGATCTCGTGGCCAGCCCGTGGCCCCCGTCTTCCTCGAATGGACCCCTATGGCTATCTTCACCTTCAGCATTGGTGCTTGGGTCTACAGCCCATACTCTTACATCCGTACCAACAACCATCTGGTTCTCTTCTGCATCATCATGAGCTTCGTCTTTGGCCGGATGACCACCAAGATGATTCTCGCCCATCTTACCAAGCAACCATTCCCTTACTGGACTGTGATGCTCTGGCCACTTGTTGGCGGCGCCGTCATGGCCAATCTGCCTCGCGTCGGACTGCCAGCTGTTACAGCGGAATATGAGCACATGTACCTGGTATCGTACTTGGGCTTCGCTGCTATTGTCTATTTCCGCTGGGCCTATCTCGTCACGACGAGCATCTGCAACTTTTTGGGAATCAATTGTTTGACCATTCCCTATGACAAGCAGATGGAGAACAAGAGAAAGGCCACTGGCATTATTAATGGACTTGTGCCGAAGAAGGACTGAGCGAGAGGGCGATAACAGAAGGGGGAATGAGAAGAATATAGTCTTCCATATATATCTGGGATTGGGAAGCAGAACAGGTCGTCTTCGCGGACAACGGGCATGTCACGGGCTGGGGTTTGACTTTCTAAAAAGGTGGTTGGCATTGCATTGCATCCTAGCATGGCGTTTTTTGGGTGTGTCCGTCATGATGGCGTTTTACGCCCATGCCTCAACGGTCAGCGGGTAACGGTTCTTGTCGATATCCTCTGAATGGGGGCCTGGAGTAACTTTTCTATACCTGGATGGAGTTTTAGAGGTGCTTGCTCGAAACACAGGTCGAGTGGTGTTGTGCTGTAGATAGCGAGGGTTTATTGGCCGTTTTAAATGTACATAGCAGCAGCGAATCAACTACGCTGGGGTATTATAGAAGTTAGAGAGCAGAAATGAATGAATGATATCTTCAGAGATAAGATTGATATGAGCAACGTTGAGGTGTGCCAAGCGGGGGAAACTGGGGCATATCTGGAGCAAGGCGATTTCCCCACACTGTGCCTGCATTGGCGTATGCAGGGGTCTAACGAGTTTAGGGGATAAGCTGGGGAAGCTGACAGTTTTCACGACACCTTTCCATTACAACCTCCCTCGATCTGAATTGGATATTGTTAACGCCTTTGGCGATGAGGGGAAACGCAATGCGGATCCAATAGCACCGACTCAGGCATTCACTCACCCCATCAGCTCAGCTGATTCAACGCAGTCCCCTTCCGGCAACCCATGCTCAGATTACACCCGCCAAGATGACACGCCTCACACTGTCTCATGTGATATTCCTCGCCGGCACAACAACAGGCTACACCACCCTTTCCGATGCCGCACTCAGACAATTATCCTTTCCTCTGTCTGCGTCTTCATCATCGTCAACAGAGTTTGACCCATTCACCGGCTCGCTATTGTCACCCATCCTGGTCCCTCGCGTACCCGGAACTCCAGGGCACGCAGCGGTGCAGGCTCATTTCATAAACTATATCAAATCCAACCTCTCCCCAGACTGGGTCATAGAATGGCACAACTCTACGTCGGTTACACCGGCAACGGGGGATAAGCTGGTGCCCTTCCAAAACTTGATCATCAAGCGGGAGCCGCCGGGGATAACCAGGGACAGGGAGCACGAGGTGGAATGGCTGACGCTGGCGGCGCACTATGATAGTTTATACCGGCCGGAGGGGTTTATCGGGGCGGTGGATAGCGCGGTTCCGTGTGCCATTCTGTTGTGGGCGTTGAAGGAGCTGGATAAGGCGATAGGAAGGAAGTGGGAGGCGTGGGAGGATGATGGGTTGGAACAGGCGAAGGGAGTGCAGGTAGTTTTGTTTGACGGGGAGGAGGCGTGGGTGCAGTGGAGTGGGGAGGACAGTCTTTATGGGAGCAGGTATGTTTCATGCTAATGTGTTGGGTTGGTGCGGGTGCTGACATCATGTAGGGCACTGGCAGAAGACTGGCAGAATACCAAGTATCAGGATGGGAGTTCACGGCTGGATACCATCAGTCTATTCGTGCTTTTAGACCTGTTGGGGGCGGTAGATCCCACGGTGCCGAGTTTCTTTGGCAAGACTCACTGGGCGTATCAAAACATGGCCAGGGTTGAGCAACGTCTTCGTGATCTAGGGCTGCTGGAGTCGACGCCCAAGGCAGGGAAGTTTCTTCACGATACCGACAGGTCGAACTGGAACTTTGGGGGTTATGTAGAGGATGATCATGTGCCGTTCTTGAGGAAGGGCGTGGATGATATTCTGCACATCATCCCCACACCGTTTCCCAAGGTATGGCACACGATGGAGGATGACGCAAAGAATCTTGACGTGGGCACGGTGAAGGACTGGGCGAAGATTGTGACAGGGTTTGTGGGAGAGTGGATGGACTTGGAGGGACATTTCGAGGGTGTGGAAACAGGGACAGAAGATGAGAAGGGTAGGTATTCTGAGAAGGACGAGCTCTAGCTTCCCATGATAACAAGATAATTGAGAGCTGATCCTCGATGGGCAGAGAATTCCTCATCTCCGTTTCCAATGCGGCCCTCGCTGGTCTGGATTGGTGCCTGCTGCCTAGGGCTGTTGCTCCTATCTTGAGGTATTTGGGAAGCAGCGAGGTCAGCGTTCATATACCAGTGTCCAGAGCTCTCCTTCCGCCAGAAATGGCACCCCACTCCTGTGAGCATAGCTCAATGGTCTGGGTATGAAAGACGTCCTGAGACACTCAGGTTCGACTCGCCAAAGCGAGTCGAGTCGTTTGGTCATGACAAAATGGGTCTCATCATCATCTTGATTCGAGGCCTATATGAATACCCGCCTGCATAGCAGGCAGGATAGCAAACACTCTTGCTCCTACAATTGTGGGATGAAAAGTAAGAGAAGAAGAGTCAAGTCACCCTAAGGGTGACATGATAGACATGTCAAGTAAAACTTAACGGTTTTCGTAGCCAGTTATCCTCAACGGGATGCTGGTGAGCTTTTTGCATTTTCTATATACACACCCTTTTACTTTTCCTTTCCTTTCTTTATTCTCAAGATAATTTCTAATTAGCTTTTTTCTAATTACTTACTAAGGGAATATTATAATTATTATTCTCTGATAATATATTTATCTCTTAGCAGTTGATGTTTCTTTCATATATACTGTGTGATCCTTAATAGTGGGGAAATTGGCAGGGGTATTGACCCATGACGACAAACCGTTGAGCGCTGCGTGGACTGTGCGACAGGGCTTTTTTATTATTCCTTCTTCAACAGCTCACCTTATCAGTCCTTTTATTTAAGTCAGCTCGTCATCTTTTACCGCTTACTTATTATCATTGCTATTCAGGTCATAGTTTTGTTCGATCATAGTCATCGGTCCCCGACGGGCGCCCACTTCAGAAATCGGCGCGTCGCATCGCATCGCATCGCATCCAAGGCAAACCCTACTCCAAGACTCCAAGACTCAGGACGACACTGCCGTCATCCCCGATTTTCCAACATCTGCCGGTGTCGCACTATTCTCACTGTCTTATTCCTAGCCTTGTGACTTGCCTTGCAGTCAATGAGGTAGCACCTCCGAATTCAGCCACATGGCATCTGAGATCGAGCACGAGCATCCCCAAGCGCAGCCGGCGCAAGCACCATTACTCAACAGCAATAAGAGAGAATCATCAGCAAATATGTCTTCGGCAACCGACAGCCAGGCTGTTCCAGAATCTACCCCTCGACGCACCCCGCTCTTTGACGACGGCGAAGAGGACGACGATGACGACGACGACGACGACGACGTAGCCTCCACGACCTCATCCTCCAATCATGACAATGGCCATGTCACCTCCCCCTCCGTCACCTCCCCTCCGTACTGGCACTCGTCAAATCACCCACCAAACCGCACAAACTCCTCCAACCTCCGCCCGTTATCGACCGCTTCGATCGAATCCGTCCTCCCACCCGGGGCGATCACCCTCCAAGACAACGAATCCGAGCTCCCCTCGAACCACTACCAAACAAGCCCTTCAACCCCGCAGGACCGCAACCGGGCATGCTGGGCCCGTTCGGTGACGATAACAGATTACATCACAATCAACACCTCCTCCACCAACCTCGGCGCGTTCACCGTGTGGAACATTTCTGTCGAAACGCTAGAAGGGCCTAGGATAAACATCCGGAAGCGATACAGCGAGTTTGACGACCTGCGGAAGAAGCTGATCATGACGTTCCCCGGGTTCGAAGCAGCGGTGCCGGAGCTGCCGCCGAAGAGCATCATGAAGAGGTTTCAACCAAAGTTCTTGGAGAAGAGGAGGGGCGGGTTGCAGTATTTTCTGAATTGCATACTGCTCAACCCCGAGTTTTCCGGGGCGCCGGTGGTGAGGGAGTTTTTGTTTACTTGAGGAATGATTGGTCGATGGTCATGATCATGATGAATTGGGAAAGAAAACGTTGGGGTAGGGGAGAAGGGAAGTGGGCTTGGTAAATTCTTGACGGGAAAGAAGAGAGAGTAAGGTTGGTTTTACTTCATCTTTTTTTGGACCTTGTGGCGTTATGCAGAAACGTTGAAGAGGTGGAAGAGGGTAGCCCTAACTTTGACAGATTCACAGTGCGGGATGCTTATGGATTTTATGTTCCAGCGAGCGAAATTCTTTTGGATATTCACAGCGGTTGCGCTAGCCAGCCAGGACGACATGATTTTTTTGTATACTCCGTTGTTGGCGAGGAAAAGGTGATGGAATGCTTCGTCTGTTCTGGAGGAAACAACTATGCCTACTTCCCAAGTGTACTAGGGGATGTTAATAACGGCCAAGGTCTTTTCTTTGGCCACTTGTATATATATACAATCAGCGCTTTACAGTAATCTGTGCTGTGTCATAATTCTGTACATATTTACGAACCGGAAATAAGAAGCGGTTACTTATTGAGGTTCCGTATTCGGGATTTTGCCATGAGATATCACTGACTGTCACGGATCTTCAGGTCTTTTTCGTCAGGGTGAAGGCGGGGGGACAGAAAGAGGATTGAATATACGGCAGTGGCTAAATACCAACCTCGGGATGTCATTCGGCACCGCGGGCTCGGCCCTTCCGCCCCTGAAGGATATATACATTGGTAGCTGTTCTTACTCGCTACGCCAGCCTCAGGAGAAGAGGAAAAATCGCCCATGTGTCATGCTCCTCTTGACTCTTCAAGATGAAATCACCCATTCTTACCTGGACGGTATTGTTCCTTACCTTGGGCAACCATGTTGCTCATGGCCAGCTGCAGCCCGCCGACATCAGAGACCTGCCCGTGGTAAGGAATGGCTCCACGGTCCTACTCGACAACAAACCCTGGAAAGCAGTCGGCGCAAACGTCTACTGGCTCGGCCTTGACGAGAATGTCACCCCTCCTGCAGGAGAACCCTACTACGCGCCCCTCCACGCAAGCTACCCGACCCCCGGCCGCATCACCCAGATCATGTCCATCATCACAGCCCTGGGGGGCACCATGATCCGCTCCCACACGCTCGGCGTCAGCGTCGGCAACCCTCTCAGTCTCTGGCCCTCGCCCGACAAAGCCAACCCTGCCGCGTTCGAACCCATCGACTGGGCCGTATACCAAGCCCGAGTCTACGGTCTCCGTCTGATGGTCCCCCTTGTCGATAACTTTGACTACTACCACGGCGGAAAATACACCTTCCTCCGGTGGGCCGGGTTCAACCTCTCTCGAACCGTCGACGAGCGTAACCCTCTAGTCCAAGAGTTCTACAATGACCCCAAGGTAGTCAACTTGTTCAAGAGATACATCGAGACGTTATTGTCGCATATGAATCCATACACCAACCTGACATACGCCGAGGACCCGACAATCTTTGCCATCGAGACGGGAAATGAGCTTTGCGGGCCGGTATGGGGAGACATGGACGTTCCAAGAGAATGGGTGAGGGACATTGGACGGTTCGTAAAAGGGCTGGCTCCCAAGAAGCTGTTTGTGGATGGCACGTATGGGGTCAACAGAACCCATCTCGAAGCGGAGGAGGTGGACATTTTCTCGAACCACTATTACCCGGTCAGTACCGCGAAGCTGCGGAGGGATTTGGAGACCTGTGAGTGAATCTCTCTTTGTGCCGGGGTTCTTTTCTGGTTGAGGACGACTGCCGGGCAGGAAAGCTGGACGGTCGGTTTCCGTCTTGGGTGTACAGAAGTGTGCTGTGAGGAATTGCTGGCTATTTGCTAGCGAAACTTCACAACTGCCTTCTCAACTGCAGGCCCGGGCTCCTGCCATCTCCGAACTAAGAGAGAGCAGGAGGCGCAGGCTCGCCAGGAGCGTCTTGCCCGGTTCACTAACCCTTCTCACCCAGTGGCCTCGGTCGATAAGCCCTACTTCATCGGTGAGTACGGCTGGCTAGGCAATGCTGCCTCCGCCGACGCAAGCCTTCCAGCATGGTACCGGGAAATCGAGAGGAGTTCAAAGGTCATGGGAGATACACTCTGGTCTCTGTTTGGCCACAACGTCCCCAACTGCAATGTGAGTTAAAATGACTCCCACTCGGGCCAGAGAGCATCCGGTCGGTCGTTTACTCACGCCACCCCCATACCCAGTCCTCATACCCCATACCCCATCTTGTTTTGCTTTTCCGATAGCATCTTCCCCTATTTCCCGCGTCGTTGATATCCACAATCCCCAGGCTCCCAAGACTGCTGACGCAAACTTGGTAGACATTTGTTGAACACAATGACGGGTTCACCATGCAATATGGAAACCCTGCCCACGCCGCCCAGATCAAAATCGTACGGCAACACTTGATTAAAATGAGCCAGGACTTGTCGATCTCCGCAGATGCAGATTTGCCACCTGTTTCATGCCCGCCGCCAACATCGTTGGTGTCGTGACGTTGTCGAAATGTACTAGGGAAGGGAGGGTTGTGTAGGGGAAAAGTTGTTTGCCCGGAAAAACAAAGAATTGGAGATCTGATCTCGAGGACCCTGCATGAGCCCTGACCATCGGCGTATTTTGATCGGTTGGAATCCACACTTGGTTTTTCCAAAGTTCTTAGATGCGTCAGCTCCCTCATCGTGTAGGAGCCTGGCCAGTAAGCCGCTTCATAGCTATCATGATTATTTGGAATGGCCGTTGCCACAGTTTACGCTCATGCCGACCCGAGCGTTCCCGCGGTGCGGAGGGGGTCAATCACTGGCCAGAAAACAGCTTAGGTGTTCAGCCTTCCGGACAACAAGGATCTCGACTCTTCTGATAGCTCGTGGGTGTCGAAAGGTGAATGGACCACGAGTTCCCGCTTGCAGGGAAGGCAGTTCGAGAGATACACCCTAAAAATCCCCTACATGCTTGGCGATCGACAAATAAGGATGGGAGGTCACTGGAGGTATGGGCTTCTGCTGAACGCGGTGCGCCTCCAGCCCCGAATTGTTAGTCCCCTGAGCCCTGTAACACAGAATAGTTAGTTACCTAGCAGGGGTTAGTCCGGGGAGCTAGGAGGGGTGGGTGAGAAGGGATGCTCAGCAAGTTCAGGCCCAGCAGGGACGAACCCGTACCTCTCTGCCCCTCTCCAATCCCCGACAGGACCCTTTCCCGTGGTCGGGGATATTGCTGAGAGCCTTTCCATCATAAGACAGGTCTGAGCTGGAAGCCAACTGGGAGATATTTTTCCAACGAAACCACCACCATATCTCCTTCCCCTCGTCGGCAGTTATATCAACACCAGACAACAATATGAGTGCAACTTCAGCTTCGGTGGTGTCGTGCGTTGAGTGTCAGAGGCGCAAGCAGAAGGTAAAGTCTGGCTAAAGCACTCGCAACGGCCCGGGTTGCATTAGATGTTGGCTGACGACTCGATCCAGTGCAACAAACAGTTTCCTTGCAATCATTGCTTGAAGCGAGGAGTCTCCCATCTGTGCCGCTTTGTTTCGAAGGGGGTTTCTTCCAAGGCGAGCAAGGACGATACTTTCCTCAACGACAGCCAGTCGAGGTAAGCTGATTGACGGGGTACTATTGGACTTTACCAGCTGACCTCTACTTTTCCCGCGTCGATAGGCCCTCAAAGAAGCGGGGCCTAGATGGTGACGGTTACGGCGACGTCCTTGACGGAGTTGCGGACCATGACAATGAATATTCTGCGGCTGAGGTGAGCGATGCTCTGATTGCCCTCGGCTACATGTCCCACGACCATCACTTGGTGCTTGGGAATGGAAATGGGCCCAAGGTAAGCGAATGTTGTCCCCTTATTCCGTACTTGGGACCCCAGGCAAACTGACAAGCGAATAGCCAGGAAAGGATGTCGTCGACGAAGCTGAGCCATCGGAAGAACTCAAGGCTGCTCTCGAATCCATGCCTGCAAAGCCCTACACCGATTGCCTCATCGATAACTGGCTGAACGGTGCCAACCACCACTACTAGTATGTCCATTTTTGTGTTGCTCGCTCCGTTGCGGCGCTGGCTGACCAACTTCTGAAGTGCCCTCTATCCCTCTGAATTTCGAACCCAGTACGATGGCTGGTGGGCCACTCCGCCCAACAAGGTGTCGCCAGAGCTTACCAGCTTGATCTTGAGGGTCTGTGCTTGTTCGCTGCATTTCATCATTGACGACAGTGTCAAGGAGAGACTTGAGACCGAGCTGAAGGCCGATGCGGTGACATTTGCCCAACGCATGCATAATGCGGCAGACAAGCTCAGCACCAGCATCTCTCCAGGCAAGGGTGGTCTGGTTCATGTCCAGCAGTTGTTTCTGACGGCGTTTTGGTACAAATCCGCCGAGAAATGGACCGAGGCATGGCATGCCCTGAGCAGAGCCATCCGTGCTGCTAATGAAATTGGTAATTCCCACCAGTCTAGTTGTTGTTTCTGTTGGCTAACCGGTCTGTGACAAGGCCTGCATCGAGATTCTCTGTCTGAAGGTATGTCGGAGTTTGACCGTGAAATGAGAAGGCGTCTCTGGGGTGTTCTCTACATGTGGGACTTGTGAGTAGGCATTCTTCCCATATTTCGGGTGCATCGACTTACAATTGGTGCTTAGTGCCCTTGGTTCCATGCTCTCCCGCCCGCTTCTCGTCAACCACGCCGATTGCACGTTTGTAATGCCGACTCTAGCTCTCGAAATCGATCCGGAGCGTCCCAACCAGCCGTCGCCGTTTCGCCACATGAACTTGCACTGTCAGTTATGTCTGGCCATGGCAGCCGAGTTTGCTCCTCGTCCAGATGGCAAAGTTGATGAGGCCGATCAGGCCAAGAGACTTCGCGATGTCGTATACAAGTGGTTCGATAATCTACCTCAAGAGTATTCGCGGAAGAACCCTGATACTCAGTGGGACAAGGAATTCGATTGGGTAGTTTTCCAGCGCCGGTATCTTCACCTGATAGGGTACATGTCTCTCTTTAGTCCGCTGAAGGCTTTCGTCACCCGTAACTCGGGTAAGCCGCTGACAGAGCTGGAATCTTCACTGCGTGCATCCGGTGTTCAAGCTGGACTCGACCTGATGGATGTGTCCTGGAGCTTCTTTGAGAACCTGGTTTCAGTTGGCGCGAAGTTCCACTATGCCATCTTTTGCATTTTTGATGCCACGACGGTCATGTGCTCTGCATTCGTCCACGATGAAGTCCGCAACCTTCCACAGCGTGAGACCGTGCTCGAGGCCATCAACAAGGGCCTTCACATGCTTGAGGAGACATATTCCGAATCCAAGACCACAGCGGCACTGTACCGCATTCTCAAGGGCCTCCTCATCAACCTTCCCTTGAGTCCGCAAGAAAAGGGCGTCATTGGAGCTCCGAAGCGTAGTAGGGCTTCCGACTCGAAGCAAATAGAGGCCAGTACCGCAGAGGCAGGATCTTCCTCCAATCCGTTGGCAAGAAGAATTCTGTCGGATCGTATTTCGGAGGGTGTAGCTCTCGGTTCGGGCGGCGACGGCACCTTGGTTGAGTCTCGACTGGGTTCGAAGGGTTCTGGATCGGTGGTATCATCGTCGAACAACCTCCCTTCACCGAATGTTCCAATGTCCTCGAATGCTCCAATTCCACCTGCAATCCGCCAGGTGCCTGATGGTTATCCATCGATGGACAATCGGCCACCGCCCAACGGCCAGTATTACTCGAGCCAGATCCCTCCGCCGGATGTGCCGCCACCGCAGTACTATGGTTCCGTCGACCAGTTCATCCCTTCTTCAAGTGCCGGGTTGGTACCTTCGAACAATTATCTCCTGTCGGATAGTTTCGTACCCAGCAATGGGTTTGTGCCGTCCAACGACTTCCAGTTCGACAACAACAACGACCACCATCATGTCTTCCACTCGGGGCCATCTGAGCATCTTGGATACACCCAATCCGCATGGGAACCCTCTCCCGATCCCAATTCTAACTTCGGTTTGCTTCAAGGAGCAATCCTGGAGGTTTCTGAAGATGCGGTGCCCGCTGTTCCGAGCGTGCTAGAGTATTGGGACTGGCAGCAGCTAGATCTGGGAAACCCTGGTTACTGGGGAAATCAACAGCCTCCGCACATGTAAAGGGCGTTTCCTGGGGTTGAACTTGACTTTGAGCTGGTTAATCGGTTTTTCTTGGTATCGTGTATTTTGAGCGACGGCGTACGCGTAGGCATGGCGCGGCGGTTCTTTTAGGAATGGGTCGACGATCATGGAAAGGGAGGGCATTTTTCAGTCAGATGGTTGGAGGTTCTTTGTAATGAGTAGCTAGGAGTGAGGCCTTTGAGGAAGTCGGGGATAAATAGCTGGTGCTGCGCATGTTTGCTCTGAAGATGGAATCTCTTGAATACGACGTCGATAGTGTGTTTCTGATTTATTTTCCCTCTTGCACTGGTACAAGATTGGCAGTTTGTCTCTCTCCGGGGATCGTCGGTCCAAAATTAGGGGCAAGAGAAGGGACCCGGGGGTCGCATAGGATCCTCGCATGAACAAGAGCCAGAGCTGAAAAGCAACTGCCCTAATCTTTGTGATATGGATGGTAGGTCCCACGGGTCCGTCTGTCGTCCCATAGTGCCAACACCCCGAAGACTTTCGGACCTAGTGGACCCTGGGTCGGGAGTCGAATTGGATGGATTTCGGGTTTCACAAGCATTGACAACGAGATGAGGGAGTGCCTGCCAGCTTGAGTGGGCCGCATTGAATCGAGATCGTATATGCTGTATCTGTGGAAGCCACCAAAAAGATTCTAGGTGCTCTGCCGTGTGGCTTGAAACCTCATACGACCGTTGTTCTAGCCACGTGTGAAAGGAAGTGAATAGTATATCCCAGAACAGATGGTGGGTGTGGTTCAGATAGGAATCTCTGCCACTATTGGAAGCTGAGGTCTGGCCAGGGCCTGGACATGATCTGATGGATGCTGCAAGTTGAGAAGCTCAGCACATCGCGAAAGCCCAGCCCAATAAAACACACCAGGAAGTACAGGGCAGTGGGTCCTTTTCGCTATGCACGTTCCAGCTAATCACTATCAGTTATCGGTGCCCAGGGATTCCCACTTACAGAGTCCCTCAGTTAAACCGGCTGCCCCAAAGCGGCAGGTGCATCCCGGAAATGGCACACACTGTCGTGAGCCGTTCATTCGGCATCCTCCTCACCCCAATCAACCCGACCAAAACGCACTACACGGAAAAATAATGCGGTTTTGGCCACCAGCCTTGACGGGTGAGCTCCGGATATGTCTCGCGGGAGGGGTACAGAGAGCTTCTCCACTTGCAAAGACACGAACCCCTCAAACTCTCAGACAGTCCTTGTGCCTGGCAAGCCGTCGGCATCTCACTTCAACATCATCTCCTAGATTCAAAATGACACTGAAAAACGAAGATGCCCCAAACCGGAATGCCTGGGTCGGGAGTGCTGGTGCCGCAGGCTATGACCTGAGAAGTGAGTTGCTCTGACTCCCTCGAGGTGAGATGTCCGAGGCTCATGATCAACGCTCACTTAGGCGATGTTATGACAACTCCCACTGCATCCATGCTTGCTGCCATCCAAAACTGTACGCTGCTTGACGATGTATTCCAAGAGGATCCTACAACTCTGGGCTTGGAAGCTCACTGTGCTGCCTTGACTGGAAAGGAGGCCGGTCTGTTCGTTCTGTCCGGAACCATGGGCAATCAGCTGGCGTTGAGATCCCTCTTGACACAGCCGCCACATGGCCTTGTGTGCGATTACCGTTCTCACATTGTGAAATATGAAGCTGGAGGGTGAGTATACCATCTCTTGACTCCTTGATTTATAGATACTGACCTCTCCCACAGCGTCTCTGCCTTGACAGGTGCTACCGTCAAGACAATTGTGCCCAAGAATGGGATCTACCTGACTTTGGAAGACATCAAAGCAAATGTCTATCTGGATGATGATGTGCACACATGCCCAACTCGGGTCGTCAGCTTGGAAAACACCCTCAATGGCATGATCATGCCTCTCCAAGAGGTTCAACGCATATCGGCTTTTGCAAGGGAACACGGGCTGAAAATGCACTGTGATGGAGCAAGGCTTTGGGAAGCGGCGGCTTCGGGTGCGGGAAGCCTCAAAGAGTTTGCCTCATGCTTCGACACTCTCACGCTGTGTTTTTCCAAGGGCCTCGGGGCTCCCATCGGCAGCGTCCTTGTTGGGGACAAGAACATCATCAAGCATTCCCGCTGGGTGAGAAAGTCGATTGGTGGCGGACTTCGACAATCAGGAGTCGTCACGGCAGCGGCCCGAGTGGCCGTCGACGAGACATTTGGCAAAGGGCCAAATGGTGAAGGAGGCTTGCTTCGGGATACCCATGCTTTGGCACAGCAGATATCTGGGATTTGGACAGGTCTCGGAGGCAAACTTCTTCATCCAGTACATACCAATATGGTATGGCTTGACCTCGAAGATGCGAAATGTGCCGATGAGAGGGTTGATGAGGTGGGAAAAGAGGCTGGGTTGAAACTTATGGGCGGTAGACTGGTGATACACTATCAGATCTACCAAAACCGGGAGTTTGTTGTTCCTCGGCTTGAACACATCTTCAAGACGATTTTGGGCGAGAAGAATGGAAACAGCAAGGGCTTCAAAGGAGATGATGGAGAGAAATCCATGTATAGATCCACATCACAGTAAGGCGTCGTCGAATAGAGGCCTATACATCGTAAAATGCTTCTCCGATTGTTGATGCCGACAATCGAAGCCCCTTGCCAGGTCAATGGGTAAGGCCGAGATTGCGGGCGGAGTCCCGTCTTCCCGTCCTCCCAATCACATTGTTTCCGGGTATATCGGGCTGCCAGATGACTTCGAGAACAATCATGCAAGATGAAATGCCGTTGTGAGGGACAAAGAACCACAGTGGAAAGATGACTAATGAGACCGAGAGGCCGGAGCAACTAGGCAAAGCACGACAGGTGGCTTGCTTAACGATGCCCTCAGCTCCTTAGGTGAGGGCCACAAAGCTTCTCTGGGCGCACCGTTTAAGTGGAAAGGGTGGGCCGGTGGCAGAGAACTTTACTTACCGCCTCAACCAGTGGTGGGTAGGTGCCTCTGTTGAGGAGCACCATCCCGCGTCTCTGCAGGCTCTCTACCCCGCCTTAGCCCCATGGTGAGGGCCCCTGCTTCTGGCTGACGTCACCATGGATCTGCCTGTCCCAGCGAATGGAAACGCTAGAAGAGCTGCGGACCGGGCCTATGCCGGGGCTTTTACAGTGCAGAATGCGGGGAAAGCTCCAAGAAGCTCCAAATATCCAACGTCTTGCCATCTCTCTTGACCGACGGAATACAGCCTAGAGCGGTGAACTATCAAGAATTGCCCGGTTGTGGCAGGTGCTACATGCGCAGAAAGAGCCTCCTGTGAGAGGATGGAATGCAAGGCCGTTCTCGTCCGGGTGCACAAGCAGTAAAATGGCCGCGATGGAGGTTAATTTCACCTCGTGGACAAATTCGAGAAGAGGTACCTGATCCGGACACATCCAATCCATGGGTGATGCATCTCGAAGCGGCAGAAAAGAGAATTGGAGAAAATAATGAGAGATATGACGATTGTGGGGAGCGCGCCAAGGAACCCACCTTTGACGACAACCTGGAAGAGACATGCTCAAGACACAGATCCTGGAATCTAGGAACATGATCAGCGTGACTCTGCTGGTATTTTGTCCCAATTTTGCGCCGGCTGCCATGATGAAGTGGAACGCACGGCAAGGTTATTGCAACATTAACTGCATGCAGAACTGGCAGCTGCCCTGCAGAATTTAATAAAGTGCTGATTCTGGGCTTGACGACGCCACCATTCCCAATCGCTCCTGCCTCTTGTGAAAGGAAACCGTAGGCTGTTGAGGAGGAGGAGGAGGGCAGAAGCCTAAGACGGCCTTGCCTTCCGTCTGATCTTGTCATCCGGTCCTCGTGCCCCTGTCGTCCTTGCTCCTGCCAACTATATATCACCGGTCTATCTGCTTATTCGCCAATTGCTTCTGGGTCCCTTCCCTTCTCCTTATTCCTGCCTCGACTTCTCTCTCTCTTTCCGAGTCAGACTTTCTCCGACCAAACAACCTCACCTCTCACACTCCACCCCGCATCTCCATCTCACATTTCTAACGCACAAGATTGCAACCGCGTGGGTACCTTACGATGCTACCGCCGGTGCACCACCGCCTCGTGGCAGGCGCCGTGCTTGCACTGTCGGCGACCGCAGCCGTCGCCAGCCCTCAGCCCCTCTGGGTCAATGGTTCGGTGGTTGCGCCCTGCGACTCGCCTCTCTACTGTCAGGGTGATATTCTCAAAGCGATCCAGCTTGCCCATCCCTTCTCCGACTCCAAGACATTTGTCGACATGTAGGTTTCATTATCGATCTTTTGTTCATGCCTGTCTGAGACATGTTCTGACCGTGAAACGCCAGGCCCACCATTAAGCCACTGGATGAAGTCCTGGAGGCTTTCCAGAAACTCTCTCTGCCCCTCAGCAACAACACTGAGCTGCAGAACTTCTTCAGGGAGAATTTCGCTCCAGCCGGCGGAGAGCTGGAGGAGGTGCCCAAGGGGGAGCTTGAGACCAACCCCGTCTTCTTGGACAGAGTCTCCGACCCAGTTGTCAGAGAGTTCGTGACCAAGGTTATCGACATTTGGCCCGATCTCACCAGACGATATGCGGGTGGCTCCAACAACTGCACAGAATGCGCCAATTCATTCATCCCCATCAACCGCACCTTTGTGGTCGCCGGCGGTCGCTTCCGGGAGCCCTACTACTGGGACTCCTACTGGATCCTTGAGGGTCTCCTGCGCACCGGGGGTTCCTTCGTGGAGATCTCGAAGAATATCATCGAGAACTTCCTCGACATGGTTGATACTATTGGCTTCGTGCCCAACGGCGCCAGGGCTTATTATCTGAACCGCAGCCAGCCACCCCTGCTCTCCTTGATGGTCAAGACCTACATTGACCACACGAATGACACCAGCATTCTGGACCGGGCCGTGCCACTTTTGATCAAAGAGCATGACTTTTGGGCCACCAACCGCACCGTCAAAGTTGAGAAGAATGGCAAGGAGTATTACCTCAACAGGTGAGTGTCTATGAACTGTTCAAAAGAGAGAGAGAGGAGATGCTTACATAGACAACAGATACTTTGTCAATAACAATCAGCCCCGCCCTGAGTCGTACCGTGAGGACTACATCACGGCTAATAACGAGACATACCACGCCGAGACAGGTATAATATATCCTGTCAAAACGCCCCTCAACGAGACCGAGAAAGGAAAGGTCTATGCCAACCTTGCCAGTGGTGCGGAATCAGGTTGGGATTACAGCTCTCGTTGGCTACGCACACCCCTTGACGCAGCCGAGGACATCTATTTCCCTCTCCGCTCTCTGAATGTGCTCGAGACTATTCCCGTTGAGTTGAACTCGATTCTCTATCAGAACGAAGAGATCATCTCCTGCTTCCTCAGAGAGCAGGGCAACGATACTGAAGCGGAGAAATGGACGGCCAAGGCGACGACGAGAAGCCAAGCCATGTACGACGTCATGTGGAACTCAACTTTGTGGTCGTATTTCGATTACAACCTGACGTCCGGCACCCAGAACATGTTCATTCCTGTTGACAAGGATGCCAGATCTAGGGAGACTGATCCCGCCCCTCCTGGACAACAGGTTTCGTTCCAGGTCGGACAGCTGTACCCATTTTGGACGGGCGCAGCTCCCAACCACCTCAAGAACAACCCCTTGGCGGTCGAACGAGCCTACGAGAGAGTAGCGGCTATGCTTGAGGAAAAGGCTGGCGGGATCCCTTCCACAAACTACTTTACTGGACAGCAGTGGGACGAACCTAATGTCTGGCCTCCTCTGATGCATGTCCTGATGGAGGGCCTGCGCAAGACACCGCCCACGTTTGGCGAGGATGATTCCTCGTACCAGGCGGTTCAAGATCTGAGCCTGAAACTCGCACAGCGCTACATTGATTCCACCTTCTGCACCTGGTATGCCACGGGTGGCTCGACCTCAGAGACTCCCAAGCTTACCGGGTTGTCACCGGAGGCGAAGGGAACCATGTTTGAGAAGTACAGCGACAACGCTACCAATGTTGCTGGCGGAGGTGGCGAGTATGAGGTCGTTGAGGGCTTCGGCTGGTCCAACGGTGTGGCTATCTGGGCGGCTGATGTTTTTGCGGACCAGCTCAAGCGGCCTGATTGCGGCGATATCGAGGCGGCGAACGTTCACGCTAGAAGCGGTGCCCTCCTGCCTCCTGGATTCAACAAGCCCGCTAAGAGAGTGGCCAAGAACGAGGAGCAACTCGATAAGAGAGGAAGGTTCGCGGTCGAACTGGATTCCTGGGATGCCCAGTGGGTGAAGAAGTTTGGAAGCCACAACTAGGACGAGAGAAAGTGAAAAGAGAAGGAAGATTCTTAGTGAAGTAATGATTCTTTTCATGTGTATTTGTTTTCTCCAGCTGTTGTTTGCGGATACCTCTTTGCTTTAGCTGTATATGCAGAGATACCATCAGTTTATGGTGTGTTGTTTACGGAGTACCTATTGAAGATGAAGATGTACTTATATTAGGAGTTGAAATTCCGCACCTCAGAGCTGTAGCTCACAAAACTTGACGGCGATTACAAAATCCATACCTGCATTCGCGGGAAAGGTCTCAATTTCGTTTTCTCGCTGTGCGTCAACTTTACGCTCTTCTCTTCCTGGGATAACGATGGAAGATGGTTTGGCGCTCGACCTGCGTGGCGTCGTGATAACGTCCCAACGGCCTTTCCTCGTCAGAGGATTATGCACCGAAACCAAAGCGTGATCCAAAGAATGCGGATCATCATGCTCATCATCGCTCACCCGTGTCTCGTAATGTCTCGTAGTGTCCGGATCTGGAACCCATGTCGGTATCAATAAGAATGAAGATAAATCGGTACATAGTGTAGAGCTGAGGCGCGGTCTAGATTCCAGTCTAGTGTAGGTCCAGAGGGGTGATTGCCTGCATTGGTGGGGCTTCACCTGTTGCTGTAAGCCAAGCTTCCACGCCCCCATCCCCAAAATGACCACTCTGCCCTAGTAGGGAGGAGAATGCGACTTTGGGGGACCAGGATGAGGATAACCAAGAGTTGAGCGACAAGGATGATATCAGGCTTGGGCGATCTGCTTCGTCTGGCGCGGGAGAGCAGCGGCGGGATATCACAGTCGCAGTAGGGAGCGGGAGTGTAGCATTATTGGGAGTGATGCCGAGGTTTTTTGCAGCTTTCTCTCCTTCCTCTCTTGATCCAAATCGATGGTGTTATTGTCGCTAAATTACGAATATTCTGGTGCTCTTTTGGTTGGAACGATTGCTTATGGAGGTGATGGTGGGTCTAAACCGAACGAGCAACACCACCACTATTGAACCATCACCGCCGCCATCACGCGACAACGTCATTCTCCTCCCAGGTTACAACCCCACCCATCTCCCGGGCGCGTTGAAGATTAGCTCAGTAAACAAACCACCATTATGGCGCCCGGGAGCCGGTCATCATCGCGGCTCTCGCAGCCGCTGCCGATGATTATCGAGGATGTGGTCCATTCCACCACCCCTCCCCCGGGGATGCCGCCAAAATCACCGCGTCGACCGCCTGTTTCGATGTCAAATTCGCAGAACAGTCTTCACAGTAATCATCGGTCTAGAACGTCCCCGTCTTTTGGGGGTGGGACTGTCCCTGGTGGTGGTGTGAGACCGCCATCGATATCTTCCACAACGGTACCTGGAACGAGTAAAGCAGAAGTCACACAGCAAAATTCCGCCAGCGGAGAGAGAAGAGATCAGGGGCCTGTTGCGAGGAAGGGGTGGTATAGGATGATGCTTGGTACTCTGTTGATAGTGGGCGTAATAGTAGGATTATCAGTTGGACTAACCATTGGCCTACGGAAACGGTTTGACCTCCCGGCCTTTTTATATCTCCACTACCTCCCACTAACACATCTTATTTGTTTATAGAAACCAAAAACCCCAATCCGAACCCGACACCTCCACCCTCTTCCCAGCCGGCTCCTACACCTTCACCACCGCCCTCCTCCCCAACACCTCCACCTCCTGCCTCACCCTCGCGTCGTTTTCCCTCGCATGGCAGTGCTACTCCTCCCCATCAGACCAAACCTCCACCTTCCACTGGACCATCCACCCCTCCCCGCGAAACACGTACACAATCTCCAGCACCCCCCGCATGAGCAACACCTCCGAGCCCCAGTTCCAAAACCTGTCCCTCACCACGCTGGACATCAACCAATTCGCCGAGCGCCTGACATTTTCGTTCATCTACCCCAAGCCAGTCTCGCTATCCATCCCCGTCAACAACAGCGCGGGCGAGGAAAAGCTAAAATGCTGGTTCAACACCACAGTCCTGACCGCGACAATATTCACCCGCCAACGGGCTACCTGGCCTGAGCACGTCGGCACCGCCAACACCACAGCCATCACGGGGAGTGAGCCAAAGGAAGGGGAGGAGAGGATCTGGCCTTTCCTGGTGGAGGTTAGTGAGCGGCAGCTGGGGGACGAGGAAGGGACGATTCCGGATTGTTACTACACCAATAACGGAACGCATGTTGATCTTTTGGGTTTGATGCCAGCACAAAATGGCACAGCTGGGGAAGGGGAAGGGGGGGAGTGTGGCTGTTGGTACAGGAATTTTGGTCTGGGATCGTCGCAACAGCAGCAGCAGCAGCCACCGTCAAATGGGACGGTGCCCCCCGAGCGACTGAGAAGAGGGAGGTGATGTTCAACTTTGAACTACTACTTGGAGAAGAAGCAAGAAGTGGAGATACCCCAATCGTTTATGCTCTGTTTTGAGCGTGTATTTTCGTTTGAATAGGTTGGAGTTCTGGATGTTCAATTTTGGGTTGCAAGGTGGGATAAGCCATGGAGTTATAACAGGGAATGGTGACAAGGCATCTAGGGATAAAAGGCAACAAGGGCATGGGGCAAAGCAAGGAGTTCAAACGGATTACAAATTCGGGTCGTACATGATAGGTACACGGTACATAAAGTCATGTACCTATATACTGCTGTATATAAAAGTAAATGTATATAATATCACAAGTGTATAGTTCTTAGCAAGTTCACGTCCTTCACGAGATCAGAGACATCAACTGCCAGCACTATCCAGGATATTTGCTCCGTTTCGTGGCTCAATGACGTTCTGCCGTCTTATTGACATGTATAAAAACAAGGCAAACTAAATCCTAAGCCCATCACTTAAACCTCACCTCACCAAACCACGCCACGCCAATGTATGCTTGCATGTGCTAAGTACGTTTCACAACCGCCTCCCGCGCTTTTCCGTAAACTCAACGCTAGTACCAGACTAGATAGTCTCCCACCCTCCATTGTTAATGTCCGCCTCCAGCTTTCTCGCAATGTAACTCGGCACTCCATGCCCCAACCAGAGCTGTCGCAACATACTATCATACCGCTTCTGGTGCAAAAACAGCTGCCTGCCAAACCTCAGCCCAAAGTCTACCTCGCCATACCGGTCAATGTACGGCGCGTGACTAAAGCTGCCCGACTTGCGAGACAAGTACAGGACGCAGCACTTGCGAATGTTGATAAACAGCCCGATGTTCTTCTGGCATCTGTTTCCAAACGGTCAGTAAAAGGACACCTTTCAAACAACGTGACAACCGAGGGGAGACGAACTTCCACATATGCTGCTGCGCACCCCCAACCTTGCTGAGCTTCCTTCCCTCCTTTACATCCTTCGCGCAGCAAACCGCCTGCCCGCAAAAGATCTCCCCGCAAAACAGACAAATAGTCGGGTCCGTGATATCCTTCCCTTTCGTAGGGCACTTTCGCCTCGTACACTCCTCGATCAACAGGTCATAATTCTTCGGCAATCCAACCAACTCAAAAATACCCGGGTGTGACAGCAACGCCGCCCTGGACAGCTTCTCCTCGTCTTCCGAGCTGGGCGCCACGACAGAGTGCTTGATCCAGCCTTCAACCATATGCTTCGTTGCCGGGACCGGCCACCCGTTCATGGGTCCGTCCTCGGGGCTGAAGGCGGCTAACATGTCGTCGAACGAGGGCAGACGGAGCATTTCAGTCAGTCTATCCAGCTCTCCTAACTCGGGCTGGGGAGAAACCCTCGAGTTGAAATCAACTCCAAACTTGACATGCAGCAGCAGCACGCACTTTCTCAAGAAGGTCAAGGCGTATTTCCTGACAAATGTGTACATGCCCTCGAGGGTGTCCAAACCTGGCTGGTAGAAGCCTTCGTTCTTGAAGTCTTCCCTCGACAGTCCGTCTTGCACCTCGGCAGCGACATCGATGTGGAAGATGACATCGCAGAACTCCACAAATTTGACCAGAGAAGGACTCATAGTCTCTTTTTTGCGGGTGATGTGCTGGAACCACTGAAAGAAAGGCATGTTCCGCGCCATTTGGTACGTCACCTTGACGATTTCGGCCAGGTAGCATAGCCGGACGAGATGGGCAATCTCAATGTGCTGAGCATGGGCAACGCCAAAGACGCTTTCGCACAAGAAGACGAAGAGATCCTGCCTCAGGAGGGCCGGGTAGTCTGTCATCGGGGTGCGACTGTGCTCCGTCTCCAGATCCGTGTACTGCGTGATGAAGAGCTGGCAGTGCTGTCGCTCGCTGTCGGCGCGGTACTCAGTGTCGATGCGGTTTTCTCCATTCTCTTTAAGGCCACCGACAGCTATGAAAGATGTGACTGTCTCGCTCAGAATACGCAGCTGTGTGAGGACCTGCTCAGGAATTCTTTCCAAGAATGTTTGGCCGTACTCTGCCTCAACTCCACGCTGTTGGATTTCCACGGCAGAAATGGAGAACCCAACCGAACGCGCGAGCACATCACTGGAGTAAAGCTCGACGCTGTCAGCTTCTGGGCGATTGTCTAGATGCCTCGAGTCGAGGCCATTCTTTTTGAGTGTGGCTCGGAGCCGACGATAGACGTTGACCAACTCCCGCATGCTGCTGTTTGTTTCAGGGGTAGCACCGCGGCTGCCAGATTCAGGAGCCGACACAATACTAAATGTTTCGCTGTAAGGGCTTGCCGTCGGCAAGGACGAGGCGCCCACGTGAACCCAGGCGTCGTCTAAGAGCTGTGCTGACTTTTCCGCCAGGCTAGTAACCATGTAAGTCTGAGTGTATGTCGCAAACGCATCTTGGACTCCGTCAGGGGGCCGCGCCGCGCCCAATGAGTAATATGCCGAGTGCAGTTGCTCATTAAGGAAGTCGGCAAAGGATCTCTCAGGCACCAGTGGTCCAGGATACGACTCTTCCTGTCCCTTCCAGATGATGGGAAGGAAAGCATTACCGAGAGCCTTGCACAGCGGGCACACAAATTCCATTCTATTGGTGTCTTCAGGCGGGTGGCGTGCAATCTGCTGGCTGTGGCGACGAACGATTGAATCGTAGTATGCTTCAAAACAGGTGTAGTGCATGATGTGACCGCAGCCAATAGCTACCGGACCACGACGAGACAAATTCGGTGGAAATCCTTTGCCGATGCATTGCCGCTCTGCTGTAAAGACCTCACCATCCTGGTTGACTTTCTGAACCTTTTGTCTATTCTCACCGGCAACGCCAAATGGACGAATATCTTCCACTGATCGGTCCAGGTTCTCAGGCGTGTTGAAGGCCTCCCTCACAAAGTCAGCATCCTGCAGATCAGTCTGCCTCAGGATATTGCTTTGAGTGAAATACGCAAACGTGCCATACAACCGCCGGTCATCTGTCTCTTCTTGGCACAAGATGCAAGTGCCTGCCGGATATTTCCAGAATTTGCGGTGTTCCTGAGCCGGTGGAATATGTTCATCGTCTTCGAGCTCGTCCACCTCGCCCCAGTCAATATCCTGCTGGTTCTCCATAAAGCTCTTCTGCTGAGCTTGGAACTGTGCCATGACTCGAGCCTGACGGTCCAAGGCGGCCTTCTTCTTGCGCTCGCGTTCCTCATCAGCCGAAGCGGCCGCAGGCGAGGAGGTATTGATGCGGTCAAGCGAGAGACCGAGAAGCCCATAGGCAAACTCAAAGTCCCGTGGGCGCTTTTGACGCATTCTCCGCAATACCAGTTCAATCTTCAAGTGGCAAGCCTTGAACTCCTCTTTGGCTGACATCATATTCAATAGAGACACGATTGTCTTTGATTGCGGCGACTCGGGCACGAAATGGCGTGCTTGCTGTCTAAGAGCAATGCTAATGAACGAAGGTCTCTGGGGTGTTTCTTCATCTGTGGCATTGTCTTCGGCGATGGCAATCAAGACGAGATGCAGAAGGACATGAAGGAAAGATTCGACCCGAGTCGCTGGAACTGCTGGTGTTAACTTGGAGTATGTGAGTGTGTACAGCAGTGAATAGTAGACAATCTGCGCAAACATGCCGGTGCTGGTGAATCTGCCCAGTTCAGCGAACACTCCCGAGGTGACAGGGCGGGGTTTCGGTTCGTAAACAACGTCCTCGATGGGTTTCCCGGTCTTTTTGGCCATCCACTTTCGCCATGCCATTTCCGCCTCTTCTCGCTGATTCTTGTTGTAGTGGGCAATATACGGGTCGACCTCCTCTACATACTGTGGCTTGAGCTCAAACAGCCCAACGTCGGTCAGGCCCTCGGGCGACTTGAACGTTGCCATCTCGTCTAGAATCCGGTGGAAGTCTTCCTGTTCCTGAAATTTGTCAGGAAGCTTCTGACAGATATCCGAGAAAGACAGTGGCTTAAAGCAAAGGACATGTGTGAGATCTCGGCGCATAGACGCGATTTGAGGGTTCTTTTCCTCGTCATTACGGACCAGGGATGTCTTGTCGCTGAGCAGAACAATGAGAAGATGGATCATGTCCTCAACGACATCCAGGTGCTGACCATCATCTTGGCTCTTGGTCTTTTGCTCGAAAAGTCCCTTGACCCATTTTTCCATCCCGAACCGATCAATAATGGATGCGAGTACACGGCTCGGGTCGCAAACCACCAAGGCCGTTTGCAGGAGGAAGATGTCGCGATGATGGGAGACATCCCTCTGACCGACCCCACGGTAGGTTCCAGCTTGATGGCGCAAGCTCAAACCGTTCCTGACCCACATACCCGCCTTCATCTGCGCAAGCCATGCGCATACTCGGAGCGGGTAGTCAAAAGCCGCCATTAGGTAGTCTTCAGGGGTAAGCTCTCGCTTCGGCCATACTTTCTTACCCATAGAGCGGGGCTTCATGGTCAGCTCCTGGGTGGTGAAGGTCAAAAGTGCCCTGAGCTGTTCGACTGGCATCGTCTTGCCACATTCGATCAGCCAGGACAGAGTGTAGTGAAGTGCGTGATGGAAGCTGATCGGCTGCTCTTCAACAACAAACTTGACAACCTCGATTTCCCGGTGTGAAGGCTCAAATTCAAAGTCGCTGAGCGTCTTGAAACGCATTTCATCCTTGATTTCCGATCCACTGAACCTGTTACGCTCAGCTCCAATGGAGTTCACAATGACTGACTTGGCTGCCAGGCGAATGGCTTTCTCAACGCAGGCGAATTCCTGTTCGCTGACATTCCGGAAGGATTCGGCGAACTGCCGGCAGAGCCTGTTAATTTCGCGCGTAACGAGAGACGCGCTGATCCAGCTGTCTGTTTCGTACTCGACGTGCTCACCCACCGCCCTGACGTTTGGACAGATGCCTTGGTGCAATTTGACGAGGTCCAGGAACTGCATCATGTACCGCTCTTCCGTCCGAAGACGCTCCTGAACATTAGGAGATCCAAATAGATACTTTAGGTCCAAGAAGAAATGATACATTCGGCGGTTGGTAACGGAACCTGTGTCAAAGGCCAAGACAGCGCTGGAGTCCACGTCCCAGGGGTGCCCGACTTGCCTAGTCGTCAGGAAGGTGTATAAAATGGCCATCAAGTTTGTCAAGAAGTTGCCCCGCTCCACAACTTCTGCCGTGATGGACGGAGTTGTTAGCATTTGTAGCGAGATGTTAATAATCGAATGATCTGGCTCACGGTCGCCAATGAGATAGAGCTGGGCGAGCGTGGTGTAGAGACCGGCAAACCGTAGACCCAGGATCCGCTTAAACTCAGGAATTGTAACCACGGTCGAGATGTACAAGGACCGCAGGTCGTTCCGGGCCTTTTTCCACATTCTGAGATCAAAGAGAATCATCCAGTCCAGACGGACTCGCTCAAAAAGGTCTTCAGCAACCGGAATTCCTTCTTCCTCCACATAACCGGTTGGAGTAGCGAGCCAGTAAGAGCCAGGGGACGGCGCCGATTCCCCGTTCTTGTCATTACCAGGTGTCTTGGGGACATCGAGATGAGATTTGGCGAAAGCTGTCGGGGCAATAAGGGGTTCGGCCGTATCAGAGTCTGAAGGGGTCAGCTCTCGTTCGCGAGCAGTTCGTCTGGGCGCCGGGACCGGGGGAGGAGGTGGTGGCGGCGGGTATCCGGCAACTGTAGCCTCATCGTCCTCCAAAGCACCATCTTGACGCCAATCTTGCATGGGAATATCGCCGCCTTCAGTCCTCGCGTCGACCATCATGACATCGTCATCCTCGTCTCCATTGTCCTCCATGTCACTGCCAAGAGCATGCTCAAACTCGTCCTCTTCGAGTTCGATTTCGTCATCCTCATCGTCCTCATTCACGGGGTCTCCCATGCGCGCAGCTGCTCGAGCTTGTACCATAATTCTTATTTGCTGGGCATAGAACTCATCGCGCTCAATATATTCACGCTCAGTGGCTTCCTCGTCGTCCATACCGTCTTGGCCGACATTGGCATGAGTCGCTCGACTTCCTCTGCGCCAGGGCTTGAGCATCTCCTCACAAACAACCTGCCTAAGAATGTTATGATCGTTGCCAACGCTGCATCCCGAGATATCTCTGAGCCAGTCCACCATGGTGCTGACCATTTGTTCCCGGAAAGTGTCCCTAGCTGAGCGAATGGTAACGGTGACTCTGATTCTTTCCAACACCTCGGCAACCTCTATGAGCTTCTGGATGCTCTTGTCGTACATCAAAAGACTTCTGCCGATGCCATCGGTCTCGTAGGCTTTTGCGAGGCCATTTGCCAGGGTTGTCTGACACGCTCTGGCCACTTGATCCTGGACATCTGTAACGGTGTGCTTTTCGTCGTTCCAAAGAAGGACACACCATTCTTCTGGCGGAGCGGTATCTCCACCGCTGTAAGTCGAAGATAGCCTGGAGTTTATTTCGTCTCTTTCGATCGACTCGACCGTCTTTGTCTGCCGGAGTTGCTCTGGAGAGCACGAGATGACATCGCACATGTAGTCGAAAACTCGACCAATGGTCATACGAATGCTGGCGAGGAGATCCTCTGGGACTCCGGTGTCTGCCTTGCCCTTCCCCTTATTCTCCCCCTCCCACACGGAATGTATCGTGCAGAACACAGGTCTCTTCCAAGCCTCGGCATCTCCACAATCGCAGCATCCGCTGTTTCCAGGCGAGATGTTTATCCTTACCATGTGTCCCGTATGGTCAGTTGCATCGAAACATTTACTGCAAAGGCAGCAGGTATCGTCGGCGCTGCATGTCCGGCATGCGTATGAGGCTTCGCCCTGTTTAAAAATGTGCCCACAAGCCTTGCCCCGCGCGGCCTCGGTGTACTCTGCTCCCTCGATTGCCCCCTGGGCGTCTCGCATCTTCAGAGTTCCTCCATGTCGGGTTGGGCCGCCGGTAGGGAAGAAGAGCTCCATGTAGTCAGTCCGACCGCCGGCCATGGACCAAAAAAGGTCTTTGAGGAGGTCTCGAGTGGCATCTTCAGAGTATCGACATGAATGGCGATCGGGCAAGTCTCGCAGCACCTGGCAGAGCTGCTGCTCTTGAGTCGACATCGGCATGTCGGCCATGGTTGGTAAGGCGCCCCTCTTCGTTTGTGACGTCAACTCGTATTACAGCTAGAATACGGCGATACGCATCGAGCAAGGGGGGTGGCTTGGTCGTTTGGGTATCAAATCGGATGGGTTTGCTACTGTTTGTGACGGAGGTCAACACCGACACCCGAGTTGTTGTGCTTATCGGTGCGGTGATGGTTGATAGAGACCTGCAATCAGCGGGTGGAGGGGAAATCGTGGGGTTTCAGGCGCGGTAGATAAAAGTCGGTCAGGGGTGGCGTGCTGGGCTGGGCGCTTCAGCTGCTTCAGCGCTTCGGGTGTGGGAAAACTGGGTAGGAGAAACTTGTCACAAAGGGATTTGGTTGTTGGTTGGCGTAAACGGTTTGGGTCTCTCTTTAATTAAAAGATTACCAGGTTAGTTTTCGAGTTCGTCGTTATACTTTGTAAACCGACATGAGCAAAAAGTGGATTATGACCAGCACCGTTGGGTTGTACCATTGGTACCGCATTATGCCACTGATACCCGTTCCACCGAGGCTGGAACCCAATTCTTTCGACAATGGGGAATACGTTTGGACATATCATTAACTCATATACATGGCACAACTATTAGGTCATACTCACCACCCCAGAGCTTCCCCTTTGAGCTCGGATAAGCTTGACAAAGAGAGCAGCTGAACCAACTCCCTCTTCGCCTAAACCCACCGGGGGCACTCAAGACTTTGATAAAATGGACTTTTTACCTCTCTGCTAATGATGCATCATTGCAGTCGCCAAGCAATGCTCTATTCCTCTACAGCCGTCTCCGGTCTAGAAATGTACATGGTCGGGGGCCCTCCTCATTTTCCTGCCTCGACTCGCCGCTCCTCTTTTTTGTCCATGCGGCCGTGCGCGGTTGCTCTCGTCTGTCGTTCTTTACTCGTCGTCCTCAGACTCGGCGTACTTGTGGCGGATGTCCTTCCATTGACGCTATCCCCCTCAGTCAGCATTTTCCCTTTCCGCAAGCCAAGTGTTGTAGTATGGCATGTTGACGTACCCCCCGGTTGAGATGGTCCCAGACCTTGTTCATGGTGGTGTCGTAGCCCCTGTGTATATGTTCAGCATGTTGTTCTTCTTATCCTGCTTATTTGGCGACGCACATGTTGAACGCAAAGGCGCCAGCGAAGACGGCACCAAGCATGGTGTAGTTGTTGCGGAAGATGGCGCTGTGTGTGGGTTAGTATCGGTAGTCGTCGGCCTCGGTATGTTTGTCTCTTGGACGGTAGGGCAGAACTTGCTTGTAAATGGCAGACTAAAGCATTGTACATGGTCAGCTAACTGGTTCACGTGCTCCCTAAGCTCTTCCAATGCTGGCTACTCACCATTTTGCCCGTTCTCGAGGTGACTACCTGGGTCAATTGAAGACTAGGGTTCCGGGGTTGACGTCGGGAAGGTGGATGCGAGGTCACGAACTGGTCAAGGCCGGGTGCTTCGATGCGATTGAGCGAGCAAAACTGACTGACCACTGAAGGGAAGCCGGAAAGACCTCACGGAACTATCCGGCTGCCCTTTGATTGGCCGAAGCTGTCTTCCAGGCCTGATGGGGCCAGAAGCTTGGCATTGGCCGAACCCCGCCAAACATTTGTCGAGAGACATTGCGTCTTCCATCAGCATCTGACAGCTTGACCGTTTCCTGCGACTCGAGCAACGGTACTGCCACGCCGGTGTGCAGCAGTTGACGGGCCTCGCCAGCCCCTTCCCTTCGTCATCTGCGAGCCTAAATTCCCAGATCTGACTCTTCTTCCATCGCATAGAGCAGTTCCATCAGATCACACCCCACCTTCTCCAACCATGCCGTCCCAACCCACCAACGCCGGCATCGTGACCGATGAGACCAGCGGCGAACGCCACATCCCTGAGTCCGTCCGCGCCGATGGTAGCACAAGAAAAGCAATCAAAATCCGGCCTGGTTATCGTCCGCCTGAGGATGTCGAAGTTTACAAGAACCGTGCCGCAGAAAACTTCCGCACTCGCGGCAAAGGTCCCCCTCCCGGCTCAGAGGGTTTGAAGGAAGAGCCAAAGCCCGCTGCTTCTGCCGCTTCCAACAAGAATGCCAAACGTCGTGAGGCCGCTCGCAAGAAGTCGCAGGCTGCCGAGGCTTCTGGTTCGTCCGCCAATGCTCCCGAGCAGGCTCCTGAACCAGTGGTCGAGGAGCTCGACCCCGAGGCTGAAAAGGAGAAGAAAGTCAGAAATCTCAAGAAGAAGCTTAAGCAGGTCAAAGAACTTCAAGGGAAAAAGGAGGGTGGTACCGTTCTCTTACCCGAGCAGCTTGCCAAGCTGGTCAAGATGAATGAGCTCATCCGTGAGCTTGAGAGCCTGGGCTTCGACTCGGACGGAGAGCCAAAGAACAAGGAGGCTGAAACCACCAAGGATAAAGCAGCTGATGACTGAGACTCTACACATGAAACTACGATTATCAAAAATCTACATACGGTCCTGCATCAAGTTACAACTGGCTTCTGCAGGCGTGGCCGATATCAATATCCTACTATTGTCGGCTAGGTGCAACCGGCTCAATGAACCGAAGCAAGGAGACGCAGTCGAGCAACTACAGGATCTGAGGCACACCCAGGTGATAGGCATATGTTATCTCTATGTCATACTCACCACTTTGGCCCATCTCTACACCTCCAGCAACATGAACGGCGATTCAAACGATGGGGGTACATGTTCGGAGAAGTGGGAGAAGTTCTTGAAAGTTATTCTCACAAACAAAGAGGCTTTGATAAATCAGGGACCAGCTGAAAAATCCTGATAGGAGCTACGTGGTATCAGAGCAAAATGTGATAGGCTGGCTGGGGTATCAACGGTATACAGCCGTGCTGTGTAATACAAATTTTACATAATGTACATGATATACAAAATCTGCCTTCTTCTAGGCAGGAGATTTGATCGCTCCCTCTACAATAGGAGGCTCGGGCTCGTACGTCCTCGGAATCAAGTGCTCAGCCGTTTTGATGGCCCCTTCCATATCTCCCTTATGGAACTGGAACAGCCCCTGAATAGCAGCCGTAGATGTGTGCCTCTTTGGCACAGCTGGGTCTTTCTGGTCGCCGCCAAACAATCCCAGTCCATCCAGCCTCTCCAAAAACCTCTCCCGGCCCGCGTGATCAGTGTCAATGTCCCCATAATACCGATCCCACATCTGACCCGCCTGATACCTTGACGCCTCCCCGATCCTGACCATCATGTCAACTCTGCCCGGTCTAATCAGCGCCGGGTCCAACTTGTCAATGTGGTTCGTCGTCAAAAACGCAATCCTGTCCTCGCCTGCCGCTAGGCCGTCCAAGGCATTGAGCAACCCTGACGCGGTGACAGTCCGCCCGGAGTACCCATCCGGATCTCGCTGCCGCCTATTCACCAGCGCAGCGTCCACATCCTCCAGCAACAAAATACTCTTTTCCGGCAGCTGGGTCAGCAACTGCGCCAACAAATCATCCGTCATGCCCATTTCCGACAGGTTAATCATCGCAACGCTGTAATCCAGCTCTCCCGCCAGCGCCTGAATAAAAGACGTCTTGCCCGTCCCTGGCGGTCCATAAAGAAGATAACCCCTACGATATGGTATCCCCCGCTCGGTGTACCACTCCTGCGCAGCCATAAACTCCTTCACATCTGCCACCAAGCTCTCCTTCACCCCCTCGTCCAGAATGACGCTGCCCAATGGGCGCTTGAGTCTTGGTTTCCCAAGCACAGCCCATTGCATGTTACGGGCTGTGTAAACAACCGTCTTACCTTGCTGGAAAGACTGGGCCAGCTCATGCGCCTGGGTGAACACCTCGGCGAGGACGTGCCTGTGCATCCATAGCAACGTCAACGTCAGCGTCTCGTGGGGTTCGCCCGTCGCAGTCGTGGCCGTCGAAGCCTTTTCCCTGTTTACAGCGATGTACACCCCTGGCTTGTGGCGGACAATGTGGTGTCCAAATCCAGGCTGCACCCTAAAGTCGGCGTGGGTGCGGCCGTGGCCTTCTTCGCCGGCGGCTTTGGAGAGGGATTTGGTGGTGGTTGAGACCGAGAGCGAACGCAAACGGGTGAGACGCTGGGCGATGAAACCGGAGTTGTCTCTCGGCTGGGCGAGCCAGGCTAACACCCAGGAGTAGGAGGGGTCGCGCTTCGAGATTTCGATGTTGACGAG
Source organism: Triangularia verruculosa (assembly GCA_033296885.1). Taxonomy (NCBI): domain Eukaryota; kingdom Fungi; phylum Ascomycota; class Sordariomycetes; order Sordariales; family Podosporaceae; genus Triangularia; species Triangularia verruculosa. The sequence goes on from MU863885.1 coordinate 418,040, forward strand.
GAGCTGGCGGCGGAGGAGTGCAGTGGACTGGATCAAAGCTCGACGGCCGAAGGCGGCTGCTGCGCCGAGGGAGGCGAGGCCGAGACCACCGGCAAAGACAGGGTTTGTAAATAGCTGATCGAGGGGGAGAAAGGATGGTGTCGCTGAGGGGTTCGCTGTTGGCGCGGCTGGGGGGCTATATGGCGGTGGTGATTGTGCTGGCTGGGCGGCAGGAAATGGCAAGCCCGTCGAGGGCGGCGGCACTTGAGAATCGGTCGCCGGCATGGTGGATGGCTACATCGCGCGGTGATGTAGGAAAATGGATCTGGTGGACTGCAAGGCCGCTTGCGGGACAGAAGGCTGAAAGTCGAATTGACAGGGTCGGAGGCTTGAATTTTAAAGTGGGTCTGCGCCGTTACAAGCCGGTACTTCGGTATCCATCGCGCCGGGCCAAGAGTTGAATATCAAATCGAACCTCCAACACAAAATGAACCCAATAAGCAACAGATCAGAGGAATGGTGCAGGATGGCATCCCCTTGCTCTCATAAAAGCACTCTTGAACACAAGAATGACTTCCAACACTCCCCGGGAAACTCATGATAATATACAACATATACACAGGAGATGGATCTGCCCCAGGGTTTGACAATTCCATTCCCAGGATTTTTATTAAACCTCTTAACCCAATCTCCTTGGCTTCTTGCTTCTGGTGCCACCAAACTTGATTCTTGTCGAATCTGACACCTTCACAATCTTATCCCTCAGCGCCTTGCCTTCGTTGCCCATCAGGACCTTGACGACCGCCTCTCTCCCGGCCCCGAACCCACGCAGGATAACCTCCAACTTGTGGATCTTCTTTGTCAACCCCTTCTGGTGCATCTTGTCAATCACATACGCGCCCAGCTGGTACGCCGAATCGTAGTGCTTGCGACCTGAATGCTTGAACCCGAGGTTGCCGCAGGATAGTGAGATGAGGGCGTCACGGTTGGGCTTTGTGACAGTGACGTGTGTGTTGTGCTTGTGCGAATAAATGTGAAAATGATATGGCTCCTGTTCTAGATCCTCGGCCAAGGGATCAATGCCCATATCCTCCCCCAGGTTGCCGCTGCTGCTGTTCGACTTTGAAGGGTCGACGAGGTTTCCCACGAAGCTCCTTGCGAGGCTGTCCATCGACGCAGACGACTGTGGTGGCGGAGGAGGAGGGTTATCAGCCCGTACGACGGGTGACTGTGAGAAGAGGCGAGCCCATTGCGGCGCGCTGCGAGTTGAATATTGAGGTTTGGTGAAGGTCCGGAGCATGCCCTGCGCCAGAAGGCGAGGCGTCGAGAACCGACTCATCGTTTTGTTGCCAGTTGCCGTCCACTGGGTTCGGGGGTGTCGGAGTGGCTTGTTCGGTTTCGACTCGACTCGGGCGTGCTTCAAGATTTGCGATGGTGGGCGGTCTTAGCAGACACGGGCGCAACTGAGGTCGCTTCACTGAGCGCAATGACCGCCTTTGGAGCTTGAATTTTTGGGGGACCCCTCGGTGGCGGCCGACTGGAGCGCCGAGCCGGGAATTTGCCGGGGTCTTGGCAAAGATTTTGGCGGGCGGCCAAAGAATTCGAGATTTTGGGGCCCCAGATTCAAGCATCTTCTTGTTGCCGCATCCCATCCACTTTGTATGGGACAAAATCCCACCTCTGCGCGCTTTCTTTTATGTCACGCATTGGCTGATGTTGGTTGTCGGCTACCATAATTACACTTCTCTTCGAGCCTGTCTAGGGCTGTCCACTTTCACAGCAGCCAAAATAATCATGAACGCCTCCCGGCAAATCCAGAGGCTGTCGCCCACGCCATTGCGGGCATCGGCGCTGAGCAACATCAGCAGCAGCAGCAAGAGTGTTGTGCCAGCACAGATCCGTCTCCTCTCGAGCCAGACGTCTCACATTCAAACCGGCCTTCGGCGGTCATCCACACCATCCTCGCTTCAGCAGCAACCCCTGCTTCGATCGGCTTTTCTCCCCAGCTCGCTCAGGTTAGACGTACCATTATCAACACGCGCCCGCTCGTTCCATGTCTCCCCTACATCACAACAGGCCGAAGGGGCCAAGGAACCCAAGGTACCAGTAGATGAGAAGGAGAAGGAACCAGAAGCCAAGGAAGAACCCAAGGAAGAGGCCAAGGAAGAGGAGGCCAAGGAAAAGAAGGAGGGCGAAGGTGAAGGCGAGGAGGCGGAGGGCAAAGAGAAGGAGAAGGGTAAGAAGGGCGATGCACCACCTCCCCCACCACACGGCGATAAGACTCCATGGCAGGTTTTCGTGGACACCATGCAGAGCGAATTCAAGCAATCCAAGGAATGGAATGAGTCGACCAAGGCCCTCTCAGCCGGAGCTAATGAGTTCATTGAGAGCGAGAAGGTGCGCAAAGCTCGTGAGGCGTACGAGGCTACTACCGGTGCCGTCTCAAACACTGCCGCCACGGTTGTCAAAACCACTGCTGGTGCCATCGGCAAGGGTGCCCAGTGGACGTGGGAGACTCGCGCCATGAAGGGTGTGAGAAAGGGTGCCAACATTACCGGTGAGGTTCTCGACAAGGCCACCAAGCCAATTCGTGAGACCGAGGCGTACAAGAATGTCAAGGATGTTATTGATGACGGGAGCAGTTCGAGATATGGCGGCTGGGTTGACAAGGAGGAGCGGAGGAGACGGAAGGAGGAGCTGGAGAAGAACAGGCCACAGCACGAAATCTTTGAGGAGGATCCCAAGTAAGTCTTTCTATTCTCGATGCCGAGGCCCATTCAGCTAATCATTTGCTCAGCGCCGGCACAAATGTCACTCTCCACAAGGACGCCGCATGGAAGGAAGCATGGCGGGAGTTCCGCGACTCCAATAAAATGATGCAGGGCGTCTTCGGTCTCAAGTCCGTCTACCAAGAGTCTGAGAACCCCCTCATCTCTACCGCTCGCAGCATCACAGACCGTGTCGCCGGTTTCTTCGCTGAGAATGAAACGGCCATGGTCATCAAAAAGATCCGCACCATGGACCCAGCCTTCCAGATGGAGACCTTCCTCCAAGAGCTTAGAGAGTACATCCTCCCTGAAGTTCTCGACGCCTACGTGAAGGGTGATGTGGAGACCCTCAAGCTTTGGCTTTCGGAAGCGCAGTACTCCGTTTACGAGGCGTTGACCAAGCAGTATTTGCAAAACGGGCTGAAGTCCGATGGTCGCATCCTCGATATCAGAGGCGTGGATGTTCTCAAGGCGCGTATGCTTGACCCCGGCGAGATTCCGGTGTTTGTTATCACTTGCCGGACGCAGGAGGTGCACGTCTACCGCAATGCGAAGAGTGGCAAGTTGGCCGCTGGTATGGAGGATAAGGTTCAGCTTGTTACGTACGCCATTGGCATCACCAGGATACCCGAGGACGTCAACAACCCAGAGACTAGAGGCTGGCGGTTGATTGAGATGCAGAAGAGCGGAAGAGAGTGGCATTAAATTGCTTGGCCCTTTGTTTCTTCTTTTGTGGTGTGGTGGTTTATAGGCAAAGGTCGAACTGTACTATATGGGCACGGGTGCATGGCATCCAGGGAGGTTTCCGCAAACCATCAGGTCTATGGCCGCACAGGGAGGCGGGCGAGGCTTCAAGTTCCGGGCGAGTGAGTTGGCAAGATTTTTCTTTTCCCATTTTACTGTATAGAAGGAAAGGGGGGCGCGGCGCCTTGAGCATTTTCGGCCACATGCAACACGAACAAACAAACAAACAACACCACTCTAAACTTTTGGCGGGAGGACTTGGAAGGAGGGCGATGGGTCAGCGAGCATGTGTTTCATGATGCAAATAACTTGTAGTTTTTTATTGTACATTAGAAGAAGCGAGCCACTGCTTGTGAGTGGATTGTTTGATGAGAGGTGGGTGGGGCCGGATGAAAGGGTTGCAGAGGCAAAAGGGGGTCAAAACGACAGCGGAAAAGGGAGGAGAATCACCCCCATACAGCGAGAGAAGAACAGGTGAGGGAAAGAAGAACCAGCTGCGAAGATATCAGCTAGCCTGTGCGTAGTGGCTTATCTGCTCACTTCTTTGCCTTTCTGGATAGAAAATTCATCCATAGGGTATTGATGAGGGTTAGAACAATGATCAAAAAACGCAAAATTGTCAATAACAACCCTCAAACTAGGTACTATGGAATCTGATATAAATCCTGATTATCATTATTTCTGGCCCCATCAAGCTCCTGGCTGTTTTCACGAATTCTCCACTGGATGAGACATGTTGCTCTTTGATATCCCATCTCTAAGTACCTTGACCTGGATTCCGACCTCATCGATGCAATGAGGTCAAAGTGGCCGTTCTTGCCGTAGACTTGCATTCAGCCTCAAGGAACTGGGCTGTGCTTGAAAAATCTGGGGAGCCTGAAACTTGATTGGAGTTTGTTTTTCCACCACAACAAGTCATTCTTTCCAATGTTGGACAACATCTGCCAAGCTCCTGCCTCACACAGACAGGCAGGAACGTCACCTCGAGGACACCAGTCAGGTCAGCAGCGACTCCGGATTAAATCTATACATCACGGAGAAAGACAGTCGTGATTTTCATCTCGTATACAGAAGTAAACGGCATCATACCTAGGTAGGGAGCTTCTAGGTAAATGTGAGTACGGAATCCGATGAAGAGCTCCCCCAATCATAGGTCCACTACACCCTCCGAGTCTGATTTAGAAACTGATTTTCTGACAGGTTGCAATCCCTGAATGCTGTCTCCTTGGCACAGCGGGAATCACCTCATCGTGGGAGCTTCTGCCGTGGAACGATGCAGAGACGCCACATATTCGATAACCAAGGCCCGGACTCTCCCTCCTTGCAGTAGCCAGGACACGTTCAGGCAATGCTGTGGTTGGACCCAGCACACCCAAAGAGGACTATTCCCATCGGGTACCTATGCTTTTTCCGATACTGCTACAAAGCCTGTGCATCTGCAAGTGCTCAACTCCACTGGCAATTCATTGGACAGTACCAGACGGGTCTTTCTTGCAGGAGGCAAGTCAGAGGAGCTATCAGTTCTCGTTTTTACTGTACCGTCGATCCTCGATCCGACCATGTCAGGAGAGCTGATCAGCTAGTCCGTGTAGGGCACCGAAAGCCATGGTATTCCCGAGCCAGATTTCAATGTGACCCGCCTCCCCGACTCCCGATGGGAGAGGCCCTCCGAAACGGAACCACCGAGACCCACATCACCGATGGCCCCGCACCGAGTCCGGGACGTCTATCGGCTCCTGACTGTGTCTGGCTGAGAGTTCATTGCATGGCAGGCCATAACGCAGGGATGATTTCCTCCGGATGTCCCCTGCTTTGGTGTGGGGGCAAGCAGACTGTCGGCAGCACACGCAACAGAACTCACACGAACCCGGGCACGACCGCACCAGAACATGCTGTGTCGGCGGGGTTGGACAGCACCGAACCTTTTGGATCACACCTCCTTTCCCGATGCAATACCCCACATTGGACGGCGACCCTTTTCCTTGCAGCACTGCAGATGCATTGTACTATGAAAGACTCCTGCATCTCCTGAAGTCCATATCCTATCTCGTTGCCATGTGTAACAGCAAAGATATCGATTTCCAATTTTAGGAGACAACCCATATGGATCGCCACGGAACCAACGATGAGACCTGCCACCACCACCAGCTTGGGTTCTCACACCCCTCACGGGCCCGCTCAACTGCCGAGCCACTAGGTCCGTATGGCCTCGTGATGCCGATGATGATGATGAGCGAATGCAACCAAAAATCCTTTGCTGGCCGACTGCTTCTGGGGTGACACAAAACCCATATGATTTCGCACAAGTACGACACCAGGTGCGTGTGATAATGGCGGTGATAACGTGGACCAGGACAATGGGACGCTGCCCTTGTGAGAATGTGGGTACAACTCTAGCTATCCGACGGTCGATGCAAGGCAATTGGAAACCAAGCCGTCCCTCTCCAACACTTCGGAAACAAATCATATTCGAGCATGTCAACCACAGTACCGATAGGCGTCCGTGACAGCGGGAAGTTATGGAGCAGAAGCAAGTTCCGGTCCCATATGTGGACTGTGCTTTTCGGTGTACATATGTGGTCGGGAGCGGTGCCCGAAGTTCGGCTGGTCGCCTGCCGCGGCTGGGGGGGGATCGATCTCCAGATTGATTACACCGCCGATGTGCTGATCCTGAACTCGGCTGGCGCCCATGCCCCCAATGTTCCCTTTTCTATTTCGCCGCGTGGTGTGAGTGGCAGTCAACAATAGTGACAGGGGCAAAACCAACCCAGATTTCCGTGCTTGGCAGGCCCTAGGAATTCGAATATTGAAAAAAGCAATATGAATTCCATGACGGAGCATGCACGCGCAGTCGCTAGCGCTTGCTGGGCCACACCGTCTCTTCCAAGTTCAAGTGACAGATCACGAGGGTTTTCCTTTCGCAGTCTTGTTTTGTAAGCTCAGTCAGCCCTCTCATGATCACCACAAAGGCTACCTACCAAACATCAGCCAACGCCGCAAGCCTTACGTTAACCCACTCAACTCAGCCGCATTGGCCCAAGTCTCATCTGGAAGGAGGAACCAGCTCCTTGGGACACACAACGTGGCCAGGTGTGAGACTCTGTGCCGCTCCCATCATCACGACCAGCCTCCAGGCTTTCCCGTCTGTTGCCTCGCTTGTTGAGAGCCTCTTGTTGGGGCATTACGCAGTAGACAGTTAGCCTGCCCAGAAGGCCACCCATATCCTTTTGCACCGCCCATACACGTTCATTCAGCACCTCTCGCATTTCCAGTCGCCTCATTCCGCCATCGGACTTTTTCAATATATTGTCAAGCCTGGTCTTTTTGCCCCTCCATCTCCGGTGCCAGAGATAGAGCGGTTCTGCTGATAGAACGCAAATTCGTGTTCGGGTCCGGCGGCACGTCGTCCAAGGTGACTCTCAGTACATTCGTACAACATTCTGTCTGCTTGACGTCTCACATAAGAAGACTCACATAAATCCATCAGAAGTTGGTCCTAGCTCCGAAAGACCGCACGCAAACTCTCCTGTTGTGCTTGTCTTTGTCACGTCGGCAAATACCAACCAAGCTCCTAGTTTGAGAGAGCAGCTGTCCGCTGTTGGTCGGAAACACCGGCCTCGGAGGCTTGGAGTAAGCGGCAGACGATCCGAGAGGCCCCTTGGGAGGCGAAAGCGCAATCCTCCCAGCCCAGCAAGTATCCCGGATGACGGGACCGGGTCCGAACAGCTCATTTATTCTGTCCCAGTGTTTGCTCTGTTAGCCTTGCGGTGACGGAGAATATAAGTTGACACACTGCGGGTTCTGTGGATCACGAGTTACGCGACAGGTGTGTCTTGTCAGACCTTCCCAGTCGGTGACAAGCGGCAAGCAGGAAGAACGAAAGAGACTTGTGGAAAGAAAGAGTGAATTGGGGCTTGCTTTGTTTGCAGTCTCGTCCTGCATCTGCAGGTTCCGTAGGACTGGAAACACATAGCTAAGGAACCCACAGTCCCTTACTTGGCCCAATCCAGACTTACCACGCGATTTGGTTACCAGACATATCGGGGAGACGTCCTGGCCTGTGGTGTGAAAGTCGCAAGGCTGTTCCTTATAGTTTCTTGATACTTCCCTTTCCAGACAAGCTTCCTCTGCAATCCTCACGCGGCACACAAGACAGCGCACATTGTTTCCCTTGTCTCAGATTTCAGACGGAAGATCCCCTCTGCCACTGCCACGGGTCTTCTTTGAGCTTTTCTTGCAGGCGGTAGCTTAGCACGGGCCTTTGTTGGGTTGCGTGACTGGTGTTGCTTTCCTCAGCCGAGACTTGCGATAGGCCGCGGCTTTCACCTTGAGGAGTCCGCTCGGTGTGTGGCAGTGACTTAAAGGCAAGAACGGCGGAGGAAAACCGGACAGAGGAGATTGAGCGGTGGAACATAGATTACATTTCGGCAACTGCGAACGGGGGACCGATCTGATTCATCAAGGCAGCCCGCAGGATCTGGAGGGGTTGCCTCCTTCGCCTCTACGGCTTACCTTTTTACCACACACGTCCGGCAGCCACCGAGTCAACTTCTTCGTATCATTTCAGGCTTCGACAACGTCGGAACAGAGAAACCAATTTCATCTCTACTCGGGAAAGACATTGACTTCTTTGTTATACTCCCAAGTTTGAAGTTGTTACACAACCGCGACCAATACCTACCACCTGGGCGCCGGCAGCCCACCACCCTTCCTTCGCCATGGCAGACCCATATGATGCCGACACTCCAGAGGAGAACAGTACTCTCCGCCGCCTCCTTGCCTCCCTCCATTACGCCTACCCAGCCGCCATATTCATCTACTACACCGTATCTTCTACCATCGCAGTCTGTACGCTCCAAACCCGGTCTACCGAGTCAAAGGACCACCCCCGCCGGAGATTTATCTCCTGGCTGCTAATGCTATCAATATTTAGCTATTTCGCTCAGCTGGGGAGCCTACTTTTCGAAGCGATAAGCCAAGAGAAGTTTCCGCCCGCCGATCAGGACGTCATCATTGGGTTGTTGAGCTGTGCGCTGGTGTTTGGGGTGCAATTTGCAGGGCTTTGGGAGGCGGAGAAGGCGGTTGTGCTGTGGCCTTATATGGGGAGCGTTGGGATGGCTCTGCTGTTTGAGCCGGTCTTGGTTTGGCTGGCATGGAAGACTAGAACAGGGACTGGGGCATTGGGATCCAAGGAAATCTTTGACCTGGCTTCTGCCGGGGCGAGGTACGCTGCTTTTGGGTTGGTGTTGATGTTTTATCTTGAGGGGATTTGGAATGCAAGACGAGAAAAGGCGACGGATCTGGAGAGGCAGGGACTATTGAACAAGACGAATGGGCACGTCAATGGGGCCGAGTCGGATGGGGAGGGCAGTGGGTATGGGACCACGTCGGATAGCTCAACGGATGCCAGCCAGAGCCCAACAACTGATGCGGTTGAGTCTCCGTGGGAGAGGCGAGAGAGACAGGCCAATGAGGCAATGGAAAAGAGGTTGAAGGAAAAGGGAAACTGGGTAACATATGCGAAGAGCTTTTTGGTATGTGAAGATGACAAATAGTTGGGTTGATGGGGCTAACAGAATGGTGCAGGTTTTCTTTCCGTATGTCTGGCCGGTCAATCATCGCTCCCTTCAAGTACGGGTTGTGTTGGTTGGGGTTTGCTTGCTCGCTATGAACGCTATCAACGTGCTGATTCCACGACAGATGGGTATCATTATGGACAGTCTGGCTGGCGAAAACGACAAGAATCCATGGAACGAGGTCATGATTTTCGCTGGGCTCAAGCTCGTAGCTTCTGAAGCAGGTCTTTCTCTGCTACGACAGTGGCTTTGGATCCCGGTTGAGTACTATTCCTTCGATGCTATGAGCACGGCGGCATACTCCCATGTCCTGAACCTCTCGTCCGATTTCCACGACTCAAAGAGCTCTTCCGACATCATGATGGCCATTCAATCTGGCCAGAGCATTTCCAACATGCTCGAATCGATTTGCTTTCAGGCAGTGCCCATGTTGATCGATATGACGGTCGCATTCATCTACCTGTCGTATACGTTTGGACCATATGAAGGCTTTATCACCATTGCTACGGCCGCCGTGTTCTTGTACATTGCCACCCGCATGATTTCGAGGCTCAAATCGGCAAGGAGGGGTGAGGTCAGTGCTTGGTTCAAGGAGCATTACGTCCGACAGGCTGGTATTCAGGGGTGGTCGACGGTTACGTGCTTCAACCAGGTTGGCCACGAGGAGGCCAGGTATTCGGAAGCAGTCAAGGATCGTGTGGCCAAGTCGCAGAAGGTGTATTTTGGCTATGTGGTTGCTTACGCTTTCCAGTTTTTGGTGTTGCTTTCTGGGCTGCTCGCCGGTGCTTTTCTCGCAGTTTACCAGATTACACACGGCCAAGTCACGCCCGGCAAGTTCATCATGTTGCTGACGTATTGGGCTCAGTTGGTAGCGCCATTGACCTTCTTCGCTGGTTTGGGCAAGACGATAAGCAAGGATCTTATCCACGCCGAGCAGCTTCTGGAGATCATGCAGACGAAACCGACAATTGAGAACAAGGAGGGGGCACCGCCACTGCATTTCACAGGCGGGAGAGTTAAATTTGAGAATGTATGTTTCTCATATGACAAGAAAAAGGAGATTCTGAAGAATATCGACTTTGAGGCTACTCCTGGAATGACGGTTGCTTTTGTGGGGGCAACAGGGGCGGGCAAATCAACAATCTTGAAGCTGCTGGATCGATTTTACGATGTCACGAGGGGAAGCATTACGATTGATGGACAGGATATCCGAGATGTGGATTTGTTCAGGTATGTGCTAATGTGAGGCGACGAGGGTTGAGATGGTGCTGACAGTGAAACAGTCTGAGAGGACAAATCGGGATTGTGCCGCAGTCGCCGATCCTGTTTGACGATACGATTATGAACAATGTCCGATATGCGAAGCTCACTGCCACGGATGAAGAGGTCCATGAGGCGTGCAAGGCTGCTAGTATCCATGAGCAAATCATGGGATTCTCGGACGGCTACAACACTCGTGTTGGAGAGCGGGGAGTTAAACTTTCCGGTGGTGAGCTCCAGAGAGTGGCAATTGCTAGGGCTATTTTGAAGAGACCGGCGATCGTGCTGTTAGATGAGGCTACCAGCGCGGTCGATACTGAAACGGAGCAGAAAATTCAGGAGGCGCTGAGGACGCTCTGCCATGGGAGGACAACTTTTATCGTTGCGTGAGTCGTGCAAGTTGGAAATAGGCGGTTCACTGCTGATCATGAGACAGGCATCGACTTTCCACCATCATGAACGCCGACAGAATCATTGTTGTCGGCGGTGGAGAGATTGTCGAGCAAGGCAGCCACGAGGAGCTGATTTTGCAAGAGGATGGAAAGTACGCCGAGCTCTGGTCGAAGCAGATCTTTGTCAAACCCAAAGATAGCAAGGATTCGACCACCGATGGCACCAAGTTACCGGTGAAGGGACGAAAAGCGCCGAATATTGTCAACGATTTGAGCCCTGAAGCTACCATCTCGGAGCTCGCCAAGGTGACGAACAAGCCGGCACAGTCGAATGGTGACGCTACGACAACAAAGAACACCAATGGCTCCAGCGGTTCGGAAAACGCCAAACCTGTGAATGGTGTCAACGGACACATGAAAGAGGTATGATTGATAGAACCCCGTCTGCACTGGAAGTGATGTGTCAAGATCTATATTTATTATGACATATAGCCTGGATACATATCCTTCTGGTGGCTCGGGGTTCTATTGTCTGTCGCCCTTTCTAACCTGTGTAGGATACCTCGTCGTCAATGTCGTCAAGCCGCCTGAAGCTTAACCCTGGTGCCCCAACTTTCATGCCCCGTGTTGCCACAACCACCCCGTCCAGCCCAATCCGAAAGGCAGTGGATCGGTCTTTTGGCGTTCCTGGCAATGCCAGCCCACTGGTTACACCTCCGATATCTACCCCTGTCCCGCCTCCTTCTCCTGTCCCTCTTCGTCGTGGAATTGTCCCGCCGGCTGGTGCCATTCCGCCAAACCATCACGTCCAATTCTTTGCAGCACCTGTGGTCATGGTTCCTGCCGGGACAACGTCGTATCAGCTGTTTCCGCCCGGTGGCTTTTCTTCTTCTTCATCGTTGGGGATGAGGCACACCGCTCAGAGCCAGGCAGCGAGGCAGGATCTCAAGCAGCAATACTGGGGAAAGACAACGACAGGGATGATGGGCATGGGCATGGGGGTGACAACGCCGAGGAAGCCCAGGTTGGACTGGAAGAGCATTTCGCCCCGGACTCCAGAGAGTGAGGATGACAAGGACAGGGAAAAGCACGACAGTGCTGGGTCTTCGAGGACGTGCTTTGATGATGGTGAGGGCAAGGATATTGAAAAACGGGGCGACGGTGAAAAGGCGGGCGAGACAAGGGGATATTTCCCCTTTTATTCAAGAAGGATTCAGAGTAAAAGCGAACCGAGTGGTTCTAGGCAAGGGGTTAGTCGATCGCCGACCGAGGTGGAAGAGTGAGTTGGAGATGAGCATTCTTTTTCGTTAACGATCCGTACCTTTGCTTTGACTGCAAGCATTGCATCCATAGAGGGTCGAGAGAGGGTGGTATTTCTTTTCTTATTGGGCTCAGTAAATTTATTTTCGTCTTGTTGATATCGTTTTAAGGGTGCAGGGACGCGAGCTGGAGGGTGGTTTCAAAACTCATGTTTGCATTCAGTTCAACGGTTTAGACAAAGTTTCGAGTTTTTTCTCCCTTCTTTCTTTTCTTTCTGTTTTGGAGGCGGATGGATAATCATCATAATGGAGACTAGGAAAACGGTTAGGGCGGGGTTGGAGGTCTTAATTCTTCAAAGGCTTATGATAATGATTACATGAGATGAGAAAAAGGAGGGCTGTGGACTTAGTTTAGACATGTTTGGTTAATGAAGATGAGAATTCTTGACACCTGCTGCTGTTGGACTCTGCATGGCTGTCAATTCTGATTTCAGAATAGAGCTTGATAAATTGATCTTTTTTCTTTCCCAACTAGTAGTCAATACTCTTGTTTTTAAGGCCTAGTGATTCTGTTCGCAGAATGAAGCTAATTCAACATTTTTGATCTTCCGTCCTAAACCAAGCCTTTTTTTTCTCCTGAAATCAGTCAAAAGGGATCCTCCTTAACCCAGGCCCTCCCATCCCCCTTTTCCTCATCTCCTCCGCTGCTGCCAGCGAGCTCGGCACTTTGATACCACAGCAATCCCCCCACCCCACCGCCTGCTGGTGAACGTGTCTCTTGCCTTCACTATCGTCAAAAATTTCCAGCTTGCCATTCTCGAGCTCTTCCTCGGTGAGCTCCGGCTGCTGCTCGGCCAAACTGCCCATCTCCTCGGTGGCCGGTATCAACCCCCCGAAAAGGAAGTGCTGCATGACGGGCAACTTCCCGAGGACCTCCTTGACGAACATCTTGCGCATCCCGCCTTCGATCTTGGTCCAGCTCTTGGCAGAAGATATGTCGTCCAGCATGGGGGAGTGCCACCGCAGTCCCTGGACTGTTTTGGTCGAGTTGACAAAGGCCACCTGGTTGAGGTAGAGGTACTCGGGCCCGAACTGCTCGAGCGTCAGGGCCTGGTGGATGGACCGGGGGGTGATGTACTTGTGGCCGAGGAGCTGGGAGGAGCCGAAGAGGAAGGGGAGGAACTGGTAGTCGTCTAGGCCCCAGACGCCGTGGGAGCCGGCGGGTTCGAGGTAGTATGTCAGTTGGACGAGGCGCATGAGGGAGAGGTACTTTGGGAAGATGACCAGGACGAGGGAGGAAAAGGTGGAGGGGGGTAAGAGGGAGAGGAGGTGGAGGCAGAGGAGGAAGAGGAAGAAGTTGAGCTCGTGGCCGGAGCCGTAGTCTATTCTGGAGGGGTTGCCGAACGAGTGGTGGAGGTAGGTGGAGAGTTCCGGGGCGGCCGAGGTGGCATGCTGGGAGGGGAGTTTGAGGAGAGAGAGGAAGTGGGGGGTTCGGGATTTGACTTTGTCGATGAAGGTGCGGAAGGTCTTGTTGCCGAAGCGGGAGCCGGAGGAGTCGTCTGGGGGCGTGGAACGGCAGAGCTCTTCGATCTCGGTGAGGATGTCCAGAAGAGCTTGGACGGTGGGTGTTACAGATGAGGTTGGTGCAGAGGAGATGGGTTTGTTGGCTACGGATTCGGAGAGGTGGAAGATGAATGATACCACCAGCTCGTATGTCGGAGAGGCAAGGAATAGCGCGTGATCTTTGGGTGTGAGGATGCGGCGACTGGGAGTCTGGAACTTTATGGTTGACAAGTCCGGCAGGGGGGGTAAAGGCGGGGTGCCTGGTACGGGCTGAGGGTTGGCAGGCTCGGGTTCGCGGCGCCGGCGAGGTTCAAGTTTGGGGATACGGTCCCGAAGGTTGGGGATGCTGTTGGCTGGACCCGGACCCGGGCTTGGCTTCCCGGGAGCTGATGTCGACTCCGGCGCGGGGCTGACGACAGGCTGGAATGCTGCTCCGGTGGCTGTTGCCGCTGGTGGGGGTGGGGATGTCATGTTGTTGCTATTTTAAGATTTCTCTAATGGGATGAAAATGGCGCCAGAATTATGAGTTGAATAACCCTTTGAATGAAATTCAGCGAATGTGAGTTTCGAAGTTGAACGAGGCAAGGCTCAGATCGACTGATGTCTAGCCGTTGAGGTTCCATGCAAGCCCAATCCGACCCCTGCAAGCACTAAAGTGTGGGGCAGTTTTTACTGGGTGAGTGCTGTGCTGCAAATCCAATCAACGACGACATCTCATTGGCAGCCTTCGAAAACTTCCTCATTTCCAGGCGACAAACGGACAAACAAAAAAAAAGGCCACAACCTCATCCATCAAGTTGTCGAACACCTGACCATATCAAAATGACAGTGACCGCAGCACCAGAAGCCGCTCTCGGTGTCCTCCCAAGGGCCGATGGGTCTGCAAAGTATTCATATGCCGGATACACAGTCACGGCCTCGGTCAACGGACCCATCGAAGCCCAGCGAAGAGATGAGCATCCTTACGAGGCGCATGTTGACGTTATCGTACGACCAGCCGCAGGGGTTGGAGGTGAGGACCCCTCCGCAGCCTACCCCTCCATCATTTTCTCACCATGAATTTTCCTATATAGCGACAAGAGAACGCCACCTCGAGTCCATCCTACAGTCCTCACTCACCCAGATCATCCTCGTCAAGAACTTTCCTCGCTCGCTCATTCAGATCGTCCTCCAAGTTGAGGACACCCCAGAGAATGACTATGTGAACACAAAGCTTGTTCAGGCCAGCCTGGTGAGACCGATTCTGTCTGATCATGAAAAGTTCTATCAACATGCTGACCTCTACGACAGGACTTTGCCATTATGCCAGCTCTATTCCAAACCGCTGTTCTTGCACTCTTGTCAGCAGGCGTACCCATGAGGGCGACAGCCACAGCGACGGCTGTTGCTCTTGTTTCTCAGGATGGCTCCAAGACGAGTGTCGTGGACCCATCGCCACGAGATGTCGAGATTGCCCAGTCTGTCCATGTGCTGGCTTTCACATCTCAAGACGAATTGCTGCTGGCCGAAAGCGAGGGAGACTTCACCGTCAAGGAATGGGATGAGGTTTACGAAACTGCCAAGCAAGTATGCTGTCGACCAGTGCCAACCAAGGAAGGGATGGAGATGGTGCTCGACGACGAACATACCAGCGGCCCAGATTTGCGTCACTTCTTGCGGTCTACGATGGAGCAGAAGGTGGCATCCGACCTCCATTGGAAGTGAGGTAGCGATGAAGACGCGTATACCTCGATTTATTAAGAGCGGCATACCGAGAGGAGGAGTGTACTCCAGATTCAAATTCAATGTTGGGAAACAGAGAGCAGAGCCCAGGTTGGGTCATCCACCCCGCCGAAACTCGAGGACGGGCACAAGGACACAATATCCGACATAAGGACTGGTTTGCGTTGAAGAAGGACGTGGGGAGGTGCATCGGAAGCGTGGAAGAATGGATGCATGGAATGTGCATGTTTCCCAAGAGACAGCCTGAAGTGGTGTGCGACTAGGCGACTACAGATCAATGGTCGGCAGTTGGCCACGGCATCTCGTGTTGGAGACAACAACAAGAACAAACTACCCCTTTTTGGGGGTTGTCATCTTTCAAATATCTCTTCCCCTTATTTTTTGTTTTCGTGTGATGGCTTGATGGCAGCTTGGTTGACGTCTCAAACACAGTGGTGGGTCTTCCCGCACGGCCGTGTTTGGGATTGCCCGTTAGCGGACCGGGGCCCTGTTTCATCATCCTACCCAGAACCCTGACACCGCCGTTTTCAACACTGTCCAGCGGCGGCGGCTGCGTGGAGGCGGCTCTTGGGAATGGAACGTCAAAACCGGGCCTATGCTGGACTCTCGGGCTTTTTCCCACAAGGGCCGTCCTGCAGAGTTACTGTCAGGTGGATAGGGTAGCTAGCATCGAGACCGAGTTAGACGTCTTGTGTCCCCTGTCTCTCACGATTCATGCTTCTCCTAAACTTCCCAGCGTTCCCCAGACTTGAGCCTAAGCTGCTGTTCGAACAGACGGCCGGCGGCCCCTGCTTGATGTGCGCTTGGAGAGTGCCGGGTGCGTCAAGACTGTGGGCCAGTAGATTCTGTCAAGATGGGCACGGCGAGCATGGTCTGCTCTTATTCGTTCTCAAAGTTTCCCAAACATTCGAGCAGGCGCAGGATTCACACCAGGGAGATGGCGGACGGTTAATATGCGGCTGCTTGGACGCTTCAGCGGACCGCTGCAGAACGATCACCAACACTATTGGGCCGAACTCCAGATCCTCCAGGGTTACCAGTGGCGGGAAGCCGTGCCGCCCAGGGGGATCCTGCTGCCGCACTAACAGTACCCTGGCTTCTCGCCTCCAGACCTCTCTGGCAGTTACCTTGCGTGCTGCCGCGCTATCCGTCCAAGAGCCTCGACTCTCGAGCCTGGCTTACTATAGCTGCACTTTCGTTACATGTCAGCGTATGACCTCTTCCCCCGTGTTGCCCATGTTGTAATGTAAACATGGACCAGGCTGCGAATCAGACTGCTTCAATGCTCACCATCCTCCGCAGCAACCGTGGCTCTGCAGCGTCTCTCGAAACAGAGAAAGAATGCGCGTCACAGCTTGCCCCAGCGACAGAGATGTTAGTGGTGCAATTCTGGGTTTCCAAGACCTCTACGGCCGCATCTTTCTGAGATGCGCCTTCTTCGCATTATAAAAGTTCTCTGGGGTGGTGTCCGCGGTACGTACTTTCTCCAACCTGAAAGGCTAACGACGACCCTAAAGTGGCAGCGGTACCTCCTGAAATGTACCACTACCCCACCAAACCCCCTGTCATGAAGCTCTAGATGATCTTCAGCTGTACCCCCGATTCCTCGTCGAAGCTCTCCATCCTTCCCCTGCCACGCCAGCCCATCTCCTGGGGTATGTCAACACTCAGGGACATATTATAAACCACCGACAATTCTGTCGTGAATGTCTTTCCTTTCTCTGGTCTTCAGTCCTCATCTTGATGACCCAATATCATCCCGCCCTCTTCTCTCCATCTTCTTGAGCTCTGCGAGTTCTCTCCTACCGTATATCCCGGCCTTCGTTCCATTCCCTACTTCTTGTAACTCACTCAGTTAGTTCCCTGGCGGGCTTGTATCTGTTGCATTTTATTTCACTAGGCTCCAAGCCATCTGGCAACCAATTCCTCGGCCTGTCGACAGTCGTCCAATCGCTGCAAGCGTCACTTTGACATCTCGTGCATTGGTTTTTAAACTCGGCACACCCCGTCTATTCTTGACATTCAGATCAAAGATATATCGGATCACACCGGCAACCGTCTGTTGGACACGGTCGAGAAGAAGATACCACCATTTTCGAAAGAAATCGATTCACGTGGAAGGCAAATCTGCACGGGGATCACCCAGTTGACAGGATACCTTTTCAACCACCAATCGCGTGTTATTCAACGGGACACCAACGCCACAAGCATCCTCGAAACTGCCAACCGCGGGCCTCGTCCTAGCTGACCCCGCTGCATCCGCCACCAGCCCCTCCGGCAAGAACTGGCCAGCTCCCGATCCCCGCTCGGCACAGCGTCCCGACACCGCAACGCTTCCAAGACATTCACGGGTCAAATCCGCTGAGGAGACACGGACACTGACTGCCGAAGGTAAGCACCCTCACATTCCGGTTTAGGACCCTGTTGATCCGGTGCTGTGTTGGCCGTGATCAACGAGATGGTGGTCCTTGTGACGCCCCGGCACAGACACAGTGCCGCAATGGATTCTGGCTGAGGCGTTGCGGGCGTGTTGACGAGACCACCTCGGACGAAGGAGAGAAGAAAGATAAGGGATAGGCTGACACAGGCTCTCTGCCTCCCACAGATTTTCCCGTTGCGCCTCATTTTGTCCGGCTCATTGATTGTCAAGCAATTGACAACTGCCCAGACAAGCATCCCACTTTTGACTCCGGTCTCTTGTGCGCTGTGACGTCGAACGACAGCCCCCGGGTTTGTCTCCTGCATAACTGCATCAGTTGCATCTCCGCTGCAGAAGGGCGTGTTACACGGTCCACAGCTGCATAACTGGGTTTCTGCGAGATCCGGTCTTGGGTGTCTCCCCGCAGAAGGTTCCGTCGCCGCCAGACGAAAATCCCAAGCTGTTGATCCGCGGGGTGCCCGGCGCACATCCTCACACAGCCGTTCTCCCCTAGCACCACCGCAAAACCCAAAACTCGCTTGCAGGGACTGCACAACACAACAGTGGAGGGGCCGAAAATAGACAAACCCCACCGCCCAGCGACCATGTCCGGCCCAATTTCTTCGCCTACCGCGATTCACCCTGCCTTTAGTCACCCTCACCCCGCCGAGCCCTCTTCTGCTCCGTTGCAGCGGTCGTCGGATGGAGTTAATAAGGGCGAGTCCGCCATCTCCGACCGAGCGACGGGGCCCAGTGTTTCTTTTGGCTTGATGTCGTCCACGTCCCAGACTCGAGACTCCAGTCCTCCCGTCCGACATGCTGACCTCGCGAACCCTCCCAACTCCGCTCTGCCTGCTCTAGGCTCCTCGGTCGCTACCGATTCCGATTCCCTGCACCGGCAGGGTAACAACCTCACTTCTCCTCCAGCAACTGCCCGCGGCCACCGCAAGAACGCACTCTCGATCGAGTCTGTCCCGCGACAGACTATTATGAAAGCATTGGCCTCGGTCGCCCGCCACAACAGACCTCAGCCTTTATCACTTACCGGCATGCTCTCCGCACACACCATGGCCGACAACCGGCCGACATCTTCTTCCTCGCAGCAGCTTTGCGATGCGCTCAACGGACTGGCCGCTCAGCAAAGCGCTCGCAGCACTGCCAGCCAGTACATGACTCCAGCTACCGCTTTCCCCTCGCTGCAGTCGCCATGTTTCTACCACAACCGCTTCGACGACGCCGTCGACTTTGAAAAGGTCCTCGAGGAGATCAAGAACGACGAGTACATGTCGCACTCCCGCCTCGTACAGACCGCCACCGGTGTCCGGGAAGTATCCAAGCAGCTGCAGCGCCGGCCCATCAAGCGCGCTGTGCGAAGTGTCATGATTGTTACCAAGGCCCGCGACAACCAACTGGTCCTCCTCACACGCGAGCTCGCCCAGTGGCTGCTTCGGACGCCCAGGTATGGTTCCGATGCGGGAGTAAATGTGTATGTGGACGCCAAGTTGCGCCACGCCAAACGGTTCGATGCGCCCTCGATTGTGGCAGAGAACGAGAAATTTAACGACATGCTCCGGTACTGGACCCCGGATCTCTGCTGGAGCCAGCCCGAGAAGTTTGACCTTGTTCTCACTCTCGGCGGTGATGGCACCGTTCTTTTCACATCGTGGCTCTTCCAACGCATTGTGCCACCAGTCTTGTCCTTCAGTTTGGGCAGTCTGGGTTTCATGACGACATTCGAGTTTGAAAAGTACAAGGAGCATCTTAACCGGATTATGGGCGAGGCTGGAATGCGTGTCAATTTGCGGATGCGCTTCACCTGCACTGTGTATAGGTACAGGGACGGACCTGTTGATATGGAGGAGGGCGAGCAGTTTGAGGTGCTCAACGAGCTCGTCATTGACCGAGGGCCGTCTCCATACGTCTCCAACCTGGAGCTGTATGGTGACAATGAGCTTTTGACCGTGGTCCAGGCGGATGGTTGCATTTTTTCCACGCCAACTGGTGAGTCTTTTCCTACCAGGACAAGTTTTTGTTGCAATCCCTAACCATTGTACAGGGTCAACGGCCTATTCGCTCTCAGCTGGCGGCTCTCTGGTTCACCCAGACATTCCCGCCATCCTCTTAACGCCCATCTGCCCGCACACCCTCTCTTTCCGCCCCATGGTTTTGTCGGATACCATGCTCTTGCGAGTATCCGTCCCCCGTCACAGCCGCGCGACTGCCTACTGCGCCTTTGACGGCAAGGGTCGCGTGGAGCTCAAGCAGGGTGACCATGTTACCATCACCGCGTCTCAATACCCTTTCCCCACGGTTGTCCGCACAGACACCGAGTGGTTCGACAGCGTATCCCGAACCCTCAGATGGAACGTCCGCGCTGCCAACCAAAAAGCCTTTGAGACCGGCGCCGCGAAGGATGATGAGGAAGAGGACTGCTGGGATATCGACACGGATTCCGCCTGCTATGCCAGCGAAGAAAGCAGCAGTGCAGCAAGCCCCTTGAGGAGGCAAATGAGTTTATTGGGATTGTGATAAAAAAGCGAGTGACAGCGTGCGAAGATACCACATCGTCTTTTTTTTTTTTTGGATATGAGAAGAAAGCATGCTATGACTACGACAGCCTACGGGTATTCATGGACTGGACTGGACTGGACTGGATCATCAAGCCACCGAGAAATGGGGGACGGCGTTTGAAAGGAGTACTTTTGGGACATTGACATGGACTCTAACAGAGTTTTGCCAATTATCTTTTTTGGACAACATTGTTGCTTTTCTGGCTTATTTTTCATGTCTTGTTTCTTGGGATACTTGACCGGGAGAAGTTTATATCCCATGAAATTTTGACAACATATTTATACATACATATTTACAAACATATATATATACTTTATTTCGCTCACATTTGACCTTTCGCTTTTCAACGCCAGATGCTTTCGCGGAACAGACACAGACAACTCACATGGGCCATATAGATCACACATGAAAGGGTCGAGTTTTGTTGAGAACAGATCATCATGGCAGATCAACTGCCATCTGTCCGAAAGTGCCACAATTGCTTCCAACTTTCCAAGTCCCTCGCCAAAGTCCCAAGGAGCGAAAGGGGCCCCATCCGTGTACGTAAACGTTACCATTTCGCCCGGTTTTTTTCCTTCATGCAAGTTCTCTTCAAACCCACGTTTGACGCAAAAGCTCTCCCCACTTTCTGCAATGCAACGTCTCTGTGGGGAATAGTGTAATGCACAGGGAGAGAGAGAGTGTGTGTGTGTTGGGGGGGGGGGGGGGGGGGGGGGGATAGCTGGGTGTGGGTAACCACCCCACACTGCGCCCCCAACAACAACCCCAAATTTGGGCCCCCGAAAACAAAAGGCAGACACGGCATTGGCTG